>BLSH010391565.1:2026964-2042671 GCA_018402905.1 Glandirana rugosa
GGACGCGGATGGTATGACCCATTTCCCGTCTTGGTTCGGTGTTGTAAACGTGTAAGCTTATTATATAACCTAGAAAAAGACAAAGATATTATTCGAATGTGCAAATGTTGTGGCTTGGTTCTGCCCTTTACCCAGTATGGTAGGCGCAGGTTAACTTATTTTTTTTATTATAATAATTACATATATATCTATCTATATATATATATATATACAGTATCTCACAAATGTGAGTACACCACTCACATTTTTTGTAAATATTTTATTATATCTTTTCATGTGACAGCACTGAAGAAATTACACTTTGCTACAATGTAAAGTAGTGAGTCTACAGCTTGTATAACAGTGTGAATTTGTTGTCTCCTCAAAATAACTCAACACACAGCTATTAATGTCTAAACCTCTGGCAACATAAGTGAGTACACCCCTAAGTGAAAATGTCCAAATTGTGCCCAAAGTGTCAATATTTTGTGTGGCCACCATTATTTTCCGGCACTGCCTTAACACTCTTGGGCATGGAGTTATCAGAGCTTCACAGGTTGCAACTGGAGTCCTCTTCCACTCCTCCATGATGACATCATGGAGCTGGTGGATGTTAGAGACCTTGCGCTCCTCCACCTTCCATTTTAAGGATGCTACGCAGATGTTCAATAGGGTTTAGGTCTGGAGACATGCTTGGCCAGTCCATCACCTTTACCCTCAGCTTCTTTAGTAAGGCAGTGATCGTCTTGGAAGTGTATTTGGGGTTGTAGTTGCATAGAACCTGGCAACCGGGGTCACTGTAGGTAAACTCACCTGGCTGCAGGAAATCATAGAAGGTCAGGTAGACAGCTGCTTGGATGACCAGGCTGGGCGGCAACCTGAAGGGGGACCGCGACAGGGTAGCCAATATGTCTCGTAATCGTGACACTCGAGATGGGTAAGCATTTGCTCCCGGCTATTGGCTGCTGTTCTGGATGCCGCGTAGATGGCTTGGCTGCATGGGCCGTGAACAGGGAAGGCTTTGCCAGGGTCCTGTAAGGACAGGAAATGTTGGATGTAAACCAAGTACAGCCTGATGGGGTTGTGGGATGAAGTCAGCTACGTGTGACAATACGATACAAAGGCCAGGATGTGCTTGATGTCACAGTCCCTGACCTGGGACATAAGGCTAGAACCTGCAGTAGGTGTACCAGGCGGTGTGGTAGGCCTTTAGTGTGTTGCAAGACAGTGATCGATTTATTAGTTGGGTTGAGTTACGAAGGTGGTCCTTCAGCCCATCGTCAGCTGCGACCAAGGTGGGATAGAAGAAGGGGTTGGGTCGGCTCCGGATTTCAGCAGGAAACAACGGAAGTTAAGGTAGCCAGTATGTCTGCTGGGAGACTGCATTTGCCAGGAACGTGGGTACAGTGCATGTTGATTTTGTAGTGAAGGGATATCTGCACCAGCCTGCATAGGAAGGATATGATAACCAAGGATTTGGACCCGCCTCGATTGACAATTTTCGGAGAAGACTGCGGTCTGCCCTATCCAGGTGTGTCCCCAGACCTGAGCTGCTGCCACAATGGGGGGGGAGCTCAAATAGAGAAGATGACTGGCTAACCCAGGGACCAGGAGAATCTCTTGTGGCCATGGACCTGAGAACCAAAGTGGGGCAAAAATTGCAGCGAGGCCTGTAGAGGCTGCTGCGGCTGTCACTACAAGAGGTGGCAGAGCCGATGCTACTGGGGCAAACAAGGACACGCCTTTGCAGCTTCTGAGGAAGTCATGCCACATTACCAGATCAGCGATTGCGGTTTGGTCCAGCCTGAGGACTTGATCGGGGTCCTGTGCCTGCAGGTTTATCCTTATAGCAAAATCAAGCATCCCTAACAAGAACTGTAGCTATCGCTTGGTACAAACTCTTGAAAGGGTGATGGTAGTTTGATCCCACTGGGGGTGCTGGAGGAGCTCTCCGGCTTGCACTCGGGAGATTAGGGGAGGAACCCCAACAGGCCCAGAGTCTTACACTTACTCGCATGGAGGCGAAACTGCCCAAAATATCTATGTTACTTTCTTATATCAAACGAGGGCTCTTCTCCCTTACCCGTTCCTAGGTTGGAAATAATATTACCTCTTCTAAGGCTCAGTGCCTACATGGTTGCTATCTTTGATATAGAGAATGTCTTCACAAACTCTGATTTTCATTTTCACTGTAATACTCTGTTATTCTTCCTTGTCTGTGACGATGTAAATTTTCTGTTTGTTTTTTTGAAACAAAAAAAATAAAAATACTTTGAAAGAGAAAGGGTGATGGCATGAATGGCTGACCTGATCTGGGCCAATTCTTCGGTGGGTAGACTGGCCTTCCTGGAGCAGGTGTCAAGAGTGATGCCTAGAAAGGTGACAGACTGTGCCAAGCCTTCCACTATGCTCTTCTATGGGTGCGGTGAGATTGCAGAACACTACTCTTAATTTGCCCAAATCCGAGGGAGGCTCGCTGCCTGCTACTGTGTTTCCCCTCGGTTTAGTCATGAAGCATTGGGGTGCATGCGGTCTTTGCTCTGTGGCAGATGATGCAGATGTGGACCAGACCACATTGGCTGTACGTACATGTAGCATGGTTATCCTTGTTGCAGATCTGTGCTATCCCCTGCGACTGAACGGGCCACCCCACTTATCTATCTGAAAAGCTGAGTGAGTCCAGGCCCATCCTGGACAGCTCTAGAGGTGGGGGGGAGGGCCAGGGAACATCTGGAATACACGTCGGAACACCAGTTCGCTGACACTCGACTGACTTCAGAGATGAAAAGGTAGAAATGCGAATGAGTGGCCATGAACGGGTGCCTCTGGTAGATGATGAGTGGGCGTGAACGCGTGGCACTGAAAGACAAGTTGTAATAATGTGTTGCAAAAGGAACCTAATGCGGGAAGCCAAAAACAAGAGAGCGGAAATATCAGGATGTGTGTGTGGGGAGGAACCATAGACTATGCTTGGCGTTTGTCATGATTGTATGTTTGTAAAATGAGAACAGAACGCGTCGACTTGTGTCAGGGCTGCGAACCAAAGCATTGTACGAGTTGTGAGTGAGCACAAATGAGTGGTACGAATAGTGACTGGATGTTTGTGGTATGTGCCTCGAGGGGGAGGGCGAGCTATGGAAGCTTGTGGTGTATGTGTAAGACAGGATGTGTCAAATCATGCCAGGGGTTCGAAACGCTGTGTCGCTGATACAACCAGGACTCAAATCAGGCTATGGTGACCCACCAATTGTGGCGAGGCCATCTATGCCGCAATTTTGCAGCAAGTTTTGGGATGGTCCATCCCCTCAAGGTGTGCGTGCAGCCATGCTATGAACCTGCGGAGAGTGTCAGAGGAGCAGAAGTATGTGTTGTAAGAGGAGTCAAAAAGGTAAAATTCGAAAAGAAGATATTGCGTACAGCAGAACAGGTAGAAAGGAATGAGAAGGATAGGAAAAAGAATGACAGGTGCAATGAAGAAACCGGTTTGCGTTCTAAGCATCGAACGCTGTTGAGTGGAAATTTAGAAAACTCAAGAGTACGTGGCAACCGAGGTGGGCTAGGAGGTGACTGGCTAGGTAACCAATAGCTTGGGTGCCCGGTCGGTGTTGATCACAAACATATGAATCAGAGCCCTAGGCGTACTGGGGCGAGAAGCTGAAGTCTTGTATGGCCTAAGTAGGAATGTTGCGATCTGTAGTAGGTGACGTATGTTTGACCTGCTAACGCTTGCACTGTCCACAAGCCCAACGTTTAGTGACATTGTCTGCTGGTGAAGGGTGAAGGGTCACCCTTAGAAACAGAATGTTGTGCAAGGACCATGTGACAGTAGCTAACGCCCGATGAGCAGCCCAAATCGTGCATGTGAAGTTAATGTGGTGACAGGGTGCTGCAGGGTGACGTGAGGGTGGAACTTGTGTACTACACACCTGACTCAACGCCCTGGTTGTGAAGTTCTGGTTGAGGTTGAGAACTCAGTCAACTGGGATCCTGTAGCAGAGGTGACATAGGAGTCCAGTTTTATCCTGGCATGAATTAGACCTAAACCGCCCCCAAAGTTGTAACTGGCCCCCTCAAGTGAAGACGCAGGCCCTATGTTGTTTGTGTGTTTTTTTTCTTTTTTTTAAATAATGTCAAACCTGGTGCAGGATGGAACAACCTGAACTTGACTGACTTAGGGGAGAAACGACAGACAGAAAGGGTGAGCGGCTGAGTTGTATGCCACTGGAAATGATGAGTGGCTGGATTGTGCCACTGGACACGTGCTTGCAACGATTGAAAGAAAGTAGCCTTATCAGGGAGGCGATAACAAGGACAGCAGAAAATTAGAGTATGTGGGGATGAGCCGTGATCATGTTCAATCATCAGTCGAGATCGTGGGTGTGTGGAAATGAATGAATCATGCCGACTCGTGTCGGTGTTTATGAAGTTGCATATCGTCTGAGCTTGTTAGTACATTTGAACGTAAGAATGGATGGTGTGAGTAACAGCTGGTAGCTTGTGGCAGGTGCCTCACATTAGAAACCGAGGTGCAGGAAGTGGTGTGATGGATGGAATCGTGTTTGTGTCGTGCCAAGGATTTGAATCGTTGTGCTGCTGCCTTGACCCTTTTGGGCATGGAGTTCACCAGAGCTTCACAGGTTGCCATTGGAGTCCTCTTCCGCTCATTCATGACGACATCATGGAGCTGGTGGATGTTAGAGAACTTGCGCTCCTCCACCTTCCGTTTGAGGATGCCCCACAGATGCTCAATAGGGTTTAGGTCTGGGGACATCTTGGACTTGGAGGTATGTTTGAGGTTGTTATCATGTTGAAATACTGCCCTGCGGTCTCTCCAAAGGGAGGGTTCATGCTCTGCTTTGGTATGTCACATTACATGTTGGCATTCATGGTTCCCTCAATGAACTGTAGGTCCCCAGTGCCAGCAGCACTCATGCAGCCCCAGACCATGACACTCCCACCGCCATGCTTAACTGTAGGCAAGACACACTTGTCTTTGTACTCCTCACCTGGTTGCCGCCACACATGTTGACACCATCTGAACAAAATACGTTTACCTTGGTCTAATCAGACCACAGGACATGGTTCCAGTAATCCATGTCCTTAGTCTGCATGTCTTCAGCAAACTATTTGCGGGCTCTCTTGTGCCTCACCTTTAGAAGAGGCTTCCGTCTGAGATGACAGCCATGCAGACCAATTTGATGCAGTGTGCCGCGTATGGTCTGAGCACTGACAGGCAACCTCCGCAGCAATGCTGGCAGCACTCATATGTCAATTTCCCAAAGACAACCTCTGGATGTGAAGCTGAGCATGTGCACTCAACTTCTTTGGTTGACCATGGCGAGGCCTGTTCTGAGTGCACCCGGGTCCTGTTAAACCACTGTATGGTCTTGGCCACCATGCTGCAGCTCAGTTTCAGCATCTTGGCAATCTTCTTATAGCCTAGGCCATCTTTATGTAGAGCAACAATTCTTATTTTCAGATCCTCAGAGTTCTTTGCCATGTTAACTTTTTCAGTGAGCAGTATGAGAGAGTGAGAGCGATAACACCATATTTAACACACCTGCTCCCCATTCACACCTGAGACCTTGTAACACTAACGAGTCACATTACTTAATTGGTTAACTGGGCCCAATTTGAACATTTTCACTTAAGAGTCACTTTTGTTGCCAGTGGTTTAGACATTAATGGCTGCGTGTCGAGTTATTTTGAGGGGGCAGCAAATTTACACTGTTATACAAGCTGTACACTCACTACTTTACATTGTAGCAAAGTGTCTTTTCTTCAGTGTTGTCACATGAAAAGATATAATAAAATATTTACAAAAATGTGAGGGGTGTATTCACTTTTGTGAGATAATATATATATATATATATATATATATATAAATATATGTATTTTAATTAAATATTTTATTTCTTTTTTATCCATGGATTTGTGATGGAGACCAAGACTCAAATCAGGGAGGTGTGTAGTTTGTGGGGGGTAGACCGGCTAGTTGTAGCTAGACTTAGTGCTGAGCAGAAAGTGATACGACGGTGGCGGTCCAGCAAGGGTGCCAGTGTGTAACTGTAAATAGCGGACCATGCGTATGAATAGTAGCTACGAATTGCGATGCCTGGGCCGGGTGATATCGAACAACAAATCGAACAACAAATCGGAGGCGTTTACAACTATGACTATGAGTTGGAAATTTGTACAACAAATGAGTAATAAGCATGTGGAACCTATGAACGATGACGCCTGTGCCGAGTGATGTCGGGCGATGGCCGACGACAACTCGGAGGTTCTATGAAACTACAAATAACTTGTACATGCGACTGAATGGGTGACAAAACTTCGAATTTCAGAATCGGAGATGCCTGTGCCGGATGATGTCGGACAACGGCCGACAGCAACTCACAAGCTTGCGAAGCTATGAATAAGCCGTACGTTGTTAGTATGATGGGTAAACCATGCGACTGAGGGAACCTACGAAAGGGCGAAGCCTGTGCCGAGAAAGCCGGTGGCATGACCAACAACGACTCAGAGGTGTTTTTTCTTATGTCGTTTTTTTTTTCCTTTTTTGTTTTACGTTTTTTTTTTTCTGAATTGGTGAGGTGTGAAGACGTGGCGGGGTTAAACCTGCTAGCTGTAGCGAGACCTACGTAGTAAGCAGGAGTGACATAACAGTGGCGACCCTACAAGGGTGCTAGTGAACTGAAATCGGGAACTATATGTGTGAATGGTAGCTGAGAATTGGAAATGCTTGGCCGCATATTGTCGGACAATGGCCGAACGATAACCCGGGGCATTCGTTGTTTGCTAACGAGTCATAAATTTGTACGGCAATGAGTAATACGACTGCGCAACCTGCAAGCGATAATGACTGAGCCAAGTGAAGTCGGAAAACAGCCGACAACGACTCAAAGGCTGTACGAATTAACAAATAGTATGTGAAGGGAAACCAAACTGACGATTTTCATTGGGCCGAGTGATGTCGGACAATGGCCGACGACAACTCGGAGGCTTGCGAAGTTTACGAATGAGTCATATGTTAGTACGATGGGTGCGTCAAGTGCCTGAGGGAACCTGCGAACTGTGAGGCTAGTGCTGAAACGGAAAATTACCAATGTGAGTCAAAGGTTTCAATAGGTCTACGAATGATTCATAGTTTGGAAAAACAAGGAGGCAGGGGGAACTTGTGCCTCTGCAAAGTTTGGGCTGTAACAGCCGGGATACAACTGACTATAACTGGAGGTTTTTTTGAAATGACAAGTGAAATAGGAATAGTACAGCGGTATGACCGAAAGTCTATGAACTCTCTCATACAAATTTACACTGCTATATAAGCTGTACACTCACTACTTTACATTGTAGCAAAGTGTAATTTCTTCAGTGTTGTCACATGAAAAGATATAATAAAATATTTAC
The DNA here is from genome assembly GCA_018402905.1 of Glandirana rugosa. Lineage (NCBI taxonomy): Eukaryota > Metazoa > Chordata > Amphibia > Anura > Ranidae > Glandirana > Glandirana rugosa. The sequence continues at coordinate 2,034,354 of BLSH010391565.1, forward strand.
AAAAATGTGAGGGATGTACTCACTTTTGTGAGATCCTGTGTATATATATATATATTATTGTTTGTAGATTAGATATGAATGGAACATACAACTCTCAAGTATGATGGACCAATTTATACCTGATAATGCATATTGTCATCATACAACTGTGTCTATTATTCCCTGGATGGTTTAGCTCATGTTACTGAATTTCTTGACCGATCACATTCCGCAGTCCAGTCTTTAGCCAAATTATTGTGTCACTTAGACATGGATAAACATTGAAAAAAAATGTTTTTACATCCAGAAAGGGACCACAACATTTCTACTGATTTGCACTACTGATATTGGGAATTGTTTTTTTAATTAATAGCATGGATACTCTAAAAAAATGCATAATCGCTGCACATTATACAATACTAGATTCGTTTATCGGTAATCTCAGCTCCTGAATTCTCCTTCAGGAGGATAAATGTTTTGTGGCAGTGCTTAGCTTAGCTGGGAGACAAGTGGAGATCACTGTCAGATATACAATTTATCTTGTGGGTGAGATGTGACATCATTTAAATTCCTATATTTTCATGGCACTGTCCAAGGTACTGAAAACTTGAAAAGTGTGGTGCCTTTCCCGATATTAGCAACATACTAGACTTTTTAGGATCAAGGTTATTTCTGGCTAACATTTTGGTGAAACAGAGGAGAGGGTATGTTTAAAATATTACCAGAATTTTTTTTTTTTTACTGACACCACTATGAATCGTGTGGCAAATGTATTTTTAGACCTAACACGATAAAACCTTTAATTTACTCCTCTTAGTCTATAATGTAGCTTACTATTGTGAACACATGTGACTGCATGATCAACCCAGCAGGTTACACACAGTCAGAAATGAGGAACTACTCAGCTATTTTTTTTTCAACTTCTTGTTGCCAGAGGAAAAATTCATTGCAGACCACAGTTGCGGAAACGGGTATAAATAACAATTTTGTAACATAGCCCTAATCACCACTATTACTGCTTCACTAACTCAGTATGCACACTTAATTAGCCTGTAATTAGTGATGTAAATGCATTATTTTCCATGCTATTTTATTTTGAAATTGTCCTCATTAAGCTGTTGGGGACTTTAAGAGGAAGCCATACAGAATTACAGTGGTTTGTTTTGATGACAATATTAATTTACCTATTACAAAAGCACCCTACTACTTTTCAGTTACTGTACAGATTTTATATTAGATTAAAGTGAATAATTCAGCAGCACATATATACATTATGTGTTAAGGAATGGCATGTGTTGCACAGGTGGGTCTGACAGCTGTGCTATATTATAGATTAAAAAGCATTTTTAAAAAAAATGAAGAAAGATACTGGCATTTGGCAATTACACGAGCTATTAAATCCAAAAGGTTATTTAAAGCAAACTTGGTTAAAGACAAGCACCAGTTAGATGACAATACAGGTACCTCCAGCTGTCTGCATGGATAGTTAATTTGTAAAGTTCCTGGTTATCTTAAAAACTGTGGACTGTATTACAGAAACAAGATCACCAGTTAACTTCCAGTTTGATTTGACATGGGTACCTTTCAGCTATTTTTGTCTCCCTATTGGAATCATCATTCTCTATAGCCAAAGAGATGTTGAGGAAAAGATAAAGAGAAGACCTTATAGGGAGATTTACTAAAACTGGAGCGTGCAAAATCTAGTGCAGGTCTGCAAAGAAACCAATCGGCTTCCAGGTTTTATTGCCAAAGCTTAATTGAACAAGCTGAACTTAGAAGCTGATTGGCTACCATGCACAGCTTCACCATATTCTGAGTACTCCAGTTTTAGTCAATCTCTCCCCACAGTTCCTAGAAAGATCATTGGTCTCTTTCTTCTGTAGAACAATAACTGTTTTTTCCTTCCAAAATGAATAACTCATGGATAATACTTCAGACAAATACTCCTTAGGTCAAGGAATAGTGTACAATGCATTTAAGATGTATTTAAGAGGAATTTTCCATGTGCCTGGACCATAAACAGATACATTTGAATTGTTTGGATTATGCAATTACTAATACGCCAGTATTGATACCTACCTAAGTGAATGTAATCAATGGCAGGATGAGGTCTTAATGACCAGGGAAAGGTTGCCATTGCCAATCTCTTCTTCTATAAACACTGGTTTTGTTATTGCTGACCCCCTCATTGACTAGCAATGCAAATGAAAATCAGGAGTTCTGACTTTATTGTGGCTTCACCTGCTGGAATTTTCAAAAGGAGATCATCCAGGCCCACCAACTACAGCAGACTTACCCTTACTGCTTTTTTGGCCACTGGGAATCAAGAGAGGAGGCCCTATGTATGGTCTCTTCTTTATTTCATGCGGTAGAACTGGGTGCTTGGATATACTGTTATTAATTTTCAAATGGCAGTGTCTCACAAAATGCATCATTTAACTTAAACTTCATTATTCAATCTCTTACTTTTAGATTGTAATGGGAAAAGAGGGGGGATGAGCAATCATTCTCACCTAAATTGATTTAACAATGGAATTACCAATTTTGTCCATGCCAAAATTTCATTGGAATTTAGTTCTAATTTTACCATGCAGCACTGCTAAATAAAATCAGCTTTCAAAAAGTTTCCCTTTAAAACAAAGTGTGCGGAGTGCTCATAGTTTTGACACCCCAACACCGTGTGATATGCCTTTACTGATACAAGCTATGCAGAGGGGTCTTTTTCATTGGTTCTTTATTTGATAATATATATAGTAAAAATGAAAAATATAAATTATAAAATAAAAAAGGACATTTTATGTAATTTAGCAGGGCATACTTGGTACTTTATATTTTAGTGATGTGACTTGAAAAAACAGAAGATTGAGATATACCAGTTAAAAGATCCCATATCTTTGTTTAGGTAGCCCTAAATAATATTATTTTAGTAGAGAGGATAATTACATTGATAGGAATCTGTGACAGCTGTAATGTTTGAGTATATTTGGTATTTCAGTTATATATCGGGAAAAAAGTCATGCATCCGAGGAAACCCCAGTATATAGAAACAAAACTGAAAGAAGCTCCTATGCTGGCACACTTGCTGCCTATATCAATTGAAATTGCTACTGTTGAGAAATAACTTAGATAATGTTTCAAATCAGGAACATTCATTTTATGATCAATAACAATCATATTTGAATAAATCTCACAGTTGTAATGCTACATTTTGCTTTTTAGAATTGTGTTGAAATTCACAGTAGTAATAGCTTTTTTTTCTTTTATTGTCGGCCTTGCATCATTTACATGTAATTATGTTTTTAATTAGAAGCTGGCAACCTAGACACAAGGACCTGAAATTACCTGCCGTGATGAAGGGACTCTGTTGAAAAAACATTTAATTGATTCTTATTTTAGGAAAAAAGCACTGTAATTGGCAATTGATCTAGCAGTAGATTGACATACACAGTCAAAACATTATCTTCTATGTCCTGTACAGAATGACTACTAATGTATGAAGCATAGTAGTCCAGATGTGGATTAACTAGTAAGCACTGGAAAGCTTTCAGTGTTGTGTACCTTTTATTTTCTAAAAATGTAATGTAATCAGCTGGAAAAAATACCATTAAAAATATGTTAAACATTTTTATTAAAATTGTAAAGCTTCAGCAAAATGTATTGAAATCCAGGTATTCCATACACATATTGTTTACTAGAATGACATTAAAAGAGGACTGGTCATTGAGTAAATAAGAAGTTTTCCATTGACTTTTGTGAGAGATTGGTTTATTTTATTATTTTTTAACTGTTGGCAAAATGAAAAATATATGATGCCTCCCCCATAACATATAGAAGTCTTATTACAATTGATGTTGCCTGTAAACCTGTTTTTGCCCACTTTCTGAAATAGGGTGACAACACTGTTCATTCTATAGTGAAATTACACACCAGCGTTGTCACCCTCTGGCCAGGGTAGTCTAAGATTGACATGTTATTTTATATTAAGTAATAGACAGAAAAATTCAATCTCCAGCTAACACTTCTAGGTAGTTAAAGCAACATGTTTTTTATCTTTTGTTTAGAAAAAGGGTTTAAACCACATGAAAAAAAGCAGACTTGTAAGCTTTCCAAGCAGTGTTATATGGTTTGCCCCAATCCTTCCAACTACCACTTTTATAGCACAACTTGACCTTTTATAGGAAGTAGAAAAATAACAGGCCCACTGCCAGGTAGTAAATATACAGGAGGGATTTAGAAAAAAAACACTGCTTCATTATACTGTATGCCATTTACTCCTTTGCCCATAGTTACACTTTGGAGTTGATTTACTAAAACTGGAGAATGCAAAAGCTGGTGCAGTTGTGCAATGGTAGCCAATTGGCTTGTAACATCAGCTTGTTCAATTAATCTTTGGCAAAATGGAAGCTGATTAGTTCCTATGCAGATCTGCACCAGATTTTGCACGCTAGAGTTTTAGTAAATTAACCCCATTGGGTTGTTCAATCCCATCAAATAATGGAGAGTTTGGAGTTGTTTGTGTCAGTTTAATTGTTTTTTGGGGTCTACATGAGATGACATGATTTTTCTGGGTCTATTCTGTTCAATACTGAGAACAACTAGAGTTTAGGGTTTATGCATTTTGCAGTGCCTTCAGTGATCCTTCCAGAAAACATTATTACAGAATAAAATGTTGATAAAAAATAATAGTAATTACAATCTGTCTATGTATGGCAAACTGTGTGTGTTTGTGTGTGTGTGTGTGTGCGTGCCTGCGCTCGTGTGTGTGTATGCGCATATGGGAGAGCATGATACTTCTATTATGTAATAGACATGTTATTGATATTTCTAAAGCTTTTGCTAGTGAATCCAGATAGAGCACAGCTAGGATAAAAACATTGTAATGTCCTTTCAACATAATAAGTTGGGTAGGTTCAATATTTCTCTCCTCTAGCAGAGTCCGATCTTTCTCTGTTTCCATGTATTGATTGCTTTCTGTAATCGAGCCGAACAAATATAAAATTCCCCAATTGAATCCTCCGACGCCGCTGATATAAACCTAAACCTTGTTAAATTTATTGACAGAACAGTGAAATAAATTATGATAGGTCCAGAGGGAATGTTTCAGGTCATTGATTTCTTTAAGGAAATAATAAAATGGTGGACGAGACGTACAAGCTATTCGCCTCCACCTCCTCTTCTTGGTATATTACTCTTGGAATAATAGGAAAATATGCTCAGTGTCTGCCGCGTGCAGCATGGAAGTGTGTCATTTACTCCCCAAGGAAGAACAAGATGTAGCATCAATCATTTACTGAACATTTTCTCATTGCTTCATTTTACTGAGTGGCTTCCCAGCAGAGGTGGTAGATAACAGCTAGGGGACCTCAAAATAATAATTGTAATGATAACAATAACAAAAATTAAATACTAAAAAGTATATAATCTTAAAAGATCCTTTGAGTGCTTTGTAGTAAAAAGGTGTCAAAAACAACATATCAATCATAGTATTATTTCACGTTGCTATTTTTTTGTTAATTATAATAATCATTAAGGCAAGATAATTAAAACATATAATTATGTATGTTAATTAAGACATAATAACTAATTAAAGGTATAATTCACTTCCCAGGATCCCATCAGATCTTTTGTAGTATCTGTAAGACTTGCACTGGGTCAAGTTGTATTCCCAACATTCATGTAATACCTGAATCTTCCATCCTTCAAAAATTAAACCAGATCTACTGTATTGTAAAACACAAGAAGGAAAGGGTGCACCAACCTAACGCATAATCCTAGTAAACATTTATTGTAAAAATGAAAAACAATTTACTCACAAATGATAAAACAGACAAAGCTCATCAAAACGCAAGGGTTATTCTGTCTACTCCACGTTCTCCTTGGCTTGGGGGGACATTACCTGGCTCCAACTGGCTTACACATTTTGAGGGTAGTACCCTCTTCCTTCAGAACTAAAATTCAGATGTACTGAGATAATGCTCTAGGCTGGTGCTCCCTCTCTTTCTTGTGTTTTTCTAGTATGCTATCTGGACTTCTCCAGTTCTGAGAGGGCAGCAAAGAGTTATATCTTCAGCCAAGAAACGGATGTGTAAGAAGATTTAGTGTTAGACCACCACACGCATGCACACAAGGTGTTTTGTTCTTTTTTTTCTACTGCATTGTAAAGTAAGTATGGTGAATTTTTCATCTGCCCAGTATGTTTTTAAAGTATGTATGCAACAAATCCAATCACTAAAATCTCATATAAGCTTGGATCCTGATCATGTAGAAAGGTGCAGGAGTAAAGGCGCAAAGGGAAATGGTTTACCCTTAAAAAGTCCAGAGTCTAATAAAACAATTTATGGTGAATATCACACCAAGTCCCATAATATGATATGAAAAACAATTGGAGTCCATCCTCTAAGGGTAAGCTTGTTCCTGGAGCAGAAGCTGGCTCTGGCATGTAAAGGCTGTAACAGAAAGAAAAGGTGCCTCTAAGTGTAGACTCACTAAAAATGTATTTAAAATATAAGTAAACAACTCACATATGGTAAAGAAACACAGGTTCATCAGTGAAAACTGAATGCACGCGTCCAGTCTCATTGAGACAAGGAAGCCATCTGGGAGTTATCCCATATGCAGGAGTGAGGGCATCCTACAAGCCTAAGAAAGGAGCACGTCTATCTGACTATGAGCATGCTCAGAAACACATTGCATCACTTCCGGTGACGTCTCCACCCCTGGTCCATGGTGCGTTCCAGCCCTTAACTCCTCATGAGGGATGCCTGACGGCCGGATTCCTTGTCTCATTAGAGCTAAAGGCACTTGAAGGCTTCATGCACAGGGCTGTAATAAAATGAATGATCATAAACACAGGAACTTGCTGGCAGACTGCATAAAAGTTGAAAAAAGTTAAATATTTGATCCGTAAAGTGCATGCATTTATTTTTTGCAAGTCCAGATTTCAATTATGCATATGCGCATATAAGTGCATAAGTATTTACACGTATTTACATGCGCTTACATCTGGACACATAGCAACGATGTGGCTGTCTTTTTTTTCCTTGCACAGTAGGGAGAAAAACAACCACATTGATTAGTAAAAGCAGCACACATTATATACATTTTACATTGTTAGGCACACAGTTAACCCTTTGATTGTTAACCCATTCCCAGCCAGTATTAATGGTTCAGTGACAGTATTAGCACTGTCACTGGTGATGTCAGTGTCAGTTAGTCAGTTCCCACCCAGTGTCAGTTAATGTTAGGTTGTCCATCACACTATAAACCACTGATCACTGCCATTACTAATATAAAAAAAATAAAATAATTCCAGTATATTTAGCATCATTTGTAGACACCATAACTTTCACACAAATCAACCAATATACACTTCTTGGAATTTTTTTTTTTTTTACCAAACACATGTAGCAGAACACATTTTGGCCTAAATTTATGAAGACATTTTTATTTTTTTATTTTGTATGTTTTCACATTTTTCAGTCTTTTTTCATTTATATAATAAACAATAACAAACTCAAAGGTGATCAAATACCGCCAAAAGAAAACTCTATTTTTGTGAAAAAAATGATATAAATTTCATTTGGATATAGTCTTGCATGACCTCGCAATTGCCAGTTAAAGTAGAGCAGTGGAGAATAGCAAAAAATGCTGGCTAGCAACCAAATTTCTTTTACCATTTTAAAACGATACAAGTGTAATACTAAAGGCCAGACACTGGTAGAATTTTTATTTTTAAATTTTTTATTTTTATTTTCTAATTATTAGTGGCCAGATTAATGTTTGTCTTTCAACTTCATTGATGAGAAATTTCAAAGGAGCAAGTGTTGTTTGCTTTTGGGAAAGTCCATTCACTCCAAAATCAAAAGTTAAAAGCAAATTTTTTTTAAGTTCTTTCAAACGACATTTGTGAAATCATTGAATGTACTCATGAGTAGAGTTGAGCGAACACCTGGAAGTTCGGGTTCTGCTGGTCCGTCCGAACCTCGGGACAAAGTCCGGGTCCGGGTCCGGGTCCGGACGGAACCCGAACGATCGCACAGCCTGCCTGGTCGTCTTGGGCTTGAAGGTCCACAAGCGAGTTGAGATGAGTACTCATGTAAGTTACTAAAGTGTTTACAGCAAACTTTCTTGAATTTTTTTTAAACGAAAATTGAAAACTAAAACCTCACTTACCTGAAAGGGTTTTCGTTTGTTGTGAACGAGGAAACTTTAAAGAGTAGTTACTTCAACTTTCTGTTTGTAATTAGACCGGTGATTATTAATCTTTTATTTTTATTTTTTAAATTTTTATTTTTAAGATGGTCACAGACCGGAAATCATAATGTGAACATAGCAAAATT
>BLSH010391565.1:2095573-2114231 GCA_018402905.1 Glandirana rugosa
GGCCAGGGAGGGCTCCATTTCCTGTCAGCACTCCAGCAGCAGCTTCAGATGCACGGTTCACATACCCCCTCCCCATCGAGCCTGAGCGGCCCACACACTTTTCTCAGGTCACAGTGAGTACTGGCTAGATCACCAGGTGAAAACAGCAGAAAGAGACCCTAAAAAAAGAAAACAAATGCAGCCATCACATCTTTGGTAAGCTGCAGTATAAAAATGTTTTCTTGGGTGTAATACTGCTTTAAAGCTAATCCCAGTCTTACCTATTCCCCACACTGGCTTTCTCCTGCTTACTCTATATTCCATGCAAACTTGCATTTCCACAATATAGCCCTTTGAAGCTGGAACAATTATATTAAGCCCTCCTTCATTTTCTTTCTGAAAGACTTCAATCATCAGGCAATCTCCTCTCCTTCTGATCTGTACCGTTGTTGGCCTGCCTTTCGTAGTGATTAGCTTTATCTGCTATCAATCATTTTGTTCCCAAGTATTTTAGAAAGAACACATCCCCAGCATCCTTTTAGACATGCATGTTCAAACAACCAATCAGCAGACTGCATGTCTAAAGTCTGCAGCACCAAGTGGCCAGCAGGGAGGAACTGCACATCCAAAGGAAATCTGGAAATGTGTTCTTTCACTCTAGGCAGGATGTTGTGTTGTTTACAGAAGCCTGCCACCCCCTCCCACCAATCTCAGAGCAAAGACCACCAGACAGACCCAGTGATTATTAAACAGGTTCTCAAAAGAGGTATTTCTTGAAAATGATTCTATAGAAAAATTGTAATTGCATGTTGATCAGAGGAAGGAGGAGGGAACAATGAGATATATTATATTACACTTTAAGAACTTTTTTTATTGAATGAAGCTGATTGTTTGTCTCCATCACATTTAGTGAAAGTAAATGAATGGCTGGAATTTTCTGAAATCATGCTCTTTTTCTAAAACTGACAATATTTATTAAGAAAAATTTTACAAACATAGGTTACCGAATAACCACAAGGTATGTGTACATAGTGACACGAGTCACTTGAGCACATAAGGGATCGTGGACATTAAAACCATCTGCCTAACAATTTCATTGTGTGTAAGCAAAGCACAATCAAGAAAGAAGTGGTTGCAATTAGAAGAAATATGACAAATGCATGGACAGATCAGAGGTACAAACCAGTAAGTAGCATTATAAAAAGATATAAAATCAATCCCGCGCTAAAGCCAGTACAAAAAAGTTCATAAAAAGTGGTTCATATAGTATTGCAGCCAGCAGATTGCTTCTGGATGGACTTTCAGCAAACAGAAATGTAAGTAACACTGCAGCGCAATGATGATAAATAGTAGCATAAAACAGTTTGTGAGTTAGGTGCGTAGTAATGAAAACGACCCAATGCAGCCAATCACCAGAGTCACCACCAAGAGCAAAACCCCTCTCTCCAGAAGTGCCTTCAACTCTGTGATACCGATCCACCAACTCCAACTTCCAGCGTAACCATTACGGCGTCTGGATCCGGGGCACCTATTAACAGGTGTGGGGAATGTGCCCTATCTGTCGGCGCATTGAAGGCACTTCTGGAGAGAGGGGTTTTGCTCTGACCTGAAGCAGCTATTTAGATACAGACCACTGGAGTGTCAGCATTTGGGATTGGAGGCGTACACTGACCCTCTGTAGTGGGGGGTCGGTGGGGTCTGGTAAGCAGACATTTTTGGTGGTGACTCTGGTGATGGGCTGCATTGGGTCATTTTCATTACTACGCACCTAACTCACAAACTGTTTTATGCTACTATTTATCATCATTGCACTGCAGTGTTACTTACAGTAAGTAGCATTCACTAAAACTAGAAGAAAGGCGGTTTAACCTTAAACTGCGTAGAGGGTTCTTTTACGGTAAGAGCAGTGAGGATGTGGAATTCTCTTCCACAAGTAGTGGTTTCTGCTGGGAGCATAGATAATTTCAAAAAACTATTAGATGCACACCTAAGGGACCACAATGTTGAGGGATATACAATGTAATACTGACATAAAAACACACACATAGGTTGGACTTGATGGACTTGTGTCTTTTTTTCAACCTCACTAACTATGTAACTATATGCAACTGAACAGATCACATTATTAGCCAAGGAGAAAAAGCCTGGCATATTCAACAACAATATGTAACCCACTGTTGTCAAAAGAAAAGGGTTAGAAAAGAAAAGAGAAAGAAAATAAGAGTAGAGAGAGCTAAAATGCACAGATGTCCAGACTGCCAGCCAGAGCCGGGCCAGGTCATTAGGTATTTATCCTCTTTTTGTCCTGGATTCTTGTGTGGAGCTCTATCAGGGAAGGGGTCTCTGTACATTTCCATTTTATAGCAACCAGACATCAAGCTGCTGTTAATATTTGCCCCAATAACTTTTTGGATATTTTTAGAGAAAGTAGGAGAAGGAAGCCCCAGGGGACAGGTTTTAAGAGAGAAGAGAATCCAGGACCCAAAGAGGGAGTGTATGAGAGAGTAAACAACTCGTCAATAGGGAGTAAGGAGTGGACAGCTCCTGTATATGTGCTGCAAGTTTCCTAACTCCCTCCTACACCTCCAACATCGATTTATCTGCAGTGGGGTATATATTCACCTAAGCAATGCCGGGGTCATATACCAATGAAAAAGGATTTTGTACTGGTTTTCTTTATGCAAAGTACATATGGAGCTTTTGGTGGACTGAGACCATAGGACTTGTCATGTTGTGAGAGGCAACTACTCACCCAAAATCTATTCCCATTTACTCATATATAGATGTTTAAGCAGGAGCTGGAGGGAGATGCGTATCTTGTATATCTGGGAAATTTGCCCTCATGGTTTCTCAACCAGAGTTCCATGGAACCCTAGGGTTCCTCCAGAGATTGCTAGGGGTTCCTTGAGCAATGGTCAATTTCTACCTCTCAGATAAATTCCGAATGATACCATTGATCTTTTTAGCTATCTGTAAGGGGGTAATTCTTCCCAATGACCACAAGTGTAAGTAGCATTCTTCCCATTGACCATCACACTAATGTATTATGAGTTGTAGATTTTTAATTTTTAGCAGGGGTTCCCCGAGACCAGAGAATTATTTCAAGGGTTCCTTGGTGCTGAAAAGGTTGAGAAAGGCTGCTTTAGAGGGTGGTCCTGTCATACAAGTTCTTTAGAATGAGTTTGTGTCTTATGTGCCCTTTATAAGGGGGGATGTTACCTTGGTCTCTTATGATGGTCATTGCTGTTATTGCTATTATGATGGAGCATTCCAAAGGAAGGAAGTTCTGGCCACAATTTTATTGACTTTTCATAAAGAAGTTCCAATTCCATATTTGGGTACTTGTTTGTGATTTCTTAAAAATGCATGGACTACACATTTATGGGTGTTAAGCAAGGCATTTTTTGTGAAAAAAATTTTTTTTATATATATATTTATAGTATATATTTTGTTTGACACATAAAATAAAAAAATCATCATAATGCATGTTAACACATATGAATTAAACACAGTAAATGGTCCCTCAAACATTTGTCTTACATTATGATTCCAGTATATTTTAATGCTATTTTTATCCAACCTAAACATAGAACATTGTGCACTTTTGTTTATAACATGTATGGTCTGCAGACACAAGTCAAGGTTGAAGGTATCAGCAAGAGGTACCATATATACAGAGTAATAAGACCCCAAATGCACCAGTGAGGTTCCATGTGTAATAGAGAGGCTGAGGCACTGCATGTAATCAAGAGGTATGAGGCACTGCATGTACTAAAAATGCACAAGGCTCTGTGTGTAGTGAGGCATAAGGTTCTGTGTGTTTTAGGTATGGTGAATTGAAAAATAATTCTGCTTGTTGCTTTTATAATAGAGTTCAATGAAAATTTAACATATACTGTAGGTATATGGCACCATATCTGCAGAGGCATGTGACACTATTTATGAAAGAAAGTAACAATAGACTGCATGTAATAGAGACATGTAAGACACTGCATGTATTATAAAGAAAGAGAACACAAAGTTATGAGGAACTGCATGCAACAGGGAGGCCAAAGACACTGGGTGTAATAGAAAGCATTTATGAACTCTATATAGCAGAGAGCCATGAGGTATGTCTATATATACAGATTTAAATGTTTGTGCTTGAATAGGCATTTCACAGATGAAATCATGCAAAATTTGCATGCACCAGCAAATATGCTAATTTTATATTATATGACATCTAATTCCAACACTCTTGCACTTAAGCCCCAAGGGTCCGGTCATATGATCCCTTTGGAATTGCATTTCTTATATGGTTGGTGTAAGGAGCTTGAAGTTAGTATCTATATTTTAATTAATACTTTAATTACTGATTACTTCTGATTAATTAGATAAATATACATAACATACTGTATATATAAAATGCAAGTACCAAGTTCCTGCACCTATCTGCAAATAGTTTTTTTTACTGTCCCATAGCAGGTACAGTAGGTGTTACAGAAAGCCCCTTCTATGCCAGTATTCTTTTATGAAAGGGAGGAAATGGGAATTGAGGGAATATAACACTTGCCCAGTATAAATATGCTGACTGTCACGATCACCTTCTTTTTCTATTAAAGGACACATTTTGGTTAATGTGCAGCAAATGTACAGTGAGTGTGCTTTATACCTAAAAATGTGTCCCCTGACTTTTGAGTAGCAAATGTCTAGTGAATGTAAAAGGAATAGATTTATAAATATGCCTCTAAAAGCAACTTTATAGACTTTATGGTATGTAAAAGAGCTCTTGTTGCTTATCAATCCCTAAAAAATTGGGAACAAGGTAAATAAAACCAACAAATGTTTAATGCTACAAAGGAAACATTGCAACTGTGCAATCTGTCAAAAACCCAATTTACCTTTAAAAGAGAAGTATGGGAATTAAAAAAAAATAACATCTATACTCACCAAGGTGGATGCAGCATCGGCCTAATACTGCATCTGTCCCCCATTGCCTCTAAGACTGAGAACTGAGTGATCAAACAACGCTGTTCAGTCAGTTCTTAGTTTTCAGTGAGCAGTCACTGGCTCTCTGCTTTGCCCCTCCATCACCAGCGCTCACTGGAGTGCCGGGTTGTGGAGAGGGCATGCTGAGAGTCTGAGCCAGCTGCTGGTCCAGGCATCTGGGTGGATCCTAAGATTAAAGTGATATTAAAGTCTTGTTTTTTTTTGTGTAAACATAACAAACATGTTATACTTACCTGCTGAGTGCAGTCGTTTTGCACAGAGCAGCCCAGATCCTCCTCTTCTCGGGTCCCTCGCTGGCGCTCCTGGTCCCTACCTTCTGCAGCTTGCTCTGGGGGCACCCGAGCTTTGCTGCTGCTCTGTGTATCCATTCAGCATCCAAGACGCAGCTCGACCCTGCCCCCTCTCTCTCCTCATTGGCTCACTGGCTTTGATTGATAGCAATGGCACCCGCTGCTGTGTCTCAGCCAATCAGGAAGGACAGCCGAGGCTCTTGTGGAACATCACTGAATCAAGATGGGGTTCAGGTAACTATTAGGGGGGCTGAGGGGAGCTGCTGCACACAGAAGGTTTTTTTATCTTAATGCATAGAATGCATTAAGATAAAAAAACCCTCTGCCTTTAGAAACACTTTAAAGTCAGGTTCTCTCAGAGCCTAGACCAGCTGAGTGACATCAGCTAACAGTGGACTTTAGCCCGCTGTTGGCTGAATCTGGGTCACAGGAGTGTAGAACTAAGTGCACTCTTGTGACCCATGGGAGAGGTAGAGCCAAAAGAGCTTTGGCTCTACTTCTCTTTTAATTAGAGTTTTATAATACCATGTTACCTACTGGGGCCCCATCTTGGTGGGATTTTAGCCTCTTGTCGTGAAATTATTGCGCTCAACATTGTCCAAACACTAAACAGGGCAGGCTTATAACCAATGAAGACTTAGGCATTTTTGCAAATTCCTGCTCGATGGTCATATTCAGAACTCTGAATAATGTGTTTCACGTACTGAAATAAGTGATCTCAGACATTATTTTCTGGAGTCAGAAAGTATGCAAGACTATATGGTGCACAGGTGCAGTTTGATTACCTGGAGCAGCGTATTACCTGAAGCAGTATAATGAAAAGCTGGGATCACCAGAAACGTATAGCTCACAAAGAAAGCTGATGGTTTGACTGTACTGTATCTACTGCCAGAGGCCATACATGTGTCTGCTGACTCTTCAGGTAACTCCTGTTAAAGGTTACAGTTGGATATCTTCACACCCTAACAAAAATCCAGAGTTATTTTTTGCAGCACACATATCTTCAAAAAAGAACACGTATTCATTAACATTTTTTTTAAAGCCATGTTTATAAAAACTATTATTAATATAAGTCCCCATAAATAAACCCCATAAGGTCTTGTAATAGTTTTTTGTAAACTTTTTAATGGTTTTTATGAACATGATTTTTTTTAAAATCATTTTATATTAATGAAGAAGTTTGTTTTACATTTAAGATACTGTTTGTTTAATAAAAGACGTGTTTTAGGGTGTGATATTCCTGACAAGACAATTTGGCACACAAAATAACTTTAGAAATCGGTTGGATAGCTGCTGTAAGACACAATTTTTTATTTTTTTTTTTGCGAAAGAGATTTTATTGAACGTTTACAGTGGTACACTTCTGGCAAGAGACAATCAAGACATATACAAAATACAATATGATAGGAATATGGCAACCATGTGCTCTACTTGAGGTCTAGGGACAAATTGACCTGAAGAGAGATGCAGCATCATACATATATTGGTACAACAAGATTGTGAGCTATACTGTAGTTTACGGCATATAGTTTACCAATTCTATTCTATGCCAAGCTTATCGGTTAACGAACTAGGACCTATGCTGGTGCTAGTAAGCTCTGTATGAGGTGGAAATCTATCTGAGAGTGCAGGTAAAGGATGTCTCTTGACAGAATTTAACGGGGAGGTGTGAACCAGCACACCTGCCCTCAGCGGAGATAAGGGGGGAGAAGTATGTAGGGAGGGAACTGAATTTGATGGGGTTGAATAAAGGAGAGGGGGTATGGGGGTGAGGGGGCGATATGAATACTGGGGGGTGTAAGACAGACTCCTTCCAGAATAGTGGGGCTTGACGGCCTCCTTGTACCCGTGGGGTTTAGTATATGGATGAGACCTATACGACTTACCGAGTGGCTGGGAATAGTTTAAGGCTATCTTTAGAATCCTATGCTTATGGGGGGGGGGGGGGGGATCGTGTTTGAAATGCCTGAAACAGTTTCATTTCTGGGAGGCGGTGTATCAGTGCATGTTTTGGATTCCTGCTGGGGGGTCACGGGCAATGTAGTCTGGGTGCACGCTTTAGGGACGGGGATGTTCAAAGTTTGAGATGTAGTCTGGTGTGGATTTGTATTGTAGCCAGGGTGCCCATTTTTTGTAGAATTTGTGTGGAATGTTGAGACACAATTTTTATTAGTGCTATTGGTCAGGGCATAGGCAAGTCTTGAAGAAAATGAAGATTTGAACTGCAAGCCAAAAGGCCTAAACCCTTATGATGTTTCTGATATAACTTTGTGAGGAATAGTTTCTCTTTATCTGCAAAATGTATTAAAATTCAAGCTGTGCTCAAAGGGTATGTTGCATATCATTGTTTGAACACCCTAGTTACTTTTTCTTTTAGGTTAGTTTTTTATAAAAGATCCGATATTGGTGATAATGTTTTCCAAAGAAAGCTTTTAAATAAAAAAAAAAAATCAGTCATATACAATATGCAATATAAGGATGCCAGTTCTGCCTTCTTCACCACTGCTGCCCTAATAGACATATAAAAAAAAATAAATGCAGCACCTAGACAGTAACAGGTCAATAATAAAGCCCCCTTAAGTTTAATGGTAAAATATAGCTTTTAGTGAGGTTTAATTAAAAAGTAAAGAATAAAACAGAATATGTGTTACAGATTCTTGAGTTTCAAGTTTCAACATAGGTAATGAAAGTGGTTGTTCTTTACATGTACTTATTCTTTGGAATCGACTAGTCAACTCACTGTCTGTTCATAAGATCAACGCCCTAGGCATTGTTCATGTAGTTTCAGTGAAAGTATGACATTCAGTGATAGTTGGTTATATTGAAACAGGATGCCTCCCCAGTAGCAGACATCAGTTGACCAATTCATTGATTGTTGCTAAAATTCAACAACTTTTAATACCTTTGGTTATAGGACAGTGGGGGATTTAATGGATTAAATATGTACCATATCCTTGTTCACAATAAATCCTCTTATCTGATTCAACAAACGTGTTCTTATATGTTGTGGTACTAGGTATCTTTAGCACAACTAGTATGCCTTGTAATACATCAAACTTTGGGGGTGGGGGGGGGGGGGCAGACTGTGTCCAGTGGGAGTAAACAATGCCATAGCCTTGATGGTCAGTGTGAGTAAAAAAATTACATCATTGGTGTCAGTGGGAGGAGTAGTGCTCCACCATTGGTGTCAGTGGGTAACTTTGTACCCCATCTATGATGTCAGTGGGTGGAACAGTCCCCCGTCTTTTGTGTCAGTGGAAGGAATAGTGCCTTGTATTAGTGGAGTGAATGGTGCCCCAAGGACCTGATAAAACAAAGCAAAGGGTCACATCCAGCCCTCGGGCCGCAGTTTGGAGACCCCTGTCATAAAGTGTGTTGAATAAGACATAGATCCATAAGCTTGCAATAAATTACATTTTATTGTCAACCCCAATATTATACTTACCTGACCCTATTCATAATTGTAACCAGAGAAGACCTGGCAGATAGCCCATCATGGCCGCACTAATTAGCGCAATGTGTGCAGGCGCGCACCCGTGTGCACTGGCATGCGGCTTGCATTGGGGCAACTTCAGCCACAACGGCACACCCAATTACTGGCACCCAATGGCCTTTATAAGACATTTGTTTTGCTCATTAGTTGCTGGATGATCGTCAGCCTCTTGTATCCTATGTTCCTGTGTTTGCTATATTATTGGATTACCCGCTCCCAACCCAGCTTTCCTCTAGACTTGTCTTGGCTTCTCTCCTGGCACTGACCCTAGCTTGTCTCCACAGACTTGCTTCTGCCTGCTTTCCTGTGCATGACCCTGGCTTGATCTTGACCATGCTCATGCTTCTGTTCCTGATTGACATCCTAAGTTTGACCTCACTTCTGGCTTCTATCTCTGCTACTGCTCTTCCCTGCTCTCAAGATCCATCTGCTCCTCCAGAGTGTCATCTGCTCTGTTGGCACCCCTGCTCTTCAGGTGTCTCTTCATTTGAAATCACCAGGCAACAATCTCATTGGTAACACATTCGTTTTTGTGTGCAGCACTCCCTGTCACCACTCTCAGGGGTGCTCTGCACACAGACGCAAGGGGAGGCCTCTCATCACTTCAGTCTCTGGTCAGATACGTAGCTTACTGCTCCAGCCACTCTGCATTTGTACCACCATATATTCTGTATAAAGAGTAATTAGTGGAAAAGGAAAAATACTTTGCTAAGAACGTCTTAGACTAAACGCGTCGGCTGATGGAGAGCCAGATCCCTATCATTGCGCTTACAGACTACTAGGAATTCCTTGTATACATGCCTGCATGAACTCCCTGATGTAACTGATGTAAGTGCATTGCTTTATAATAAATACTTAAAGCCATACATTATCACACTATGTGGAGGTTTCTTTCTTTTCCATGAGGGTGGATTGTGTTGCATTTGAAGATACAGTGAGAACTTGTGAGCGGCCTGAGGTCTAGGTGTAACTATCTGTGAGGATATGCTGATGGTTTTACATACGTGCCTAATTACCTCCTCTCTTTGGTAAGAGTACCCATTATAGTCTATGGTGGTGGAAAATCACACGTGGTGGTTGAAGTTTATATTTCCTGGAAGTCACGTACACACAAGCTTTATCACTGAAATTAACTTTATATGAATTTCCATATTTATTTATTTTTATTCATTTTTATATGGACTTTTTTGATGAACTCTAATACTGTTCACTTTGCACTATGCACCTTATTTATATGTATATAACCTTTATATGGTTTATAGTACTAACATTTTGATACTAGCGCTGCACTTTATTTATATATTCTGTAAAAAGTTATATAGGGATATTAAGGTCTTGTTTTTTTTTTTTTTCTTTAAAATAACAAATATGTTATACTTGCCTGATCTGTGTAGTGGTTTTGCACAGAGCACCCCAAATCCTCCTCTTTTATGGTCCCATACCAGTGCTCCTGGCCCCTCCCACCTGCCAGCTGCTTGCTCTGGGGGCACCCAAGCAGACGCCCTCCCAACCCACGGCTCTATGTGTCCATTCAGACATGGAGCCGCGATTCAACCCTGCCCCCTCTGTCTCATGATTGGCTCACTGGCTGTGATTGACAGCAGCGGGAGTCCAATGGCTCACTCTGTTGCCAATCAGGAGTGTGAATCTCTGTAGAGACAAGGCTCTCATGGACATCACTGGATCGAGAGGGAGCTCAGGTAAGTATTAGGGGGCCTGAGGGGGCTGCTGCACACAGAAGGTTTTTTTTTATCTTAATGCATAGAATGCATTAAGATAAAAAACCTTCTGCCTTTACAACCACTTTAAGATTAGGTGGCACTATTTCTAGTAACACTGCATACGAAACAGAATCAACTTCTCAAATGCAGTATATAATAGGGTACTGCAAACAATCTTAGGAGAAAGACTACAACATGGTATCACAGCATAACAACAAAACGGGCAGAAAATCGTGCTTACAAAAAGAGTTACAGAACATAAGCTTTCTGTATAATAATAATAAGATGCATCTATATATAAAATATATTCTGCATAAAGCTAAATGTTCTTTGATCCTATCTTTGTAAGTGTCTCCCTAGCTGATATAAGAGCATTAAACGCCAAGCACCTTAATATTAAAAGGCTATTATCGTGAATATTTCTTGTCATATCATTTATTGGTTAGGTTTATAGTGACTTATATATTAAAAGGAACTAAAATAAATTGGTAAAAAGCATGTAATGCGATCTGTAGTAGATATTTGACACTGACTGTTGAAATGCGTCTCTCTTGGTGCTGAATGGATAGAAATAAAATGGAAAAAGAGAGAGAAAAGAATACATTTTTAAACATGACCCACAGGCAAATATAATATTTATACTTATTTATCATCCCAGCACAGTCATCAGACCCAAAACATGTCTAATGAGCTAAAATTGCCAAATGCCTCTCTGGGTTGTGTTGTGTTATATACTAGTTTAAGTGCAGTCCTATTTGCCTCTGGTTTTCAACAGTGGGACTGCTGCAGGCAAGAATGGTAAGGAGAGGACTGGGGGAGATGTGTACACAGCTGTCCCTGTAGGATTGCGCTGCAAAACTGCCAAGCAATGAAAAAACATGCCACGTGCAAGCTAGTGCTGACAGAAAGTGGTGAATAGAAACTGTAATGACTTCTAGGAAATGGACAAGAGACAACTCTTAACCTGTTCAGCATTTAGCTAAATGAAACCATTATGCTTTCTAGATTTGTGACCAGTCCAACATCTCAGAAAACCTGATGTCTTTACTATAAAAGATTACAAATAGCACTGCCAACATGATGTCACCTCCAAGAATGACCAAAAGACTACAATCATTTTAATCAATAAAGTGTTACTAAACCCACAACAGTAAAATCAGTCTGTATATGCAGTAAAGCATGCTTGTTATACTCACTGTGGAATATAAGGAGTTAATCCTTTGCATTGTGTATAAAGGCTGTTTGATCCTGTCTTCTCTGATCCTCCTCTTCTTCCACTGTCTCCAAAAATAACCTGATATTTACAGAGCCAGTGGATGGGCTGTACATGCTCAGTTTTGTGTGTATTGCTAGAGAGTTTTTTTTCTTGAGTGCATGTGATCAGAACTGTCCAGACAGAGGATCGGGGGCGAATGAAAACTCCTCCTACAAGCTTTATTAGGAACTGATACAAATCACAAGACTGCTATATACTGCTGATGAAAAAAAGGTATTTATCAGTTTATATTTACTAAAATAATTGCATTTCCATGTTCTGTGTACTGTGGGAGATCAGAAATAGTGAATACAGGTTCTGGGTTTAGTAACACTTTAATATTCTGGAAGGACAGGCAGGGTAGTAACAGAAATAAAGTGATTTTTAAAAATGATTGAAGTGCATTTCATCAACAAAAAAGTCACAAAATCATCTTTTTATTGGAGACACATATGATGATTGATGGCATCTAAATTATATGGACCCTGGTGCATGTATAGTCTGCAAGATCGAAAGTTTCTTGATACCTATAGCTACCAATCTGCTTCATTCATTTATTTTCAAAACTTAAAGTATAACTAAAAGCAATAGTTATGGATACAGTAGAGAGAGATTAGCACACGTATTATGATGGTATTGCTGTCTATGCCCCCGTGAAGGAGATTCATCCTCTCTATCTGTCCTGTTTACCATTATTAAAGTGGATGTAAACCCAAAAAAAAAATGTAATTAATAATTCTGCCTGGTAGAGTATAGCATGTCATATCATCTGTGCATAGTCTTGACACAAAGAGTTAATCCAACTGTGAGCAATGAGCTTTACTTTTTTCAGGAAGAGAAAGTCCAACTAACAGGGAAATACACAGTCGATCCGCCCCTTGCTCTGTGAGTTTTGCTTATCTCCTTCACACAGCAGAGAAAGTTTTACACACCCCCTCCCTCCCTCTTCAATGTCTCAGTATAGAGGTGGGTGGGGAGGCTTGTGACATCACAACTCCACCCACCAAACTCCAGCAAACACAGATACCCTCTGATTTCAGAGTTTTACAGAGCTGCTAGTGCTTACAGGAAGGACATTTGAAAGGTAGGGATAGATGCAGGAGGCTTGCATGTATATATACATTAATACTGTATCATTAGTTTATACTGGGTGGGTGGTGGGTTTACATCCACTTTAATTAAAGTGAAAGTAAAAGAAAATCCCAAATTTTGGGTTGTCCCCAGAAAAACAATAGAGGAGAAATCTTCCAATGGGGACACTAGTTCTAGTGACCTGGGGGTCCCCAATGGATTGCCTTACTTTTCAGGGATTTCCTCTCACTTCCTGTTTGGGTATGGGACAGAAAGTGAAGGGAAATCTCTGCAATGGGACAAAAATGGTGAAAAAAAATCTAACAGGGGTTATAACCTTCTCTTGGTCGATCCAATTTTTTTTTTTTTAATGCCTATAGTTCTACTTTATTAATTAGAAATGCGGCAGCTGAAAACTGATTTAGGAGAAGTGAAAAATGGGTGCACCTTTTGAAGTTTGAGGAACTAGTCCACCTTCAAAGTTCAAGTGTCTGACGCCACTCTGCAGAACACTCAGATTCATGCTCAGAATTTAAAGTTTTTCTCTGCAAGCTATGTATTGCAGTTTTGTTATTTAACATGTGAGATTTATATCCCAGCTCGTGCTGTACTTTATCTCATATATACTGTATGCCCCTGTATACTGCTGCTCAACCCTGATGAAAGGGGTGCAAATCCTCTATACGTGGCGGCTTGTTGTCTTTCAATAAATTACTTTATATCAACAACTTTATATCCTCTGAATCATCATCCTAAGTATAGATTGGTCCTTAAAATTTTGAAGGGTGTTCCCTTTTTTCCTATTCTCTTGCATGCAAAGCTTTAGATTTATAGATTTGAGAATTGTACAGATGCTAAGATCAGAGAAAATGTATCTTTAGAACAATTTTCATACATCCGGCCCATCATGGTGGCTCGTTTAATCATCTCATGTGGTCATGCAGGCAGCCCCAGAATCTGTGCAAATCAGTTGCATTCTTGATTACAAACAGGATCTGACTCCCATGCTAAACATGTGCTCTGCTAAAGACTAGTTGCCTTTAAATACACAGACCAAATTTCAGTAAAGCTGTCAAAGAATACTTGTCTAATTGACATGCATTAATATGCTTCTTTATGTGCATTTCATGCATGTATATTTTCAAGTGTATATTTTCAAATGCAAGTGTATTTTAAAACATGTTCATGTGCTGTTTTCAAATCATCTTCAGGTGTGTTTTTTCTTAATGCAAAAAAAACTTTCTTTATTGGAGATTTGTTTGCCTAAAGGACATTGTTAATTGAAAGAGTACAAATAAAGACAAAAAATGGTTCCTATGTCTTAGTTCTGTGGTGGTTTGTGAGAGGTCATCAATACCAGGATTATCATGTCAGCATTGTCTGTTATGCTTATGTGCACTATTGCTGCATCAGCAGTGGAAGAAGAGGAGTTCTAAAAGAAGAAAAGTTATTGGGTATATGATGTATTTTAAAATCTTGAGGATAGGAGCCAATTTAATGTTGAATTTTAGGTCCAGAACACAGTTATTGAGTATCCATTATGATTTAAGCTTTTGAATATCTTGAGGACTAACCTCTTGTTTCTTTTTCAACTTGGATGTGTTTGATTACACACCTTGAACAATGGCCATTTTTAAGAAATATCAATTCTACCTAGTAAACTTAGAGTTAAAGTCAAATTCCAGGTATGATTTTTACTGCATACTTATGTAGCAGTAACTTTGCAGGGGCTGCTGAATATTGTGGTTCACCTGTCACCCTGCCTAGCTCAGCATTCATCTTTCGGGTATTCCGAGACATAGAAAAGTCCGTAAGCTTTGTTTCCGAGACATAGAAAAGTCCGTAAGCTTTGTTTTTTTTGTATTTTATTGAGGGGACTGAACTTGGATGGGAAAGGGGAATGAATATGGGATGCCCGGTAAGATTCGTTATAACTTCCTTGGGACTACTATATACGCTTAAGTATATACATTCTCTTCAGCACAACTCTTGCTTAAGACCTTTTTCCTTCACTCCTCCAGCACTACTCTTGTTGCAGACCATTACTCCTCCAGCACTTTACTTGCTGCGTTCCCCGGATCAGCTAGCACCAGGTGGTTAGTGAATTCCCCTTTGCAGGCAGGACCCCCGGGCCTCTATAGTGTTGAAACAGTTCCGGTGCTAGCTGTCCTCAAACACACCTAGTGATCCCTGTAAGCCCTCTTCAGGTCCTGCCAGCCCTCTTGGCTGCATCTGCTGCTTTCCACTGCCCCTTTTTCCACAGTCCACTCTTCTGGTTCTGCACCCATCTTTAACTGCAAACTCCCAGCCCTCCCCAGTGTGCCTCCCCAGTCCTCCTGACTGTGTCTCACTCACCAACCCTCCTGGCTGTGACCAGTTGTCCTCCCTGGAGTCTCTCAACAGTGCACTCTCCCGCTGTCCTCTCCTTGCTCTCTCTTGTGCCTCCAGTCCAGGACCTTTCCATGTGTTCCTGAAAGTGGTCCCGACTGCACCCGAGCCCAGGCCCGAGGTCACCCCCAGACTGGGGAGCTCCCTCTAGGACCCAACAGCCTCAGCACTCCTTTACTCCATCTCTTCCACCCAACAACTTCTCCCCAGCTGGACTGGCCCTCTGTATTTAAGGAGACCTACCCTCTGCCAATCCATATTGGGGATTGGTCAGTGCTCCCCAAATTACCCCAGGTGGCCACACCTCCCCTCTCCACCTCTCTTTCCAGAAAACACCAGAAGCTTCTGGAAGGAAGTGGGAGGTCCTGATGACGCCACCTGTGAGTCACCCAGTCCTACCCTGAGCCACTCCCAGCCCAGAATGAAAACAAACAGGGCTAGCCACTAGCTAGGCCTACCCAAATTCAAATTTCCCTACTCTACAGAACAATCTATCTCGAGCGCCTTCCTAACTATAGGGTGGTGTACTTACATTGGCCCAGCTTAGACCAATGTAAGCAGTGGCCAGCCTGTTCATACAGGTTGCAGGGGCTCCTCCCTCCTAAACCATGAACCCGGCCCCTAATATACATGCAGGGTGCCGGACGCATGGATTTCAATGTTTTTTTTCTGAGGCTCTCATTTTCTTCAAAAAAGGGTTGCGTGACAATAGCAAATGAATATTTGCTATTGTCTTCCTAATTCTCCTCCAGGCCAATCAGGAAGTGGGTCCTGAGACCTGTCACCCAATTGGCCGATTGGAGAAGCGATCATATTGGCCTATGAGGAGGAGGAGGGAGGAGATGCAGGGGAAGCTGTCGAAGCCGAAGAGGAGGAGGAGAAGCAGGGTGAAGCCGGGTGGATTGTTTGCCGCCACCCCCCCAAAGATATACCACCAGCTGCCACTGAATAAGTATGCATATGTAATACTTAAAAAAGGTAGCAACCCGCGCTCACTTAAGTGGGAATGATAATGTTTGATATATTATATAACTTTAAAAGGCAGCACGCATAAAACAATAGATCTAAAATTGTCCAATAGAATAAATAAGCAATATATGCAGCGCCGATGATGAGATAAATAAATGACAGTTCTTCACTTGAAGCATGGATATCACATATTTTTATAAATAATCGGTAAATCTTGATGTAAAACAATGGGTGGAGGCTTACCAGATGATGGTAAAATATGCGCGTTGTTTAATATTGGTCATCCACGGTTATGGGTCGTCACATCTGCTGATGTCAGGTATGGGGAGGAATCCGTCCTGATACGACCTCTGGTGTTGTGGGGGGATGGTCCTGGATCCTGGTGGTCTGTCACTCCTGATCCCTATATGGGGGGGGGAGGGAGGCTCCAGAAGAAACTCCAGGTCTCACTTCAAAACATCCGGTGTCTCAGATACCGATGTGCATAAGTAGAGGAAAAAAAGGAACACCCAATCGTGTAATACCGTTTTGAAAAAGGTTTATTACAGAAGTCGGGTTAAAATATACTCACATGTATACAAAAATTAAAGAGCTCATAAAAAGGCAGGAGATGGAGGAAACCGACGCGTTTCGGCTCAAAGGGCCGTCATCTAGGGGTATTCCCCCTCCTGCCTGTATCTCCTATTTATATCAAAAGATCATTGAACACAAATTACCCCCTGTAGGGGGCCAAAAACGGAAGTCACATTGAGAGTGTCAAAATGGCGCCAATGGCGTGAGTTCCACGCCTCGTTTTGGTTTGTATATAAGTACCAGAACAGAGAAACAGATATAAAGTTAAGGGAAAATGTTTGAAACTTGAGTGTAAACATAAGGGTGGATTGTGTTATAATTCCGAAGTGTATTCGTAATAAAAAGTGGTGATGAACAGGGTGAATGCCATAACACATGTCCGGGAGTGAAGACAAAAGACAGGAAGTATTCCTTTGTTTGTGAGGACCGGAAATGACGCGGTGATGAACAGGGTGAATGCCATAACACATGTCCGGAAGTGAGGACAAAAGACAGGAAGTATTCCTTTGTTTGTGAGAACCGGAAGTGACGTGCTAGAACAAAGCCTCATAGTCACTTCCTGCTCAAAGGACTGTATGCAGAGGGTGTGCAGATTCTACAGTGATCTGAATGAATGCATACCGTGAACTAGCGGAAAAAGGCTTAAAATAACATTAGAAAGTGATATAGTGTGATAGATATTGATATTATTGTGTTAAATAGAATATATACCGAAAATTGGAGTGAACAAATGAATAAGGCATAAGCATGATGGGCGGTGCGCCGCCGCTGTGCACCTTTGAAATTACCTTTGAAAGAGAATAAGATCCAAAGTGTGAAGAAAGAAGGGGTGAAAACCCCGTTAGATTAGTTTCATAGTGAAAAAACGACCAGTAGTTACAAACTATGTATCTATATCATATATAGACAAATAGGTGGAAATAATCCCGCTTTCCATTAGATAATATAGGCGGCCAAATCGAAACGCATAAATAGGACCTGCGTTGTACATTTAAAAACGCAATGTGTATTGATGCATTTGACCACAATAATAAATATATGAATTAGGGTAGTGTGTCCATAAAAACTGTATATGGAAATAATACATCCTCATAAATAATGTAAGTTAAGTAAAAATAATTAAAAATTATACAAAGAAGAGAAACCAAAATGAATCAAAATATGGACATCTATTAAAAAATTATAAATTAAAAATTCAAACTTTCATTTTTTTTTTTAAAAATCCCAATAGGGATGTATAAAAACGCATGTCCCCAGAAAATCCAACTTTAAGATACTAGCCCAATCTAGTTGTTGTAACCTTAAAATATTGTAAAACGTATGTCAGAAAGGCAAGAATGCAATAATATAAAAATGTCAAATAAGTGGATAGGTAAAACAAGATAACTGTGGTGAATCTTAAAACGTATTAAAAGGCTAGCCCATCAGATACCATATTTTTGTGGAAAACCCATAAAATTGATACAAAAATTAATAGAAATTAATAAAATTAATAAAAGGTTGGCTAGCCCTTAAAAACGTAATCAAGCTTGTTGATAAAGGAATTGATGTCCCATTCCACGTTCATCCCATGTGGGTGGAAACATTTGAGCTGGTATATCCAAGAGGTCTCAAGCTGGGAGACCCCTCTTTTGCACCATCCCCAGAGGGTCGAACTCTGGAGAACCTATATGGTCGAGTTTACAAAGGTGGGTGTACCCTACTTGCACCTTACCCTGTAGTTAAGGAAATAGTTGTTCGAACTAATGCAAAAATTCCCGATCGGTTGGAAAATAATTAAAATAATTAAAGATAATTAAAAACATAGTTAAAATACCCAAAAGGTGTTTTTATACCATAGACTACCCGATCGGAAAATTATGCAAAATTCTAAGTGGTGTCAATAGAACAAAATGGATAGGTGAATAAACTGTAAAAATATAATAACGTA
>BLSH010391565.1:2114241-2132415 GCA_018402905.1 Glandirana rugosa
CTGGGGGGAGGGTGGTCAGAGTTGTACCGGTATGGTGACTGGTTGATGTCAAATCTACCTTCACTATAGGTGAAGTACGGTTCTTCGTCGTACAAAGGTGAGTACCTGTTGGTGGTGTCAATCCTATAATGCGGAGTATGGGGTGTATGCCTATATTGTCTCTGTTCTGGTCTGGGTTTAAAAAATTTAGACTGGTTGTAACCCTGATTATATTGCTGTGGGTAAGAGTTATAAGTACGAGGATGTTGTTGTTGTTGGGGACCTCTAGATGGTCCTCGTCCCCTTGTGGGTGGGTGTTTACCATTGTAGTGGTATGAGGGGGAACCATATTCATGGGAAACGCCCCTTCTCCATGCAGGTGGAGGGGGAGGCCTCTGAGGTTGTCTGCCTCTTTGTGTATCCCTGGCGGGTACTGGTAATTCTAGAGTGTAATGTCCTCTATTCTGGTCTTGGGGGTGCTGTTCTGCCCCCCCTGGGAGGAACTGGTTCTTTTGCCATTTAAAGACGTTAGATGTTTTATAATCGTCTATGTCCCTTGCGTACTTTTTTTGTTTTTTGAGTTTTTGTTCCTTGTCCTCTTTTTCTAGATGGGCTCTAAGATTAGAAGATAGGTTCTGGTATTCTGTTTTATTTTTGAATGGGATTAATTTATCCTTAATATCTTTAACCTCTTGATCAATAGTAGCCAGTTTGGATTTTTTTCTAGAATTAATAAAACCCAGTGATTTTAAACCTGCATCATTATAATAATTGAACCATGCCTCCAGATCAGCCTCCCCTTGTTGTGGGTGTATCTCCCATCTGAGGCTTCTGGGTACCATGTTTTCATTCACATACTGTTCGAGGAAGGCAATATCCCATTGCAGGTGGACCTCAGAAACCATCAGGTTCTTCAGTCTAAGGAATAAGCCCCCAATTTCAGTATCAGTGTTAGAGACTACAAACACCCCATCTGTATTTAGGGTTCTGGAGGCCCTGTAGTCAAACACATCCATGTTTAAAATACAATAGATTATAAAAATTAAATGAGAGTAAGTGTTCGCTGGGTAAAAGATCAAAGGTAGAAACAATAAAAAAGGTAGCAACCCGCGCTCACTTAAGTGGGAATGATAATGTTTGATATATTATATAACTTTAAAAGGCAGCACGCATAAAACAATAGATCTAAAATTGTCCAATAGAATAAATAAGCAATATATGCAGCGCCGATGATGAGATAAATAAATGACAGTTCTTCACTTGAAGCATGGATATCACATATTTTTATAAATAATCGGTAAATCTTGATGTAAAACAATGGGTGGAGGCTTACCAGATGATGGTAAAATATGCGCGTTGTTTAATATTGGTCATCCACGGTTATGGGTCGTCACATCTGCTGATGTCAGGTATGGGGAGGAATCCGTCCTGATACGACCTCTGGTGTTGTGGGGGGATGGTCCTGGATCCTGGTGGTCTGTCACTCCTGATCCCTATATGGGGGGGGGAGGGAGGCTCCAGAAGAAACTCCAGGTCTCACTTCAAAACATCCGGTGTCTCAGATACCGATGTGCATAAGTAGAGGAAAAAAAGGAACACCCAATCGTGTAATACCGTTTTGAAAAAGGTTTATTACAGAAGTCGGGTTAAAATATACTCACATGTATACAAAAATTAAAGAGCTCATAAAAAGGCAGGAGATGGAGGAAACCGACGCGTTTCGGCTCAAAGGGCCGTCATCTAGGGGTATTCCCCCTCCTGCCTGTATCTCCTATTTATATCAAAAGATCATTGAACACAAATTACCCCCTGTAGGGGGCCAAAAACGGAAGTCACATTGAGAGTGGTCTCTGTGGAAACTGCAAATAATTGTAGTAAGTGTTGCTACTATAATAATAGCAGCAGTCTTCCAGTTTTTGTGCCAGTAGGCTTCCCTTCTGCATAGTAACCGGGGGGGTCATATTCTTGACACTGCCATTATTCACAAAACTCCTTGCTGAGCAAGCTTTATCCTATGGCTACTATAACTTTTTTTGAAGTACTTTACAATCAAAATGTCTGTATCGAAAAATGTATTTGAGGCTGCATGGACTTAAATGGTACTCCCATGAACTACAACACATACATTTTACTAAAAACTTTATTTTATTACATCAATTCAATAAAAACATGCAATGTTGTGCCATCACACAGACATTAAAAAGCTATCTCTTAATTAGATAAATACATATTAATACCAGAGAGTAGATGGTATAGTCTGTCACACAGAATTTAGCCATTTCTTCTCAACATGTTTGCGGTTCTATCTGCTTCTTCAGAAGTAATTTTAAAGAGCAGGACATCTATAGAGAAATGTTGATAACCATGACACATGTATATAATAATAAAACATGCATATAATCAGTGGTGTTGGACAAATAAATCCGACCAGAGAAAGCATGTATAGGCTTAGCCACAAAAAACCCACAGCTGATGGAACACCCCTCTATACTGCTCCCATACCAGCCGGGGAGACATTTGCCTTTGGTGTTCCATCTGCTGTCAGTTTTCTGTTTGGGTTGTGGGTAAGCCTATTTATTTATGGCGGCATCACTACATTCACTAAAAAAAGCTTCCTTTCCACCAGCTTGTTTCACATTGTAAATAAGCCAGTGGGGATCACAGGTGATGTCTTCGATCAGTTTGTCGAACAGATGAAGTTAATAGCCAGATTCTGCCTGCCTGACTGAACCTTTAGCTGCTGCAGCCAGCAGTCATTCATTTAGTGGTGGTATCACTACTGCCACTAAAAGAGAGGATTCTGTCTGCCGACTTGCTAAACTTGGTAAACAAGCCAGCAAGGATCACGAGTGATGCCACTAAATATATATAAATAAGAATTGTGCCATGGTGTCTGTGTGTTTAACATATTTTGTGAATGAGTAGTGGTGGTTATTCACAAGGGGGGGGGGGGCTTTGCACCCCCTGAAAAGTACCCTTCCAATGTTTAGGGCATGTGGAATGATTCAGGAGGGGGATGCACACTCACCCTCACTCGCTTTTCTGATCAGCCAGGTTGCATGCCTGAATAGGGGCCTGTAACAGATTTTAGGGGACCCACATTGTTTTTGTTTTTTTCTTCCCAAAAGGTACAGTACACAAAATGACATGGGGTCCTCATAGAAATCAATATTAGATGCTTATCTACTGGATTCTGACAGGAACCCCACAATTTTTATGCCAACGTTTTTGCTGGAGTACATTGTACAGGAGCACAACTTCACATGCAGGTTTAAGGCATACCCAATAATGTTATTTGAAGAAATAAAAGTCTTTATTAACTTTTTTTTTTTTTTTTTGCATTGGTACATGTTTCCCATGGTAATACCCAGCTACCCATGCCCTTTTTTAACAACAGCTGGCAAACTGGTCTTGAAAAGGGCCAGACAAAAATAGCACGATTCAGCTAGGTTTTGGGCACTATGTTCGGTGTTTATTGATTCAATTTCCCATTAAATTCAGTGAATGCCCAGTGAACTGAATTTTGCTTAGTTTGCTCATTCCTACTGAATACCAATGATTTCTAAGAAATTGAGTTTCCCAAGAAAAGTGACAAAAACAGAAACACCACGTGTAGCTCATTGAAGTCCTTGAAGAGATGCCACCTTATAAAAATGTTTCAGAAAAGGACATACTTGAAAAGAGGAGACTGAATACCTTTTTCTCTTGCTATACATAGCTCTGAACCTGCTTGGATAAAGAGAACTGATCTCCTGCTGGGAAACTGACACTCCTGGGAACGTCAATCCCTTGTGGTCCTCTGTAACTCTCACTGGTTCCTGCTGTTGATCTCTACATCACTGCTTTATTTTGTAATAATTTGAAGACACCAAGACAAATGCACAGACAAAAGGTTGATGCGTTTTACACTTTGCTTTCTCAAAACCGTGGTGAAACCGTAGCAAAGTGTGAAACGCGTCAACCTTTTTTCTGTACATTTGTCTTGGTGTCAGTTGTGACCATTAATAAATCTACATTGGATCTGTGTTGGAGTGCAGCCATTCTTTTTCTTCCATGCATTCATGCACACTCTCTCTCACTCTTTCTGAGCAGTGACTTAGGTTAGTGTTGCTGGGATAGTGGAAGAGACAGCGCATGAGCAGCTTTTGAATCAAAAATCATTCTTGCTCCTGCAATGGTGATGAGTGCCCAACATCTGCGGTATCCTGGAAACAAAGCAGGATGTAGCAATATAAATATTGAGAGTATTTTAACTAGGCATCATGGTTGACAGAAAAGGCCTGTATGTATAGCATTTACAATTCTGCAGAAATCTTGTGATTTTCTATGAAATTGGGGAGAAAGGAAAACTCTTAAAGGGGTTGTAAACCCTCACGGTTTTTCACCTTAATGCATTCTATGCATTAAGGGGAAAAACCTTTTGTTGTGTAGCTGCCCCCAGAGCCCCCCTTTTACTTACCTGAGCCCGATCGTTCCAGCGATGGGGTCGAGCACACCAGCTCCAGCCGCCGTCTTGGGTGCTCATTGGTTAGATTGATAGCAGCAGGATCCATTGGCTCCCGCTGCTGTGAATCAAATCCAATGACGCAAGAGCCTGGAGCGGGGCCGAGTCCCGCTGTCTTTGTCAATGGACGCAGCAGCAGGACATGGGAGCACATCCGCATGAGTGACCCAAGGGAAAGTGCTTCTCTGTGGGGGCACTCAATGTGGGGAGGAGCCAGGAGTGCCACTGGGGGACCCCAGAAGAAGAGCATTGGGGCCACTCTGTGCAAAACACTTGCACAGAGGAGGTAAGTATGACATGTTTGTTATTTAAAAAAAAAAAAAAAAAACTGAAGTTTTACAACCCCTTTAATGTTGCTGTTTTCTAGTGATCATATGTGTAATTTAACCACATGAAGGCAATAGCCACATCTGCAGCACTGTTACTGCAGTATATTGCAAAAGAGGTAAATGCTAACAATGGGTTAAATTACCTAGTAGCATTGAGATTAAAACTGCCTGTGTAATTTGATGAAAAAACAATAAATGAACATTTCATGTGGATGACTAGCCCAATTAACATTGATAAAAAATGGTTATCCATGTAACAATTTTGCTGATTGTTTTTGAACCGCATATCATAAATTAAGGGAAATATATACATTTTTAAAATCATTTTTGCTCAGCTTGAGCATATATTATTTGTATTACAAAATATCACCCCCCCCCCCCCCCCAAAATGTAGTTACACAGCACAGGGCTCTTTCAGAGTTGCAATATGAAAAGCATGAAAAACTTTCAACATTTTAAGTAGCTTTCTTTTGTAAAATATCACACTGCAATAGTAGGATTACATGTATAAAACAGTATTAACATAACCCATCAAAGAAAAGTAACTTTTAAAAGTCAGCCACAAAAAATTATAATTACGTTTTGACATGTGTTTATATGTGTTTTAATAATTAACTTGGTTATCACTAGGACTGTAATTCTAACATATATAAGTTAGACTGGGGGTGATTTACTAAAACTGGAGAGTGCAAAATCTGGTGCAGCTCTGCATAGAAACCAATCAGCTTCCAGTTTTTTGTCAAAGCTTAACTACCTGCTGCCCGTAGGATGTCCATGGACGTCCTCGGGTTGAAGTAGTTATACCAGGATGATGCCTGCACCTACAGGCATCATCCCAGTATGCATCTTTTGAGCTGGTGATTCCCTCTCTATCAGAAGTGATTTGAGTGGTAATTAGCCACTTGATCACTTCTGCAGGTAGTGGAAGGGGGTCACACCCCCCTCCTGCAGCCGCTGCCACCTTGCACTACCATTCCATCGCGGAGCCCGGGAGCGATGCGGCCAGCGGCGATTGCTGCACCGAGCAGAAAGAGAGGAACTGACATTGTTCCTCTCTCTCTGTAACCCCAAGTATTTAGTCACTTCCGGTTCTGCCTCTTTTTTCCACCTCAGAAAAAAAAACTTTGTATAAAATAAATAATAATAAAAAATAAAAAAAAATGTAAAGAGACCCTATCCCACCGCGCTTATGCGCAAATGTGAACGTATACGTTACTCTCGCACGCATATGTAATGGTGATCGCACCAGACATGTGGGGTATTGTCGCTAATGTTAGAGCAAGAGCAATAATTCTAGCACCAGACCTCGTGTGCAACACTTAAATGGTTACCTATAAAGGCGTTATATATATAGGGCCTCTGCTAAATGGGCAGAGGAAAGTGAGTGAAAATGACAGGATTCCTTCACTATATGAGGTCGAATCTTGAAGTACAGCTCTGAAGGAATTTTTTTAGAGGTAATTTTTTTTTCTTGGTGTTCCACCTAAAAATACATGTGATAACCAAACCAGATGTCTACTTGAAATGCTGCAATTTGTACAACTATGTAGGAGTAAGAGATAATACAATCATATCCAAGGTAGAAAAAAATAGCCTCAATGAACCAGTTACAATAGGGATGATTGTTTGCCTGTTTACTTGGTTAACTAAATGTTCACTTAGCTAGTAAAGAAGGTGAATACGGCTGCATTTTGAAGTAAGTGAGCACTCAATTTGTCAACATTCTCCACTCTTAGTAAATCAAACCCACAGAGTCAGCTTCCTTAACCAGTAGAGAGTGTAACCTTAAAGTAAACCTTTAAAGAGACACTATTACTTTACCTATTTTGAGCACGGGCGGGGGGCAAAGTGACGATGCCTCTTTAAGAGTAACCTTCTTGTTACACTGAGGGCTTTTCAGGGTAATGTTGTACCATTTGATCTACATGGTAATGGAATTAACTGATCCTCTGCTCAACCAAGATTATGGGCCTTTTTCTTAGGATCCCTCTTGGTACTACTTCTACTCAATTAGGTCTTATATTAACTAGTGGACTCTCAATTGATAAATTATATCCTAAGTGTCCCAGATGGTTGAATCCCTTACTATATGTCCACTAGGTCTATGTCTATACCCTAACTGATAAAGCAAAACTGGTCTATAATTGCTTCAGGTATAATCATATATACATATAATTTGCATTTTGTGTAGTTAGCCATTTCTAGATTTTACATTGTGCACAGTTAAATCTATTTCATGAGGCTGCACAAACTTAAGGTAATAAATAGTACATAAAATTATAAATAATATTTAGAGATAATAAATGTTGCAAATTAAATGTTATATAGTTCACACAGTATAAATAAGTTTGAATTTTCAGGGGCACTATTTGCATATACAGTATACTGGTGCACATAGTACACAATAATATCTTATTACTTGCATTGATATCATGGGTAGGTTATTTTTTTTCTGCCAGGATACATTGTTCTAAAAAATCGGTTAAATGGGTAGGATTCTTTTTAAAACCATGAGAAAATAATGTCATATTCACTGTGATCTAAGCCTTTTAAAATTACTGTATTTCAATAATAACCTTTAGTGTATAAGCAGAATACCAAGATTTGCTGGCTTCACTGAGGTTAAATTACATGTCTCAAAATGATGCAAGAAATTAAAAAAAATAATGTATATCTATAAATTCACACACAATATCGAATAATAAAAAATGTGAATGTTAAATAATTAAGTGCAATTTAAATATTCATATGTTTTCAGGGGGCAAGGCCTTTTCATCTACTTTCAGCAGATACATCCCGCTAACGCTGAGGATTGTTCTTGCTTTATTCGGTGGAAGACAGGGAGATGGAGAGACAGGTGGTTAATATATATCTACAATATTCCATCTTGATAAAGTACAATATTATAAAGATCTGATGCATATGAGCCAGCTTAAGGCAATATTAGAAACATTAATTCCATTTGACTAATCTTAATATATATTTCATATGCCTCTGTCCCTCAACGTAACCATATGGGAGCCTGTCCTTAGTTTTAGGTGTTATTTCCTGGTGCCATGAAATAAAGCTTTAACTACAAAGTTTAAAGGGTCTGGGGACAGGAATGTGACCGTGGGTTTATTCAGTGTGTAGAAATTCTTATAAAAGATGTTATAAAGTATAAAATGAATCCCTTTCACCATTTCCAAAAAAGGGTTAATGTTAAACTTCAGATAAGGGGTAGGGCTCAGGTCATTGGATGGGACATATTTTGAACTACAGGATGCACCTGGATGGAGCCCCCCTCAGCATATCTCTCCAGTGTCAGCATCCACTTCTCCTGTCCCTGCTGCATCTGGGCATGATGTTGGGGCATTGCCTGATCTATCATTCCATTTAAGGAAGAAATTGATGTCAATCATTTTGATTTAGTGAGGTTTGAAGCTTTACCCAAAGAGCAGTAAATGATCTCTCAGTGGCATCTTTCAGAAGTTCATTAAAATTGCAATATATAAAATGAAAACAATATGTTGTTGGTACGTGCAACCAGTCATGTTATGATTTGTCTTTCATTTTGTGGAGAAAGAATTATGTTTGGTTGCTATGGGCAACAACTTCACTTTTGTTTTCCTTTTCTCTTCTCCAAATTAAGTGAAACAACCCTTTGTCTGAGGTGTCCCCACTGTTTCACTTGAAGGGTGCTCAGATTTAGAGAGATGCAGGCAAAGGGAATCTGGCTGTCTCAGAGAATTACTGCTCATCAGAGTGATTCGAAAGGGCTGTCAACAGCTGTGCTCTGAAACAGTGAATGTATTGTGACAATGGAAATGATCATTTTAGCATAGGTTTGCTATCAGTGAATGATTTTGCTGTTGTGGTGAGTCAACCTTAAAGCTTACTTTGCAGCTTTGGTGGTTTATCAAAACCAGAAAATGGTTCCTAATTTTTTTTTTGGGCAACAGCTAACTGCATTTCTTAGACATCTTTTGGAATTTGGGTTTTTGCCAACAGTGACAGCTTTCCTGTTTTCCAGGGCATGTATGTGTTATCTATTAAATAATAAACCCAGTGACTGTTGCTTTCCTGAATAAATGGTGGCTCATGATTTAGTTGACCATGTGTGTTCAGTATTTAGTTTTGTATTCCAATACTATTGTATTTTCTAAAAAAAAAAAAACAAAACAAAAAAAAAAGCCCTTCCTATACGCTATCAGTCACCCCAATGGTGACATCACATTTCTTCAGTTGCAAACAGATAAGTCAAGGAGAAGCCCATACTTTTAGGGGTTTTGCCAGAGTCCTACACTCCAAAGCCACAGGGATGTGAGTAGTCCCATAGACCCACACTTCTCCATCCTTGTTTCCCCCATAAGCGGAAGCTTCCAAAAGCGAGAACCTCAAAGAAGATGATGTCTTTGCTGTCTTGATCCTTGCACTTCTTCCAATGGCTAACCAACAATTAGGTGGGCTGCCACCAGATTATTTATACAGAGCCCTCTTATCAATGATGACCAATGCTTGTAGGAGCAGGGCTGACATCTCCTAACAATCTATGGTACACCTCACTCACTACTCTGGGGACCTTTACCGACTACTTGGACATTTATAGTGCTTACTCTTCAATACAGGGTTCCCAACTATAAGTATGGTGTCAACTAGCGACCAATTTTGGGATCTGTACCAGGCACCTATTTGCCCCTATCATACATATATCAAGAGCCAAATCTTTTTTTTGTTTTGGCTAGAGTATGGAGGGGTAAGGAACTCTTTCAGATTTGTATTGCAGTCTGTCTCAGCCCTGGGAAAGTTCACCCACTATATTTCCCCTTGTGACCATTGCCACCAGGGCAGAAAGTGATGGGAAATTCAAAACCTCATGGCTGTTCCTGGAACAGGTAGTACATTATGTAAACAGGTGATAGCAAATGTTCCAATGTGAACACATACTGGAGTGAAAACAATCTAATAGGGGATTTCTCTTTACTTTAGAAAGATTTCCTCACAAGCAGCAAAAAACAAATAAATAAATTATATTATATCCAAATCTTAAAAAGAATTTGGAGTTTCAATATACTTTAATAGGTTTATTTTACCAAAAATCATTAACCCTTAATAATGTTCAGTGTTAGACTTTAGCTGCTCATGACTTTTATACATTTTTCTCTCATGCCAGAAGATATGCATTAAAAACAAAAACTATGGGTTTAACTAATGACACAAAAAAATGGAACTTCTAATTGATCTGTTTCAAGAAGTCTTACTGCTACAAGATGACCTTTGACACGCCGTAATCCAAAATTCACATCTCTGAGGCACAAATCAAGAGTCAGTCTGGAAATTAATTGGCTGCTTCCTCAAAAAGCCACATGGGGGAATTTGGAAAATATTCCTTATATATTAATATTAGAAGATTTTCCTCAGTGGTATCTTAATAGGTTTGGTGCTTTCTCTTACTAGACTTTCTATCTGGCCCAAAATGTGCAAATGAATCAAATTACGTAATTAATTGCCAGTAAGGTTTTGAAACTCATAGAGAATTCATGTAGTCACATATGAATCATGAAAAAAGTTACCTTCAGAATTGTTAAAACAAAAAAATGTAGAAATTGATATAAAAAACATACAATGTTTAATTTTGCCAGATTGTTCATTACAATTGATTTTTTAAGTTTACAGTAAATGGGTTGCTTGGCTCATGGTTGGAATCCCTACCAAGTGCTGCCCATATGATAATTTAAAAAGAAGCTGAAAACATAAACAGTTAAGATATAGGCTGTGGCTACCTGCTTTTGATTGCTAGAGCAGTCCAAACTGAGTTTGGATATTTTTCAACATCCATTGCCACTGTGAAGATAGGCTTAATGTCAAACTCCAGCAAAGTTTTTTTTTTTTAGTTGTTGATACAATGGGGTACAGTAAAAACATTGACACCTTTTTATTTCTCCATTGGAAAAATTATCCCTCCCTTGCTGTCCTCGTGAAACTAGGATAAGAAATTAAGGAAGTGCCTAATGTGGTTGTGAGCCCTCGCACTACTAAACCATGAATATAAACTCAAATCAAAAATAAAATAAAATCAAAATGTCTTCAACCAATGTGTGGTATATGTGTCAGCTGCAGCAATATCTAGTATGTTACACAATGATACTCAGTGATAAATATGGGAGATGATACTGCGCAATCTGACCAATTTTCATATATCAAATATAAATTCTTACAGTGAAAACATAAACCTCTAAGACTGGTGTAATAAAGTATCACCATACAGTACCCATAGAGCTACGTGTAGATACAACAAATGAAGAATAAATAAATAAACATAAACGTGATAGCAGCTATATTGCAGAAATAATCGCTGGTCCAATGAGACGTATGGTGAACAATAGTCCTCTAATGTCGAGATATCAGTTCATTCAAAAGTGCATTTAACCGTATCACATCTAATCTCTGTACTGATGATGTCAAACACAACAATAAAGCCTATGGCTTGAGTAATGTATTATTTCTCCAAAGTGACTTTGTGCAATAAAGTGCTCAAACAGTAAATAGGTGCTCCAACAGTGCAGAAGAAGCCAGTCTGGGGGGTCTTCACTATACACCCCCCAAACTGGTTGCTGTTTATGATCATAGAGAAGTTTGTGACAGTCAAAAGTTCTGTAGAATGTCAACATTGTTTGGCACAATGAGCCATTTGGTGTGATGCCTCAGTTACAGCCAATTTGTGAGTGGCACGGTTCTGCTAGCCAGTAGTGGAGAGTGGAGGAACATAATTGACAGCCCTAGGGGAGAGGAAGGACACCCCAAAGAGGGACAGAGGAGTACCTTACTGTTTGTGTGAGCCATCTCTGAGCCAGCAGGGCAGAGTGGAGGAACAGAGGTGACAGCTGTAGAGGAGAGGAGGAATGCCCTAAGGAGTGGTGGAGGATTATCTCAAAACTTGTTTGAGCCATCTCTGAGGTGAGAGTTCTGTGAGCACGGGGAGAGCAGCACTATCACAGCAACCAGTTTGGGGGTGTATAGTGAAGACCCCCTAGACTGGCTTCTTCTGCACTATTGGAGCACCTATTTACTGTTTGAGCACTTTATTGCATGAAATCACTTTGGAGAAATAATACATTAATCAAACCATAGCCTTTATTGTTGTGTTTGACATCATCAGTACAGAGATTAGATGTGATACGGTTAAATGCACTTTTGAATGAACTGATATCCCGACATTAGAGGACTATTGTTCACCATACGTCTCATTGGACCAGCGATTATTTCTGCAATACAGCTGCTATCACCTTTATGTTTATTTATTTATTCTTCATTTGTTGTATCTACACATAGCTCTATGGGTACTGTATGGTGATACTTTATTACACCAGTCTTAGAGGTTTATGTTTTCACTGTAAGAATTTATAAATGATATATGAAAATTGGTCAGATTGCGCAGTATCATCACGCATATAAATTAAGGAAGCGGTTGCCATTGGGATAGGAAGACACTCTAACCGTTCCTCAAACCACCAAATGTATTTTATCTTTGTCTCCATTAGGGAGATCTCTCATTACTTCCTGTTTTGGAAAAAAAGTGAGGGGTAATTTCCCTATTAGGATCCCAGACATAAAGAGAAAATGGACAGAGGTTCTAAAGCTTCCTCGCGCTCTGCAAAACAAAATAAAATGTTTTGGCTGGAGCTGTGCTTTATCCTCTTCCCACCATGTAATATGTATATGTGACTGCTGGAAAAGTGGCCTTATACCCCCAGCTGCTATACATATGCATTCATGGTGGTCTGAGGTTGTGTGCTGAGAGCGCACACTGACTGTGACTCTCTGTCACAGCTTTTGGTCAGGAGCCAGCAAGATGAGCTCCTGTTCATGTGAATACTGCCAAAGTACTGCAGCACAGGATTAGGAAGTAACTCCACCTCCCAGCATTAAAGTTAAAGGGCTTCCAGCAGCCATCAAGAAGGGGTGAATATGAGCCAAAAATCTTTTACATTTTATTATAATTATAGTTAAAGTAACCCTGTTTAATTTTGTATACTAGACCATGGCCCTTCTTGCTCTATTCATAGTGCCATACATACAAGTGCACAGTGGTGGAAACTGTACAGAAATGGAGGAACATAAGGCAGGTGGGAGTATGATTGAAATGAGAACTTATTTTCAGGCTTCCTCTAGAATTACAAATTGAAAAAAGATCATTTTCTCTTCTAATGGCAGGAGTGACTATACTTTTGTAAATTAAGAAACATAGTAATGTTAGTTTTCAGAAGTTCTCTAAAGCAAACAGGTATTTTTATTAAAGCAGAACTTCACCCTAAAGGTGATGTAGGGTCACTTTCTTTTTTAAGCACACTAGTTAATGGTTAATTAATCTAAATATTTGCTTAATTAATTCAACAAGGAGGTTGTCCTAAAGTGAACCTGTGACCACGCTTTGGACATCTAAGTATTTATATATTCCCAACAATCTGTAAATGAGCTTTAAAACAATTCCTAACTGACTTCTGTAGCTGAGGACACTGTAGAGTGATGCATTCTCAATATTCATGGAAAAAGTACTAAAGGTGGGTTTTATACACTTTCTCACATTACATTGTGTTGCCATGTCACTGCTGGGAGAGGAAACAGTGTGAGCTAAATAGCTGCTGAGAAACTCACAAGACCTGATTTTAAAGCCTCTGCCATGAAATTTGAAGATAAATTGCTTCACTTTTTTCTCACAACTACACATTTCATTACTGGCTTGTTTCAAATGCTTATTTACTGCTTGTTATTGTTAAGAATGTATAAATACCTAAATGTCTTCTCCCTGGTCCCAGATTCCCTTTAACCTCCTGTAGAAGGTGAAAAGCTAGAACAATCTTAATACCTGAAATTAGAATTTCCTCCAGTGAATCGCGTGTTAAAATTGTAAAGTAAGAATGCCTTAATAATGCAAAAAATTCTACCTTTAAAAGATTCCAGTCTCAGTGCCTGAAACTTTCCCATTTTTGATGAATAAAACATGATCATAAATGAAAATACCTGAACTATCACATTTATTATTCCTACAAGAGTTTCTTTGACACGTGTTGTCAAATACTCCTGTAAACAAGGTGTTCTTTTTTTTTTCTTTTTTTTTCAAATTTATCTTTATTTAATTTCAAAGATTAGAGTACAAAACAGTGCCTATTGGGCATACCCAGGCTCAATATAATACATAGAGTCAAAAGCAAACTAAGCACCTTGAATAACAATTAAAAAGTATGCTTCTTTACCTAGTCAACCAAATTTTATGACTAGTTGCCTTTGTTCTATCCAACTTGAAGACTCAGCGTGTATGATGTAAAGGTCCATGGCTCAATAGATTTACAGTTGTGCTCATAAGTTTACACACCCTGGCAGAATTTATGATTTCTTGGCCATTTTTCGGAGAATATGAATGATAACACAAAAACTTTTCTTTCACTCATGGTTAGTGTTTGGCTGAAGCCATTTATTATCAATCAACTGTGTTTACTCTTTTTTTTTGTGTTTTTGTGTTATCATTCATACTCTTTGAAAATGGCTAAGAAATCATGAATTCTTCTAGGGTGTGTAAACTTATGAGCACAACTGTATATTACTTACAGGGATGCACTGCAGTTCTGAATGCACAGTTGGAACAAGGGCAAACAAAACGTGATTTTCATGGCCTGCCTCATATCCTAATATGATTAATAAACCCCTTGTTTTTGATTTTATTTATTATAGGTACTGTGTTTATATAGCATCATCAGTTTACATATTGTACATTCACATTAGTGAAGCAAGTGGAGCTTGCAGATACTGTACCTTGTGTTATCTTAAAGCTTCACTATGTTTCATACCTGTTTTCAAATGAATACATGTCTTTTTACTAAAAAGAAAGCAATCAGAACCACTGTCACAGAGGTATTGTGGAAGATGGGGAATTATGTGCAATGATGAGTATCTTGCATGTCAAACGTATTTGCTACTGTGTTTGGTTACTCCTGCATGGCCCAGAGCTTGCTGGAACATCAAAAGCTTGAATCAAGCACACCGGATGCAAAGATTAGACTGTATATAACAATCCTTATAGGTACATAGTGTTTATTTCAAAATACTGTAACTATGGAGTAACCATAAATGCATCTCATATGATTTCTGTAAATGTGTTAGCTTTTAATAAATTATTGTATTAAGTTGGAAACATCCCCCAAAGGTATGTTACATGAGACTATGTGGTTGATTTATTAAAGGCAAATAGACTTTGCACTTTGCAGAGTGCAGTTGCTCCATAGCGTAGTAAATGGGATGAAGCTCTCCTGACTTCCATCATCCTATCATGTGCAAGCTAAAGTTCTTTTTTTTATTTTCCTTGCATGTGATTGGGTATTCTTTGCAAAGTGAAACCTCATTTACTAAGCTCTGGACGCTGGAGCAACTGCACTTTGAAAAATGCACAGTCTATTTGCTTTTACTAAATCAACCCTTATGTATCAAACTGTAAGATAGCTGATAATTTGTTTTTAATTTTACCAAACTGTTGTCTTTTTTTTATAAATGTGTTAAAATGGTTGTAAAGGCAGAAGGTTTTTTATCTTAAAGGTTAACTCCAGTTTTGTGAGGAAAAATAGCAAATTAAGAAAAAATAATATAGCATGCACAGTTGCGATAAAAGTCATATTGTAATTGAATGTTATTAAAAATTACCTTTCCTTTTCAATCTGCAACAGCTGTAATTTTCTACAAATGCAATATGTCTACCTGGAGTTGTTCTTTACACAGAATGTGTGCTGGCTACTCCCCAGAAACATCATTTCCTGCCTGTGTGATTGGCACACCAATTTTCCCAAATGTCTGCCTAAGATACAAGTCATATTTCAGGCATCCCCTGCAACAAAAATATCATTTTTGGGGAGATACTTCCAATAGGAACATGTCTAAAGGGATGCAGGTCCGGCAGATTCCTCATTAATGCTTTGCAGCTGCACACCTGATAGATAATTATGAAACCATTCCCATTAGACCTACTCAGCACAGAGGCACAGAGAAACAAACAAGGATTTCTTCAGAATAACAAAAGGTAGGACTCTGCAACAAAGGTTGTTATAATCCTTTCAATGTACATAGATCATTCAGAAGGAATGTTTTTTTCTCAACAAAAGTGGAGTTACGCTTTAATGCATTCTATACATTAAGATAAAAAACCTTCTTTGTACAGCAGCCCCCCTCAGCCTCCCTAATACTTATTTGAGCCCATCTTGATCCAGCAATGTTGTACGAGGGACTCGGCTGCCCAGGACTCTCATTCCTCATTAGCTGAGACAGCAGTGAAGCGCCATTGGCTCCTGCTGTTGTCAAACAAAGTCAGTGAGCCAATGAGGAGAAAGAGGGGGTGGGGCCGGGCCATGGCTCCATGTCTGAATGGACACAGGGAGCTGTGCCTCAGCTTGGGTGCCCTATAGCAAGCTGCTTGCTGTGGGGGCACTCAACAGGATGGAGGGGCCAGCAGCGCTGAAGAGGGACCCCAGAAGAGGAGGATCCAGGCTGCTTTGTGCAAAATCACTGCACAGAGCAGGTAAGTATAACATGTTTATTATTTTTAACAAAAAAAAACAAGACTTTTGTATCACTTTAACCACTTAAGGACAGGACGGATTTCCCACTGTAGGACCAGAGCACTTTTTGCAATTTGGCACTACGTCACTTTAACTGAGAATTGCGCGGTCGTGCGACGTTGTACCCAAACAAAATTGATGCCCTTTTTTTCCCCACAAATAGAGCTTTCTTTTGGTGGCATTTGATTCCCTGAGTGTCATTTCTGATTACCACTATTAACAAAAAAGTGCAACAATTTTGAAAAAAAAACAATATTTTTTACTTTTTGCTATAATACAGATCCAAAAAAACTAATTTACTCATCAGTTTTGGCCGATATATATTTTCTTTGCTCGTATCTGTGGTAAAAAAAATTGCGTTCTGCGTTTATTGATTGGTTTGCGCAAAAGTGACAGCGTTTACAAACCATGAGAATTCATTTATGGTGTCTTTACTATTTTTTTTTTTTTTTTACTAGTAATGGCGATGATCTGCGATTTTTATCGGGACTGCAATATTGCAGAGGACATGTCGGACATTTCTGACACTTTTTTCAAACCAATGACATTTATACAGCAATCAGAAATTTAAATAGCCACTGATTATTGTGTAAATGTCATTGGCAGTGAAGGGGTTAACCTGCAGGGAGCAATATAGGGGTTAACTGTGCTCCCTAGGCGTGTTCTAACTGTGAGGGGGCTTGGCATAAGAGATATAATTGATCCCAGTAACAGGGATCGGTAGATCTCTTACATGCCGCCTGACAGAGCGGGGAACTGCCGTGTTTACATCGGCGGTTCCCTGTTTTTCTTCTGTGCCAGGCGATCGCGGGTAGCCGGCGGACATCGAGTCCACCCAAATCGTGGCCATACTGCTGGAGAGTGCGGTGGCCATGACAGTGTTTATAGACAGCGATTTGCGCTATCCAGCCACTCTACAGCAGTAAATGCACGCAAGCTGGTCCGGAACTGGTTAAATGTCATGTTTATAGAACATGTTTTTTTTCACATCAATATCTGATATCTGGAGGCCAAGTGCATATATTGCCTGACTATTTATTTATTCATTATTACAGGTACTTATATAGTGCCATCAATTTATGCAGCTCTTTACATATATATATTGTACATTCACATTAGCCCATGCATCAAGGCGCTTACAATCTAAGGTCCCTAACTCACATTCATACATATACATACTAGGGCCAATTTAGGCAGGATCCAATTAACCTACCAGCATGTCTGTACCTGGAGGAAACCCACACAGGCACAGTTAGAACATGTAAATGCCAGGCAGGTAGTGCCGTGGTTGGTATATGGACCTATGACGATTGTAAAAGGTACCAATGAAAAATGATATCTGTGTGGGGTAGGACCCCGTCCCCACAGAGATGGATAATGGGACTTTAACGGTACTGGTTTTCTCTCTCTGAATGATCAGACTGACATATATGATATTTTAACAAAATTTATTGTTAGTAAACAACATATTAAAATCGCCAATTTAGAAAAGAATACATAAATACAAAATAGAATAACTGGACAATACAGTACAATGACCAAAATTGGTCCATATGCTCTCAGTCGGCGGAATAGTAGTAAACTCCAGTGACTGATATGTGTGGGATGCGTATCTGTTCT
This sequence comes from Glandirana rugosa, assembly GCA_018402905.1. Lineage (NCBI taxonomy): Eukaryota > Metazoa > Chordata > Amphibia > Anura > Ranidae > Glandirana > Glandirana rugosa. Next base: position 2,132,253 of record BLSH010391565.1, read on the forward strand.
TCCCAACGCGTTTCACCAAAAGGCGGCTTCCTCAGGGGAAATCGAGCAGAAACCAATTACAGGTATCCGTATCCTTGATACTTTATGAAAGAGAGGGACAAGTCAGTGACCTCAAATGATGATAAGGCGGCTGACTCTCGTATACCTGGTTAAAACCAGTAAC
>BLSH010391565.1:2183078-2199002 GCA_018402905.1 Glandirana rugosa
CTCTAACAGAGTCACAGAAAAAAAACCTTAACCAACTCAATCCTGTCATATTGTGAAAAAATAGCAGAGAGGTGGACATGTATTTCTGGAACGCCATTTAATAAACCGTGCTCTATTTACTACTTGTGCACACCAGGAGCATGCAATGCCTATGACCACACTGTCAATTGATAACACAGGTCAGAGTCAAGTTGCTTAGAGCCAATCAGAGTGTCTCTGTGCATTATTATAGCTGTGCTTGCTAATTACAATGATCACAAATGTAAATACTGCAAGTGTTTATATCTGAGATCCCTCCTCTTTCTCTCACAATGGAGAAAGGGGAGGAAGGAGGCAATGCACTGTGCAAAGGGTGTACATAAGTTGTAGCATGTGCATTTTAACATGCATTACCACAACTTACTGTAGGTGGGAAGAGGCCCTGATAGAAATGATAACTCTTCCCCACACTATCAAAAGTAAAAAAATAAATAGTTGCCATGAGATTCTGTACAGCTCAGAGAGATAAAATGCAGCATGTCTGCATTTTAGTGCCGTATGCTGCAGCACAACTTGCAGTATGAATGGGACACACAGAAAACAATTGTTTTCTGTATGTTCTTACAGAGAAAGGAACTTTACAATGCAAACTATGGGGTTGATTTACTAAATCAATTAGACTGTGCACTTTGCAAGGTGCAGTTGCACTCTGCAACTGCAGTTGCTCCAGAGCTTGGTGAATGAGCACACGCTCTGCTGACTTCAATCCATCCAATCTTGTGCAAGCAAAAATGCTGTTTTTTTTAAATTTTCCATGCATGTGATTGGGTATTCTTTGCAAAGTGAAGTTTTAGCTAATTTACTGAAACCTGGAGCAACTGCACTTGCAGAATGAAACTGCACTTTGTAAAGTGCACAGTCTACTTGCCTTTAGTAAATAAACCCTTTTAGAATTCCCTTTTAGATTATTTTCAGTGGACAGGACAAATGCACAGAATGAACCTCCTCAGAGGGTATACTGACTGCAATAAAAGCCTGAGGTATAACAGAAGCAGGAGCATTGCACCAATTATTTAGTGGCCTTAAAGATAATTTATATGATCTTAAAACATTCCAGATAACAAGCCAACTCCTTTTAGGATTTATAGGGTAATCCCTTCATCGGGGCTTAAAGTGCCAATCCTTTTTAGGGAAGTGCTTAAAGTGGCTTAAAGTGCTAATAAGTTAATGCTGCAGCCAGAATCTGAAGCACACTTTAAAACAATTTTTTATATGTGACTCTATTAATCTTCTAGAGTCCGTTATCTCATTTCTAGCACTTTAAGCTCTGATTAACCTCCTGGATTGCTTTCAACGAACGAAAATCACTAGCTCTACACCATGCTACTCTTTGATCTTCCAAATCAATAAAAAGCCATAAAGCCTGACAGGGGCTTTAACACTCCCCCTCTGTCTTGAATTTAAAAAAAGTTTTGGGTTCAATATATTTTAAGTGTACATCAGCTGTTGGTAGGATAAATATGTTCAATCCAACCCTTGAATGATTTACAATAACATGCATGTTTGGATTAGCTGTATGTATATGCTTATTCCTAAGGCCTCCTGGACCTGGCTCATCTCAAGGGTATAATACGAGCAATCACTGTTCTGAAACAACCCAAAAAATGAATACCTAACCCAACAGATTGACTCTTTCCCTGAGAAGGATTGGTTGGGCATGTTTGGAGAGGCTAGATCGTCCATATAGAAAGAGGATGCTTTATCCATCCATAACTTCATGAATCATTCAAAGATTCCCTTATGACTGTAGGCACCTTTATTTTTTCTTCTGACAAGGAGTAATAAAATAATAGAATTAACATTTACCCTTGCACAGACAAAGCTAAAACAATTACGGTTTTTGTTAGAGCAGCAAATCATTTAAAATATTGACCACCAGTACAACAGAAGTTGATCCAAGTAATCACTGCCTGCTTCCTTAAATCTGTTTTTAATACCATGAAATGATCATGTAAACACTCATCTGTAAATCTCAACAACTTTTAGAATTCCAATGTTCTGTAAATTGTCGTCATTAACCTAATAACCACAGTGTTTTATTCTCTCTTATTTCCCTTCATTTTTAAGACACAAAGCTGACATTTTTTTCACTCCTGGACTAATTAAAGCCACGCTGATTTATCCTTGAATGAAATCCAACATTTTCTCCCTAGAGCATAATATTTTTGCTTCTAGTTAATTGAATTCAATGTGCTGTTTATGATGTATTTTTAAGAACCTCTTAAATACAAACTTGGATTGCTCTGTTCATTAATTTTGAATTTCATCTAGTTGGAAACACAGTTTTATCTGTGGGAAAGGATGGTGGATATCAATTGGTAATTTTAATAAAAATCCAACTGCTTTTTTATAACTGTTAAAAGGCAGTGGTTATTATCGCTAGCTAATTAAAACAATATGTTGTTGAACTGGTGTCTTTATAGTTATTGCCAAAAAAGCAGCATTTTTCCATTTATTTTTTTTGCCTCCTTTTTTTGTTAACTACAAGAAATGGTATCTCTTTTCGAGTCAATTTTGCTGCTTCTTTTTTTAAAATATTTAAGCACCCCAAGCCAATTTCAAGAAGTTGTAGCTTACGCTCTTTTTTATTTGAAATAATGGGTTTTCTGTGTGAAATGTAACTCCAACTTTTAAGCAAACATATTCTTACCTTTACATCTAGTGTGAAAAAAAAAACAAATATATTTATTTATATTTTTGTGTTCTTGTACTTTCTAAGTCTAATTTCCTGTCAGCCAATAGGTTTGAAAAAAGGGTGGAATACAGTAGATACACTACTCACAATTATCATGGGACAAGTAGTCAGAGAGCAGTGGATCAACAGTCTGTAAATAATGGCAATGATTCTGATCTTCCTTTTCCCAACTCACACAGAAGCATCATGCAACCCAAATAAGTGAAGTTATAATAATAATAGTTAATTAGAAAAAGACACAAAGGTAACAAATGTGATGGGCACTACGCTTAATTTAAGGATACACTGAAGTGTTTTATGGTGGCTAAGCAATTGGATCACATATTGGAGGGTAAAGATGCAAAGGGTAATGGTACACAGCCCAATGTCATGCAATCTACAAAAGCACTGCCTCATCTTGTCAGAATATAACAGGAGCAGTTCCAAAGTGTTTCCCTTTTTGAGGCACTATGAATGTAGACAGCACAACGAGATCACGGAAAATGAGGAAGTATGGAAAAATATATAACCAGTAGGAATCAGTCAAGGTTAACGTTGAACTCAGTTTGACCTAAACATGCCGAAAACTGTTACATGATAGCAGGCTGTCAGCTAAACCTGTTGCAGCTGTGGAATTTCCTACCTCAGAGCAACATGTAACTAAGAGGTGGGGACAATGGTGACACCATTGACTTAATAGGGCTACATGGCCATATTTGGACAATATCATTGACCAAATATGGTCATGTGACCATGTTAGGTCAAGGATGTCAAAAACACTATCACGCCTTACATATGGCTGCTCAGCAGGGAATTCCACAACCGCTGCTGATTGGGCCGGTGGCCTGCTATCATGTGACAATTACCCACAGGCTCAGGCCAAACTGAGTTTGGCCAAAAGATTAGCGCATCATTAATAATCAGGTTGACATAGGACAAAACAAACTAGAAAAACATAATGTATTTACTTATGCATTATCTATAGATGAATAAGAAGTATTGACTTCTAGGATTGATTTTTTATCTATATAAAATTTTTGGATATATTTAAAGTCATAAAGGATTTTAATCTCTTTGCTAGAAATCTGATTTTTAAATATAACATATTACAAGGACAATGAAAAGGATTTCCCCTTAGTGGAGATAATAGTAGAGTTATGAGAGGTAATAGTGAATTGGATGAAGAGACAAATTATGACTCTGAGCATACATTAGAAGATACAGACCAATCCTAGCATTTGTACTTTTTTTCACAACAGACAACACTTGCAAATTAAAACTAGGGATAGGGATTTTGATCTATATAACAGATATCTACACCGTGGAGTTTTTTATACATACAGTAGATCCCTATATGTTTGGATATATATAAAAATAGGGAATTGTACAAAACATACCAAACACTACTGTCGACACTATGGCAGGTTGTAGTAGTCATAACATTATCGCTAGGAAAACAAGGAAATTGCTTAAAGTGAATTTTCCATGTAGACCAACCTTCTATGACTTTTTATAGCAGTATTATGCATAAAAATGTCTCGAGACTGTTAAGCTCCGTACACATGGGCCAAATGTCGGACGGCATCGGCCAGTTCAATAGAAATCGGATGACATTCGGTCCATGTGTACTGCAGCCAGTCTAACAGAAGCTGGCCGTTCGGCTGGGCTTCTGTCAAAGGGGCATGACTGAAAAAGGCTGAGAGCACTGACTAGAGTGTTCTGGCACTGGCCATTCCCCTTTTAGAACACAATAGCACAACAGGGAAGATCGCTGTACTAACATTGGATCGTGTGTTCCCTCTTCTTTGGTATGGAATAAAATGACATTAAAGACTGCAATTCCAGTGTGCCAACTCATCTTTGTTTTCCCACAATGAAGTAGAACCTGGTCCAAACTTTGCCTATTTGGCATTTGGTGAACGGGCAAACTAAATGGGTATGTTCTCCCACCTGCTCCCACTCCCACTCAGGCATTGTGCCTGAAGAAGGACCACGGATGATCCGAACGCACGTGCCCCTGCCTGGTAATCCCTGGATTTGACATTGGCATCCTGTGCAAGAGCGCTCCCCTACTGATGGCTACAGTCTCGCAGCTGCACTGGATACCATCAGCATGTCCAGCTCCGGCCTCAGCAAGTGACCATCGGAGCTTGCCTCCACACCGGGGATCCAGCGGATGAACTTTCTGCTTCCATGCGCTCTTAAAGTCTATGAAAATGCACCAAAACAAGCAAAATAAACACACCTATAGTGTTTACAGTGTGTTTATACAGAGTTTTCAATGTGTTTACAGGGCTTTGTGTTGGGGTGAATACCTTGGAGGAATAGGTATACCAGCATGCAGTTTTTCAATCCCAGAATTCCCTGTAAGATGGAAGAGGTACTGCAGGGTTTGCATATGGTGTTCCTGACAAGATGTTTGCAAATACAGTATATGTGGCTGCAATAATCCTTGAAGCATCCTGAGCTATGACCACACTCTGCCTATATACAATTGTAGTGCCCCCATAGTATAGGTGTGTTTTGTAGTGAGTTTTTGCTAGGAGAGGCAAAATTTAGACAGACCTGACTGTATGTGCAGGCCTGAATGTTTTGATCTGGGCTTGGGGAGTGGTTCAGGTAGGACTGGGGCAGCCCAACAGATGATGTCACTAAACCCTCCTACCTTCTTCTGGGAAGCACTGGAACTTTCCAGAATGAGAGGTGTCACCATCTGGAGTGTCATGGGAAGCCCTGACCAATCCCCAATCTGGATTGGCAGGGGGCAGGTCTCCTCCTATACTCTGGGCTGGGTCAGTCGGGTGGAAGTCTGAGATGTAATAGGAAGCACTGTGGAGGCCTCTACCTGGGAGGTCATCCCCATCTGGGAGGGGTGACCTTGAAGCCTGGAGGTTTGGGTGCAGCCAAGAATGGAGGTGATTTTTGGAGTAGCACAAGAGAACAGGAGAACAGCAGAGGTGCTACAGAGAGAGAGGGACTTTAAAGTGATGCATTGGTGTTGTGACAGACCCTGGGAGCTGGAAGAGAAAGTGCTGGAGCAGTGCTGGGAGAGGAATAATGGACAGTCTGTGGAAGCCTTGGGAGCCAGTTAGGGGAAGGTTGTCACTGAGGAAAAGCAGGTCAGTGGGACCTGGAAGAGGAATGGGCTGGGAGTTGTAGTCCATCAAAGGCCCAGCTAGCACTCAAGTACTTTGCTACATATTCAGGGGTTTGTGATCCCTGGCCTGTAATGGGTGGTCCTGATGTCCTGCTGGCACAGTGTAGGCCTCACCATGTACTAGCCGTGGTGAAGAGAAAAGAGTAGAGAAGCTTGATAAATTTCCTTTCGAGCCTGAAACTAAGTGAAGTGCTGGAGAGAAGTGAAGAAGTGATAGCCTGCAGATTCAGTGCTGGAGAGAGAACTGCAGGAGAAATGGTCAGCAAGTGATGTGCTGGAGAGTTGTGAGGAGTAATAGTCTGTAGAAGGATAGTCTGCAGTGCCAGTGTGCATATACAGGGCTGTATATGGAGGTCATGTACCATAATTCTTGGGGCATCCCACAGTCCCCCCTTTTCCACATCCAAGTTATTTTCCCTAAATAAAACAACAAAACAAGTGCCGGCCTGGTCAGTCTCTACGGATGTGTGAGATATGGTGGGATTGAGGGCAGCTATAAGGTGAACCACTACTATCAGCTACTCCCAAGGGAGCACGTGGCTACATTTGGGAGCTTTTTCCGGGATTACCTGTAAGGCTGCTAGTCGTTGCCCATAGTAAGTGCAAGCAAGGTGTGCTCCCCAAATATTTGTTTGTCTATAATCAAATGAAGACAGTGAGTGTTTGCTCATATATTTTGAGTATTATTTGTGTTATGTTAAAAAAAATCTCACTTTCTATGAAGTGGGGGTCACGGGTTAGGCTTTAAGGTTCTTTCATTATCCAAACCTTTTTCATTTTTTAATTTGCCTTAGAACTTCTGGAAACATAAAAGATAGTGAGCAAGACTCCAGTGGTGAAGATGATGCCACCGTACAGGAGGAAACTCAAGACATATCCTCTGGCAAGTCACCCTGCTACAATCCACCTCTTGTGCTCCCCCAAGAAGCAAAAACAAACAGCTTGCTTCACAACCAGCCCCTCTCCAAAAGAAAAGACGACAACATATGACCTAGAACAATCAAAAGTCAAGAAATTGTTGGAAATAATGAAGGATACGGTTACCTAGAAAAGAGAACCAGAAGTCAGAGACAATCAAGTCTCAGCCTTTCTCTGGTCACTAGATTAGAATATGACTTAAGGCAAATTCCTCTTCATCGGTTTCACTGGCTAATATTACACATCTTGTTGAGCATTTTATGTGTATGCCACCTGCACCAGCTACATAGAAACCATACGCACACACCTCAACTGCTGCAGTAGCCATACTTCTACTCACAGCAAACTTCACAAACCTACATCCTGCTAAGGCCACAGAAAGAACACTTACAAACATATCCAACATACAACACATTCTCTATATCAGCACAGCACTGCACATACACCACAGACATCCACCCAGCCGGTGCAGGTGAACCCAAGATTTGTGGTCATTCCTATGTGTCAATACATCCTCCTCACAGGAGCCCACAGGAATTTGTGAGTTTGGCTGCTCTCAGGACTGTTATGTAAAAAAAAAATTATAGGACAGTGTCCTTGAAATATTACTTTATTCTTGTTAGCATTTTGGAAAGGTTTTTGTTTTGAAGCACTACCTGAAACTTTAACATACAGTGTATATTTTTTCAGAATCCCGACTGCAATATTGTTTATTTAGCTGCTAATCCTATTGCTAATTTTAGTTCCTGCTGCTAACTTAGTAAAATGCAGCACCAAAAACTATTCTTTGCTTCCCTGTAGTTACAGAATCAGAAGGAAGACTTCATGTACATGCTTATTTATTTATATAAGCCTCCATATACATCGTATTTTGAATCCTCAATGCCAAATGCCTCTTTTTCTCACAGTTCTCACTTTTTATGAAACACAGGATAGCAAGAAGTTTCACTTTGGATGTTACAACGGGTGAAAATTAGGATTGGGATTAGGGTTGGTATTAGAGTTAGGAGGGAAGAGTAACTAGGGATGACCCCTGCAAAACCCCCAGTAGAAAGTACAATAGACTATCTTGGTACCCAATTATTAAACAAAAATATTAAAAATATATACATTTTATTTGTGCAAAATTGTTTAAAAAGACATAAATGCACAATGTATGGTAAAACAGCAATTCATGATAACCTCAACAGACAGTAAGTTATACAAACATGTCTAACTGGTCACAAAGTAGCCTCGGACAGGTGCTGGAGGCATTTGATTCACAATGTGGTGTATATCCTCTATATGTTTGCAGCTAAAAGCTTCTTCTTCAGGAGTTGTTATACATAGAATCATCTACAACAAAGCAAAAATGTCATTATGCCAAGATATCAATAAACAGTAGTTTGGGGAAGGAAGTCACTAATTGCTTACCCAAGAAAGACCAGAGCCCAGATGGAGATCAAGGTAGGGACGCCACAGGGACTCTCTCATGGCAAACACAGGGGCAAAACTTGTAAGTATGTCAGTCTAACAATAATTGCTGAAAAGTGATAAGATACAATGTGCCAGTTGCTTAGTAAATATCTGTGTCAAAACTGCGGTATGGGGTGCTAGACAAAGCATGGGTGAGCCTTGGAACCCAAGGGAACAGTAGAAAGGGGAGGGGGTGGGAGGATGGTCAGTGGGGGAAAATAGGTAAGATAAAAGGAGGGAAAGGTACAGGTAGGTAGGAGGAAATGGGGAAGAGGTTAAATTAGGATGGTGAAAAAAAGAAAGAAAGGGTGAAGAAAGGGCAAGGGGAGCAAGGGGGGGTAATGGAGGGGAGAAGGGAGGGGGAGGGAGAAAGGGACGGGATTAGGGAGGGGCAGGGGAAATAGGGGACACGGTTATCAAACCAAAAATGAGTATACAAATAAAGAACTAATCTGAAATTAACCAAGCTAAAAAGAAAATCTCAGAGAGCAGGGGGGATTGAATTAAAATCACCTGAGACTTGCTTTATGGAAACAAAAAAGAGAGCCTAGGGCTGCCCCAAACATGCCCCTGGCAAAAAGGTAAATAGCATGGACTATCTTGGTACCCAAGGATTTGACAATAGTTTGAATACAATTTTACAGTTTATTGAAAAAGAAAAGCATAAAAAGACAGAAAATTATTTAAAAACAATTGTTATAGCCGTATAAATACATCTAACAACTTATCAATAGTCTCCAGCGGAAGCTGGGAATATTAGATGTAACAAGTCTTGACAAGATCCTCAACATGTTTCGCATGACTCATTAGGATTTATTACCATCAACTCTATATCCTCCCCTGGACCAGTGCTCCCCCCATGTTTTCAATATATTTTCTCACTTGGCCTTTTGAGCTTGGGAGCAGCGGCCTCGGCTGGATACTATCTTTTAACAAGGTTCCCTTGGTCATCTATTATTGCGCCTGGCTTTTTGTTGCTTTTTTGTTGTTTTCAACATATTTTGTGGGCTAGGCCGCTTCCTCAGGAGGAGTCAGTCATTGTCATCTAAGAGATGATAGATCAAAATGATAGTCATGAGCTGCAACATAGGATACCAGTTAATACTATGGAAAAATACAAAAGGAAAAGGAATATAGGAAGAAAGACAGCAACATTGAAGTGTTCATTCATATGGTGTAATCAGAGAGACAGGTGTGCATACCTGCAGTTAAAATACATTGCTCTGGACTTGCCATTTTAAGGTTATTCATCTTTTCAAAAAGTCACTGAACCTCAAATGCTCATATACAAAAACAGGAAGAAATGAGAGAAGTCTTACCAAGGCCTCAGTTATGATAAGGATGGCATTCCAGGAGTACAGCAGCCACATTGCAAGAAGCTCTATGGCTGTATTTAAACCCCCAACAATTGCTAGCATGTGGCATCATTGGATCCACCTCCCCATAATGCACATGGAAAAATACAAAAGGAAAAAAATGCAGGAAGACGCAGCAACATTGTAGTGTTCATTACTATGGCATAATCAAAAAGACAGGTCTTTATACCTGCAGTTAAAATACACTGAGCAAAATTATAACACTTTTGTGTTTGCCCCTATTTATCACAAGCTGAACTCAAAGATCTACAACTTTTTCTATGTACACAAAAGGCCTATTCCTCTCAAATATTGTTCACAAATCTGTCTAAATCTGTGTTAGTGATCACTTCTCCTTTGCCGAGATAATCCATCCACCTCACAGATGTGGCATGATTAGACAGCATGATTATTGCACAGGTGTGCCTTAGGCTGTCCACACTAAAAGGCCACTCTAAAATGTGCAGTTTTATCACACAGCACAATGCCACAGATGTCACAAGTTTTGAGTGAGCATGCAATTGGCATGCTGACTGCAGGAATGTCCACCAGAACTGTTGCCCTTGAATTGAATGTTCATTTCTCTACCATAAGCCGTCTCCAAAGGCATTTCAGAGAATTTTTGTCAGTACATCCAACCAGCCTTACAACCTTGATTAAGCGTCCAGTTGTGGCGTGAAACGGGTTAGCATTGTGCTCCACCTTTGGATCTATTGTACCCACAAGCAGCATTTTTTTGGATGTGCGGTCGTCCAGTGACTCATTCATCGATTGAATCAGCCTCACAACGGCAGACCACGTGTAACCATACCAGCCCAGGACCTCCACATCCAGCATCTTCATTTCCAAGATCGTCTGAGACCAGCCACCTGGACAGCTGCTGCAACAATCTGTTTACTTAACCAAAGAACTTCTGCACAAACTGTCAGAAACCATCTCAGGGAAGCTCATCTGCATGCTCATCGTCCTCATCGGGATCTCAACCTGACTGCAGTTTGTCGTCGTAACTGACTTTAGCAGGCAAATGCTCACATTAAATGGTATCTGGCACTTTGGAGAGGTGTTCTCTTTACGGATTAATTACGGTTTTCACTGTACAGGGCAGATGGCAGACAGTGTGTATGGCATTGTGTAGGTGAGCGGTTTGCTGATGTCAACGTTGTGGATCGAGTGGCCCTTGGTGGCGGTGGGGTTAAGATATGGGCAGGCGTATGATATGGACAACGAACACGGGTGCATTTTGTTGATGGCATTTTAAATGCACAGAGATACCGTGATGATATCCTGAGGCCCATTGTAGTGCCATTTATCCAAGAGCATCACCTCATGTTGCAGCATGATAATGCATGGCCCCATGTTGCAAGGATCTGTACACAATTCCTGGAAGCTGAAAACATCCCAGTTCCTGCATGGCCAGTTTTCTGATTTTCTGAACCACCCAATACAGTAAAACTGCACATTTTAGAGCGGCCTTTTATTGTGGACAGCCTAAGGGACACCTGTGCAATAATCATGCTGTATAATCAGCATCTTGATATGCCCCACCTATGAGGTGGATGGATTATCTCAGCAAAGGAGAAGTGCTCACTAACACAGATTTTGACAGATTTGTGAACAATATTTGAGAGAAATAAGCCTTTTGTGTACATAGAAAAAGTTGTAGATCTTTGAATTCAGCTTATGATAAATAGGGGCAAACACAAAAATGTTGTGTTTATAATTTTGTTCAGTGTACATTGCTCTAGACGTGCCATTTTAAAGCTATTGATCTATTCAAAAAGTCACTGAACCTCAAATGCTCCAAATTAAATTGAGAAAGGAGAGCGGTCTTACCAAAGTCTCAGGTATGATAAAGAGGGGCTCCCCAGGAGTACAGCAGCCACATTGCAAAAAGCTCTGTGGCTGTATTTAACCACTTGCTGACCAGCCACTGTCATTATACAGTGTCAGGTCAGCTCTCCTGCGCAAATCGCCGTAGCTATAAGGTGGTCCTCACATGCCGCGGGAGAGTGCCTGGGGGTTGGGTGGACTCAATGTCCACTGGCGTCCCACGATCGCCTTCTACAGAGGCAACCCCCATGCTTTAATTTTGTTCTCCCTTCTTTGCCTATTTGCCCATAAATTGCAAATTTTTTTTAACCGATTTGATTTCAATGGGGTTCGGCACCTGAACTTCCTTACAGGTCACCAAAGAACGCTCTGAACAAACCCAGGGCAGTTCAGCTTATACCTAATGTTGACTAACTGAAAGCTTACAAAAAAAAAAAAAAAACCTACCTCAGTGTTTCAAGGAGACGTTCTTCTGGGGAAAGTGAATGCGCCCAACACTGTAGCACTACCCCTTCTTCTTCCACTTGGCCATTCGCTCCATCATCAGCTTTACCTGGACCATGCCAAGCGTCATATAGATTTGAGTGTAGAAATGCATGCACTGTATTTGCCTATCTTAAAACAGTAAATTAATGAAAAACACCTAAACTTAAACACACCTTCTACTCCCCCTCCCAAAAAAAAAGCTTAATACAGCGCAAATGCATTGCAAACATGTGTTAAAGCTATAAGTATGTTAATGTGCATTTGAGTCTGCATTAAAATGTAATGCTTGCCTAAAAGAACCCTTACTGAAGTGATCCTGTGACTCTGCACCATACTATTTTTTCAACTACAAGAACTTTTACCTACAGTTTGTGTCTGTGTGAGTGCTGTCCTGCTACCATAACTCCAGGCCCCGTAGTAAGTAGGTAAGTGTTCCTGATTAGCAGCACGTATGTATTTCTCAAGTATACAAATCCCAGCAGTAACATTGCAGGGACACCAGGCTGTGGATGAAAAAGTGTTGGCTGTGGTAGAGATAGTAAAGACATCTTTTTCACCAGTCTTGTTTGTCCTGTAATTTAAGTGGCAGAGTAGTTATTTACTGCTTAATTAGCATGTTTAAGCATAGATGAGAATACCTTAACAGGAACAGGAACTGCAACTAACTTCTCAGAGTATAGAATGCAATGACGGTAAATAGTGGCATCTGCAAGGTAAAAGTTATAACACCACAAAAACCTATTGTCAGCCTGCCCTATGTCTCTGAACTCTCTCTTGGAAACACATGCCAGGGGAAGCATTTAAAAGGTCTATTGCACACATGAGCAAGACTGCCAATATGGAGGAGCGTGTGCATCAAGCTACAAAGTTGTCCTCAAAACATATGAAAACCTGAGCTTGTTGGCATAATTTTGTAACAACGGATGAATATACTAGTGTACTTTTACTACACTACCCATTGGTGGAGGAGGATGGGGACGCCACCCCCCTCCTCCCACCCTTTCTTCTGTTCATTGTTTATCTTCATATACTCTCCGTCAGGATACTTCTCTCTCCTATCTCTTTCGCTTCCCCTTTCTTCCCATCCCCCCTTCTCCCCCCCTACTTTTTCCCGTTTACCCGTGCCCCCTCTTACCCCCCTTTTTAATTTTTTACATTGTCACAACAACAGTTGGACATACCCTGCCCGCCTATATATAGATACCAGCTCTACCCTGCTCTTATTCTTTCCCGGACTAAGCATTTTATCCTCTTTGAATCTGATGCTTACCCGGATATTAAGGGTTCTAATATCCTTATGGTACCTGGTTATGTTCTTTCCATCCCACCATGTTGGCTGAACATCATATCAATTTTGTATGCATCCTTTTGACACTCTTGGGTTGTTGATACCTCTTCGGTTAATGCTTTTTATTTTGCCATATTCTGATTCTGTACCATGACAGGTACTATTGTAATGGAAACCCTTATATACAGAGATTTGTTTTGGTTTATTTTGTCTTGCTGTCATAGGTGACATTCAGGGGTTGATTTACTAAAACTGGAGAGTGCAAAATCTGGTGCAACTCTGCACAGAAACCAATCAACTTCCAGGTTTTTTTTTTTAGCAAAGCTGATGTTAGAAGCTGATTGGCTACCATGCACAGTTGCACCAGATTTTGCACTCTGCAGGTGTAGTAAATCAACCCCTCAGTGTTACCCCCCGGCAGGGAAACCTATTTCACAAATATGCCATATTTCCTAAATAATGTTCTTGGAAATAAATAAAATAAATAAAAGCATATTGCAGAATATAGCACCTACAAAATGAATGAATATTTTTTCTTGATTTTTGTACTTACATTTCTGCTGTCATGTGATAGAATTTCATTTATAGTCTGGTGGAAAAAATATAAAAAGAAAAACTTTAGGAAAGAAGACCTTCAAATGGGTAATTGACTATATTTCAATTCAATTTGGCTGTGAATGGGTCAAAACCACAGCCAAGATCTTTCGATTTTTAAAGAAATGCTTTCTAGACGCATCTGAATCCATCCTTTCATAGCAGTCTTCTCAGGGCAGAAAGGTGTGTCATTCATTTGTGGTCTCATAAAAAAAATCAATGCTCTTCAAACTAAGTGGCCAGTATTTATTTGGCTTTAGTGTTGTTTAATTCCAGGCATCAATTTAAGATGCCATAATGTCGACAGTGGTCCTCTGCATTTCTTTGTCTTTACCTCATCGTTTGATATTTCTGATCTTTTTTGTGCTGACCTAATTCAAGGACATTGAACAGTACAATGAGCATTGCTTAAAGCCATATTGCCTGATGGCATACCCAATGGTGAACTATACACAGATTTTATGAAAAAAAATGAATAACTGAGCTGTCTTAGCGGAGAGTAGTGCTTTACTTTCTCATGTCAGAGCTACCTCTTTGATGCTGGCGATATAATTATCGATAGAGGAATACTCATGAAGTAGCAGGGGATGTGCATAAAGTATAAATGCATTGAGAGGGCACAGAAGAAGCGGGGAGATACTGGCATTTTCATTTTTAGAGGTAGAGATTCCTCTCCAGCAAGGAGAACAATGGGCAGCACAGTACTGCCATCTCTATATCTCATGCCAAATCTTGTGATGCCAGAAGTCAGAGGCACAATGGCTTAAATGCACTCATACTACAAATATACAGCTATGCTTCTCTAGGCACAGAAAGTGCACTGCTGTTTCATGATGAATTCAAGACAAAAGGTAAATCTTTCAGGTTACGGCGTAAACACAAGTGACAATTCTAGGTGTTCCCTTTAGGATAGCAAATCTTTACTTTTTGATTTCAGATACATTTTAAATGCTTTTTGTACACTCATGCTAGTCCCAAACAGATCACAAATGAAATAAAAAAAATTCCAGATGTTTAACCATAAATATGAAGGTAAACAACAAAAAAAAAGAACCGGTACAATAAAACTAAAATAATATTTAAAGCATGAAATACTGAAACAAAAAGAGATGAAGAGATGGGGCTTTAAATGAGGTGTGTCATTGTGAATAATTAATGTCATATGGCCGTGTGCATGAGATTCATGTTTCTGATGTTTGACTGCCATAATCACATTAGAAATATCATGATCTCAAAGAACACATATGTTTTCATTGATAAATATGATTTTAATCAAAAAACAAAATTAATATATAAACATATTCATGATAATTGAAATTAAAATAAATTAACTTGCTGTAAAAGTCAATGAGCATAATAGGTAAAATACAAACAGTATATGCACTTCAGCCCCGGAAGGATTTCCCAGGCTAGGATCAGAGCACTTTTTGCGATTTGGCACTGCGTCGCTTTAACTGACAATTGTGCGGTCGTACGATCTTGTACCCAAACGAAATTTGTGTCCTTTTTTCCCCACAAATAGAGCTTTCTTTTGGTGGTATTTGATCACCTCTGTGTCATTTCTGATTGCCGCTATAAACAAAAGAAGATCGACAATTTTGCAAAAAAAAAAACAAATTTCTTACTTTTTGCTAAAATACAAATCCAAAAAAAAAAAAAATATATAAAAACATTTTTTTCATCGGTTTTGGTTGATTTATATTCTTCCTCATATTTTTGGTAAAAAAAATCGCAATCGGCTTTTATTGATTGGTTTGCGCAAAAGTGGCCGCGTTTACGGATGATGAGAATTAATTTCTGGGGTATATGTCATTAGTCACCTGTAAATGTAAAGATTTTCGACATATTTACAGTAACCAGGGTTTTTTCACATTTTTTACAGGCTGTACAGGCGACGTTATAGCGTCATGGCGATTTTTAGCGTCTAGCGGCGGTAATGATCATTTTTTTTATTTATTTATTTTTGGGGTCTTTAATTAAGAGTAGTAGGCATTTGCGCCGGTGAAAACGCGTTTGGTTAGTTATTTTCGGCTAACGCTAAAAAAAATGGTTTTTATACTCCTTCTTATATTTAGTTGGTTTTGGCTACTTTTTTTACAAAAATATATAAAAAAAAAAAAAACCTAAA
>BLSH010391565.1:2270626-2281859 GCA_018402905.1 Glandirana rugosa
GTCTGGGGTTTTTGGTGGTCGGTCCCAACAGCCCTTCTCCGGGAACAGTGGTAGTTGTACCCTGATCCCTACCCGGCTATTGGGGGGGGGGGGGGTAAGCCAAGCGAGGTCTTGATGGAGCGAACCGAATGGGGGGGGGGGGGGTTATCGGCCCATCCCTAGTCCCATGTTGATGGTGACAAGGGCCTCTTCCCGACAACCCTGGCTGGTGGTTTTTGGGGTCTGCGGGCGGGGACCTATCGGAATCTGGAAGCCCCCTTTAACCATATACAGGGAGCCTGCGATCACATCCCTTACCCCTCTGTCAGAACGGAGATCCTTGTTCACATACACGGATCCCCGTTCTGTCACTCTGGGGGGACAATCGCGAGTAGCAGGTGGACATAGAGCCTGCCCTACCCGCTTCCTGGCCCCCCCAGAACACAGTGAGCATGCGAGTGGCGCGCGCGCTCACAGTGCGTGATTTCGCAGCCGCCGTCACCCGGCGGCAATTTGCGGTATCGAACCATGTTGCCACCGTCAAGCCACGGCAGCCGGTCGGCAAGCTGTACTTGGGCCAAAAAAAAAGGCATGGAAATAATGCTACAGGATTTGACATTATAGTTAGAAGGGCCCTGCTCAAAAGATCTTACAATCTACAAAGGTTAAGACACTAAAAATTAGACACATTAAGCAAATCACATTAGAAAAGCAGGGATACAAATGAAGCTAACAGCAAGCATGACTAACTCTTTTTTGTGATCAGAAGTCCTCACCCCAAACCCCAAAAAAGTTACATGGCAGGGATACAAATCAAGCTAATAACAAGCATGACTAACCTTTGTGGTGTTCAGAGGTCCTTGCCCCAAACCCCTAAAAAGTTACATGTCAGAATTAGCATAAGCAAAAACAGACAAAATTAATACAAAAGCCAAAAAGGCAGCAACACAAACTACATTGACACACACAGCAGGAATGAATAAGCCAGAACCTTCCTTTTCATCTCAACCACTACATAGCAGTTGTAAGTCTAACATGTCAGATTTAGAAGCAATCATAAAACAACAGAATTAGTTGGGTGTTGGTCAGGATTTATGCACCCCCAAAAAATAATCTATTTGTAACCCAATATACACACTGCAAAGAAAAATTCACGCCGGTTCTCAGGCCAAACACACGCCACAAATACTGGTCTTTACATAACTAAGCTAAGCTTGCTAGCATACTTCCACCCACCCAGTAAAGGACACACCCACCAGTGTAATTGATTATGTCTCTTAAGTTGAACTCAAGTGCTCACACCTGTTCATTAGCAATACACACTCTTTACAAATGAAAAAATGCCTTAGCATATATATCTGTGCAGGCTAAAGCTCAAAATAACACATGTCCAAGGCTCTGTTTGTGATCAGTGATCCCAAAAATCTCCAAATCAAACTTGTACGTTGTTTGGAATGTGGAGGGTCCAAAACAGGAAATGACAACTTTGTAAGGGGTGCTTCACACAAATTGGTGACAAAGCACATTCGTCATTCATTATAAGCATACAACATTAAAATATGTCGGCAGCATCACCCCAGTTCTAGATTTGGTGTATACCCACACTTGCTTGATTTATAATGTGATTTCTTGGGGTTCCATTATGTGAAACCCATCAAAAATGTTAGCACTGGTGAAAAAGAAACGTTAACATGACAACATACAAACCTCTAGCCAGGTAGCATGATTGGGATGTGAACTCAGAACCTCAGTGCTGTTAGGCAGAAGCGCTAGCCTGTGAGACAATGTGCTGCCACATATTTTTAGGTTGCATCTCTATGGTGTAAAACAGCCCTAAGTTCCAGGGGTGCAAGAAGTTAATCAATGCAGATGAACAGAGAGCAACAACCTGTTTCTGGCATATGCCAACTGTTTTGAAGGCTGGTTATGGCTGATTACTGTCAGCATGCTGAGAGATAAACAACTGTCATTTTGTGTGTTTTGGCTTGGTAAGAGGATGCAAATAGTGGTGGTGGGGAAATGTTAAGTTTGATTAGAATCCTTGCCCATGGAAAACATATGACACAATTTGCAATGGTGGTGGAACCCTCCTACACATAAATACTACATTTAGACAAGACCATGAGTCAGGAGTTATGCTTAACAACATAGGGAGATCCAATACAAACACTCCACTACATGAAGTAGCATTCTTGGGATTTGAATCCAGAACCCAGTGCTGCTAGGCAGAAGCTCTAACCTGTGAGCTGCTGTGCTGCCACATGTGGAGCCCTCCTACTCATATATACTGCATTTCTTTGGACATATAAGTGGTGAAATTACATTAGTCAGGAGTTATTCTTCTTGATTTATTCTGTGATATTTGGTGGTTCGTGGTGTGTGAGTGTAGAATAGTGATGTTACCCTGATTTTTGGGAATGACATTTTTATTTCTGATGTTGGTACATATCAAATTTTTGGGCTCAAATTATGATCATTTGGAAAAAAACACAAAACGTTTGGGAAAATATTTTTGTGAGATGAACAAGTGAAAGTGACAGAGAAAAAATATTTTACCAAAACATGAAAACATTGCACATTCTAACATTCTTAAAAACAAAATAGATGAAGAAGAAGAAGTAACATTGTTGCAAGGACAATTTCTTTGAGAGAAAGATAGATTCATCTCAACAAGAAAAGGATTTATTTGGGGAAGTTACAATTGTATCATTAGAATCAATGGCTGAAACGTGCATTGGGATATATAGTGCAAATTTTCACTCTCAAGAGGGCATTTTAGCCAAGCGCTAATTTGCAAATTTACTATAGCGCCCTGTAAAAAAAGGCACGGGAGTTAAAATTAGGGTATTTTCCTGTCTGAGCATGCTCAGTTGTGCTGATCAATTGTCGGAGAAAAAGAGGGAATTTAGCTCTTTTCAGACTTTCAATGATATTTCTGGTTATACATCACTTTTTTAAGCAGTTTAAAAGCATCAGCCTACCTACCTACCTACCAGCTTATAGTAAAATTACGTCTTTGTCTTTGTACATTGCTATCTCAAAGGTGCATGCAGCTGCAGGCATCAGTGAGGTATCATTCTTTTCGGCCAGCGATTCCCTTCACCATAAGAATGATAATTTTGGCTGCCCAGCCGCTTGATCGTTCTTACAGGCAGCGTCATTTGGTGCCTTTACCGACTCACCTGAGTGATCGGTGAGTCGGAGGGTGGAACCACAGCGGCCGGAAGGAAGTAGCATCGAGATCCAAGAGACAGATCCTCCCCGGTCATCTCTATGGCTCTCGGAGGACTGGTTGTGACGCCACGTCCGGTCTGGCAAATGTAAATAAAGCTGGGTTTCCGGCTAGAAAGCATCAGATCGTTAATTTTTTTTTTTTGATCTAATGCTTTCCAGCTTGAAGGAGTGGTGTGAGGTCTTATAGACCCCACATCTCTCCAAAAAGAATACCTGTCATGTAATATTTCTATTACAAGGGATGTTTACATTCCTTGTAATAGGAATAAAAGTGATCAAGTTTAAAAATAAAAAATAAAATAAACAATAAAAAAATTAAAGCTCCCCTGTCTCCGCGAACTCGCACACAGAAGCGGACGCATACATAAGTCGTGTCCGCATATGTAAACAACGTTCTAACCACACATGTGAGGTATCGCCGTGAACGTTAGAGTGAGAGCAATAATTATAGCACTAGAGCTCCTCTGTAACTCTAAACATGTACCCTGTAAAAAATTTTAAAGCATTGCCTATGGGGATTTTTAAGTACCAAAGTTTGGCGCCATTCCACGAGTGTGCGCAATTATAAAGCTTGACATGTTAGGTATCTATTTACTCGGCATAATATCCTCTTTCACATTATGCAAAAAAAAATTGGGCTAACTGTTTTTTTTTTTTTTAATGCATGAAACTATTTAAAAAAAAAAAAAAAGCGTTTGAAAAATTACCGCACAAATACCACGCAAGATAAAATGTTGCAATGACCGCCATTTTTTTTCCCTAGGGTGTCTGCTAAAAAATATATAATGTTTGGGGGTTCTAAGTAATTTTCTAGCAAAAAAAAATGATGATTTTTACATATAGCAGCAAAGTGCCAGAATTAACCCAGTAGGGAAGTGCTTAAACTATATACCATATTTTTAAGAACCATTTAGGCTCTAAACATTATTTCCATGTGCAATTCCTGTGTTTTTACCACAAATTTTTTAGTCAGTCTCTGTTGTCTGGGCTCTAAAGTGAATTTGATTTTGGGAGTATTTTTCCCCAGTGCTATAGTGAATTCAATTTTCGCGCTAATTAGTGCAATTTGGCTATTTTGCACGTTAAAATTTGTGTGAAGGCATAATCACACTATAGTAAATGACCCATTCCCCTCCCCCCCATTTTGTGAAAAAGAAAAAGTATTGTTGAAGACAGCTCCAAACAGAAGGGAAGTATATCATCCAGTGCTATTTTTTAGGGGGCACAATAATCAGTAGTTCACTATTGGTTTGCAAAGGAGTGTGGTAATATGGTGAGGTATGTAGTTGTTTGTACAGGTGCAATGCTGTAAAGGGTTGTCAGCCCTAATGGTACATATCATATGGTCATGAGTATAGCAGTTGCTTATTTCCAGACTTTGATTTATTGGTTGGAGGCAGTAGCTGCCTGTCTCTAAAAGGAAGGAATACGTGTACAGCTTTAGGTGATTTCTGGCATAAGTGTAGACAGATAGGAAGCATAGGCTATAAATTATAGCCTTCCTTTCTTGTTCAGTATGTAAATAACATCTACATAGTTCAACATTGTAATAACGTCAATATATTTCAACATTGTTTGCAATATTGTTTTGAAACTAGCTTTATATATATCCATGTTTCTTACAGAGGCACAGTTGCCACCATGGAGCCTACTCAACTCCATTTATACCAGTGCTTCTCAACTCCGGTCCTCGGGACCCACCAACATGCCAGATTTTCAGTATTACCTTGGGGAGTTGCAGACTAGAATGCTGCAATCACTGAGCAGTAAATGATATCACCTGTGATGCATTTCAGTTATCCTGCAAACCTGGCCTGTTAATGGGTTAGACTGGAGTTGAGAACCACTGATTTACACATACCAAAAGGTTAGTCCTTTCCCTGATCACACTGATGTACAGGGTTCACCTAATTATCCGGAGACCTGTTCACATCATGGTCCATTTCTATATAAATTGCTCACATATACTTTTTTTGATTTATTGATTTTATTGATTTTATCAATTTTATGGATCAACCCTTTGCATTCAATAATTAACCTAATGTCCAACTCATCCAACTCATTCATTTCCCATTTTTGTATTTTTGAATTTGTATACATTTTTTACATATACTTTTGATACTATGATCAACCGTATATATGACTCAGATTTTACAATAAATTATTATTATTTTCATGTCCTGATAGATCAATGTACTTTTATTAATACTATTTAAACCACTTCCTTACTGGGCACTTAAACACACCTTCTGACCAGACCAATTTTCAGTTTTCAGTGCTGTCACTCTTTGAAAGACAATTGCGCAATCGTGCGACATTGTACCCAAACAAAATTGGTGTCCTTTTTTTCCCCACAAATAGAGCTTTCTTTTGGTGGTATGTGATCACCTCTGTGTTTTTTATTTTTTGCGCTATAAACAAATAAAGAGCGACGATTTTGAAAAAAGAACAATATTTTTTAACTTTTTGCTATAATAAATATCTAAAAATAAAAAAACTAATTTATTCATCAGTTTAGGCTGATATATATTCTTCTACATATTTTTGGTAAAAAAAAATCGCAATTGACGTATATTGATTGGGTTGCGCAAAAGTTATAGCATCTACAAACTATGGACATTGGTTTATGGCATTTTTATCTATTTTTTTGTTTTTTACTGGTAATGGCGGTGATCTGCGGTTTTTATCAGGACTGCGATATTGCAGCAGACATGTTGGACGTTTTTTGACACTTTTTTGGGACCAATGACATTTATACAGCGATCAGATTTAAAAATAGACACTGATTACTGTATAAATGTCATTGGCAGGGAAGGGGTTAACACTAAGGGGGCAATGACGGGGTTAAATGTGTTCCCTGGGTGTGTCCTAACTGTGGGGGGGCGGGGTTGGCAGGGGCATGACAGATCTAACTGATCCCAGTGACAGGGATCAGTAGATCTGTCATGCCCCCCCCCTCACAGAACGGGGAACCACCGTGTTTACATCAGCGGTTCCCCGTTCTGGCTCTCTGTGAGCAGATCGCGGGTCTCCGGCGGACATCGGGTTCGCCTGACCCGCAGGCATGCTCATGCGGCGTGCGGCAGCGAGAATGTGCCCAGCACGAGCCAAAGGGGAGGACGTCTATTGACGGCCTCCCGGCATTTTAGAGCCGCACTGTAGCCGTTAATCGGCTATGGCGCGCATCTGAAGTAGTTACTACTATTATAATATATTACTACTATCGCTACTATTATAATATATCTATGTATGCATTTATCTATGTTTATTATACTTTTTATCTGTATTATCATTGTGTTCTTTCTTTTATTTGATATGGGCTCTCTTAGTCAAACTCATATATAGAGTTGAGCGGACACTTGGATGTTGGGTTCGGCGGGTTCGGCCAAACTTATCGAAAAAGTTCGGGTTCGGCACCGAACTTGACCCGAACTTGGCCCCGGACCCCGAAGCCCATTGAAGTCAATGGTGACCCGAACTTTTGGGCACAAAAATGGCTGTAAAAAAGTTCTGGAAATGGCTAGAGGGCTGCAAAAGGAAGAAAAATGGGGGTAAGAGTAGGACAAGTGCCCTGCAAATAAATGTGGATAGGGAAATAACTTAAAATCACATAAAAAAAATAAAAAATGGAGGAGGAGGAGGATGTGGAGTAGGAGCCTAGAGGTTGAGGAGGCGGTGACCGTGGCGGTGTAGGTGGAAGTGGCGGTGGAGGAAGAGGAGGTAGCCAACACTGTTTTAAGTTTTGTTTTGTTTTTTTCTAATTGGGGTAGCCCCCAAAATATTGAGACATATTAAAAAAAACAAGTATACCAATGGCTGTGTGAGGCCGGTCTAAATGTCTATTCTACACAAGGTACAGACAAGTCTTGTGGGATCCATGCCTGGTTCATTTTAATAAACGTTAGCTTGTCCACGTTGGCTGTGGACAGGCGGCTGCGCTTGTCTGTGATAACGCCCCCTGCCGTGCTAAACACACGTTCAGACAATACACTGGCTGCAGGGCAGGCCAGCACCTCCAAGGCATAAAGGGCAAGCTCAGGCCATGTGGCCAATTTGGAGACCCAGAAGTTGAATGGGGCAGCCCCATCAGTCAGTACGTGTAGGCGTGTGCACACATACTGTTCCACCATGTTGCTGAAATGCTGTCTCCTGCTAAGACATTGCTGGTGGTGCTGTTTGTTGTGGCGGGCTGCTGACAAAGCTTTTCCACATTTCGGCCATGCTAACCCTGCCTTCTGAGGTGCTGGCGGTGCCACAGCTTCATTGGAGACCTCTTCCTCCTCCTCTGTCTTTGCCTTGTGCTTCCACTGAGCCCCCGGTATCATTTGGGAATGCCCTCAGCAGCATGTCTACTAGCGTGCGCTGGTAGTCGCGCATCTTCCAATCACGCTCCAGTGAGGGAATTAAGGACGGTACGTTGTCCTTGTAACGGGGATCCAGCAGGGTGGACACCCAGTAATCAGCACAACTTAAAATGTGGGCAACTCGGCTGTCCTTGAGCAGGCTCGGCAGCATGTAGTCGCTCATGTGTGCCAGGCTGCCCAGAGGCAAAGACAAGCTGTCCTCTGTGGGAGGTGTATCATCTATGTCCTCCGTATCACCCCAGCCACGCTCCAGTGATGCCCACGAGCTGCGTTGGGTGCCACCCTGCTTTGAACACGGTTCCTCCTCCTCCTCTTCCTCCTCCACCTCCTCATCATCCTAGTCCTCCTCATCCTCCAGAACTGTGCTCTGGTTTGAAAATGTTTTACCTGGCCTATGCTGGTGCAGGAACCCACCCTCCGAGCCACTTGTGAATGACTGGCCTGATAACCGTGGAAATGACCCCTCTTCCTCCTCCTCTTCCTCCTGTGCCCCATCCTCTTCCATCATCGCTCAAAGTGTTTTTTCAAAGAGACATAGAATTGGGATAGTAACGCTGAGAAAAGAGTCATCGTCACTGGCCATGTTGGTGGAGTACTCGAAACACCGCAATATGGTACACAGGTCTCGCATGGAGGCCTGCTTGTTGGTGGTGAAGTGGTGCTGTTCCGCACAGCGACTGACCCGTGCGTGCTGCAGCTGAAACTCCACTATTGCCTGCTGCTCCTCGCACAGTCTCTCCAGCATGTGCAGGGTGGAGTTCCACCTTGTGGGCAAGTCGCATAGGAGGCGGTGAGTGGGAAGGCCGAAGTTCTGCTGCAGTGCAGACAGGCGAGCAGCAGCAGGGTGAGAACGCTGAAAGCGAGCATAGACGGCCCGCACTTTCTGCAGCAGCTCTCCACCAAATTCAGCACATGCGCCAGGCAAGGGATGTGCGTCAAACCGGCTAGGCCCAGAGCTGCTATGAGATTTTGCCCATTATCGCTCACCACCAGGTAGGGCTTGAGACTCAGTGGCAACAACCACTCATCGGTCTTTTGTTCAATGCCTGTCCACAGCTGCTGCGCAGTGTGGGGTTTATCCCCCAAACATATCAGTTTTAAAACAGCCTGCTGTCATTTTCCCCTGGATGTGCTGAAGTTGGTGGTGAAGGTGTTACGCTGAGCGGATGAGGAGGTGGTAGAGGAGGGGGAAGCAGAGTAGGAGGAGGAGGCAATAGGAGGCAAAGAGAAATGCCCTGCAATCCTTGGTGGCGGAAGGACATGCGCCAAACCGCTAGCCGCCTCAGGCCCGCCCACCACTACATTTGCCCATTGTGCAGTTAGTGAGATATAGCATCCCTGCCCATGCTTTCTGGTCCACGTATCAGTGGTTATGTGGACCTTGCCACAGATGGCATTGTGCAGTGCACACTTGAACTTGTCCCCGACTTGTTTGTGCAGGGAAGTGATGGCTTGCCTGGAAAAGTAGTGGCGGCTGGGAACCATGTACTGTGGGACAGACACCGCCATCAGGTTTTTAAAACTGTCCGTGTCCACCAGACGGAATGACAGCATTTCAAAGGCCAGGAATTTTGAAATGCTGGCATTCAGGGTCAGGGATTGCGGGTGGGTAGGGGGGTACTTCCTCTTTCTCTCCAGTGTTTGGGAGATGGAGAGCTGTAAGCTTCCATGAGACAGTGTGGAAATGCTTGGGGACGGTGGCGGACATGGTGGCGTTGCTGTCACATCGTCTGTTTGCTGGGTGGCAGGTGACACTGGCATTGTAGAGGTGGAGGAAGAGGCCGAGGCAGCAGCAGAAGAGGAAGCAGGAGGAGGCCGAGACCTTTCTTGGATTTTGAGGCACTTATTCCACTGCAGCTCATGCTTTGAATTTAGATGCCTGGTCATGCAGGTTGTGCTCAGGTTTAGAAGATTTATGCCTCGCTTCAGGCTCTCGTTGCATGCAAACCACTCGTGTCTTGTCGTCAGCACATTGTCTGAAGAACTGCCATGCCGGGGAAGGCCTTTGAGCTGCCTTTGGTGTGCTAGGTCCCTGGGTGCAGTGGGTAGTAACAGGCGTGCTGTCTAGGGGATGGTCGCTCCGCTTTTGCAACCTGCTTCCTCTTTTGCTGTGCTGGTGCCTCTGTGCGACCACCACCTCTTCCAAACTGCACACGTCACTCGCATGACCTTCATTCCATGTGGGGTCTAGGACCTCATCATCCTCCACATCATCTTCCACCCACCCTTCACTATTGCCCTCCTTGTCAGTCTGCACACTGTGGAAAGCCGCAGCAGTTGGCACCTGTGTTTCGTCATCATCAGAGACGAGCTGCGGTGGTGTTTCCATGTCCTCATCCTGCAATAGAAGTGGTTGGGCATTGGTGCACTCAATGTCTTTCACTTCTGTGGCAGGGCCCATGGAAAGCACACTAGCAGAGTCATCAAAAAGCATAAGAAACTGCTGCATGACTTGGGGCTCAGACTGCTTGGCTGATTTACAAGGGGCTGAGGTGAAAGACAGATGGCCATTGGGTTCAGGTGCCAACTCTGAGCTTTCATCAAGGGACCGGGTGGGAGACAATGTGAAGGAACTGGAGGCATTGTCAGCTACCCAATCTACTAGCGCCTGTACTTGTTCTGGCCTCACCATTCATTGAGCGCCATTCGGGCCTGCCATATAACGTTGAAGGTTCTGTCAGCTACTCGCACCGGAGGAAGGTGTTTCACTTGTGCGTGTAGCTGGCACAAATCGACCACGTCCTCTCCTTGCAACAGGAACTTCACCAACACCAGCAGCACCAGCAGCACCACGAGCACGTCCCTTATTTGACTCTCTCCTCATTTTGGACGTAAATGTACTATGTAGCACTATTTATTAATAATAATAAAAAAATAAATAAATTGTAATTCTTTTTTTTTTTTAAACCAGCAATGTAGACGCACTTTTTATTTTTGCGCAAGAAATGCACAGCAAGGTGGAAATGTAATATGTAGCTCTATTTATTAATACTTAAAAAAAAAAGGAATAATAAATTATTATTCTTTTTTTTTTAAAACAGCAACGTAGACGCACTTTTTATTTTTGTGCAAGAAATGCACCGCTCACAAAAGCAGCAGGAACCTCTCCCTACACCAGTATGAGATGATTTTAGAACAATAATCTATCCCTCACAGCAGCAGCAGGAACCTCTCCCTATAGCAGTATGAGATGATTTTAGAACAATAATCTGTCCCTCACAGCAGCAGCAGAAACCTCTCCCTATAGCAGTATGAGATGATTTTAGAACACTAATCTGTCCCTCACACCGGCAGCAGAAAACTCTCCCTATAGCAGTATGAGATGATTTTAGAACACAAATCTGTCCCTCACAGCAGCAGCAGGAACCTCTCCCTATACCAGTATGAGATGATTTTAGAAGAATAATCTGTCCCTCACACCAGCAGCAGGAACCTCTCCCTATAGCAGTATGAGAGGATTTTAGAACACTAATCTGTCCCTCACACCAGCAGCAGGAACCTGTCCCTATACCAGTATGAGATGATTTTAGAACAATAATCTGTCCTTCACAGCAGCAGCAGGAACCTTTCCCTATAGCAGTATGAGATGAAGTAGAGTATGACGATATCCCTTTCCAAGGACGACGACGACACTTCCTGTCTAATAACAAGATTTT
>BLSH010391565.1:2292790-2306840 GCA_018402905.1 Glandirana rugosa
GGGGGGGGGGGGGGGGCGCAAATCGCGGCGATCGGTGGTGTGGGGGGTCAGCCTGACCCCCAGCATTACCGATCTCGGTAAAGCGATTAGATCTGAAGCACTTTACCATGTGATCAGCCGTGACCAATCACGGCTGGTCACAGTGTAACACAGGAAAGCCATTTATCGGCTTTCCTGTACTCGGGTCTGCAGACCTGAGGAGTGGAGAGCCGGTTATCGGCTTTCCTGTACTCGGGTCTGCAGACCTGAGGAGTGGAGAGCCGATCGGCTGCTCTCCTGACAGGGGGGGTTTGTGCTGATGATTTATCAGCACAGCCCCCCTCAGATCGCCACACTAGACCACCAGGGAGCCTGCCCAGGGACCACCAGGGATGTGCCCACCCAGGACCACCAGGAAGCCGACTAGGGACCACCAGGGAGCCGATCTGGACCACCAGGGAGACCCCCCTAGACCACCAGGTAAGAGGCATAGTGCCCAATGTGGATGGCACTCAGTGCCACCTTCAGATGCCACCCTAGACCACCAGGGAATGAGCCCCTATCAGTATATGTGCCCACCAGTGCCCCATCAGTGCTTACCAGTGCCCCTATCAATGCATACCAGTGCCACATATCAGTGCTCACCATTGCCACCTATCAGTGCCACTTATCAGTGCCCCATGCCACCTATGAGTGCCAATCAGTGCTGTCTATGAGTGCCACCTATCAGTACCCGTCAGTGCTGTTTATTAGTGCCACCTAACAGTGCTCATCATTGCTGCATATAAGTGCCTCATCATCAGTGCCACCTCATCAGTGCCGCCTCATCAGTGCCAATCAGTACTGCCACATCAGTGCCCGTCAGTGTAGCCTCATCAGTGCCCACCAGTGATGGAGAAAATGTACTTATTTACAAAGTTTTGTGACAAAAATAGAGACTTTTTTTTTTTTCCAATTTTTCGGTCTTTTTTTATTTGTAGCGCAAAAAATAAAAACCGCAGGGGTGATCAAATACCACCAAAAGAAAGCTCTATTTGTGGGAACAAAATGATAAAATCTGTTTGGGTGCAGCGCCGCACGACCGTGCAATTGTCATTCAAAGCGCAACAGCACTGAAAACTGAAAATTGGTCTGGTAGGAAAGTGTTCTACGTGCATAGTATTGAAGTGGTTAAACATAGTCAATGTTGATTGAGAGAGTTCAGTTCCACTTTAAAACAGTGGTTCTCAACTCCAGTCCTCGGGACCCACCAACAGGCCAGATTTTAAGTATTACCTTGGGCATATGTAGACTAGAATACTGCAATCACTGAGCAGCAAATGATATCACCTGTGATGCATATCAGTTATCCTGAAAACCTGGCCTGTTAGTGGGTCCCGAGGACCGGAGTTGAGAACCACTGCATTAGAGGAACTTCACCTGGGGTTCTAACTAAAACAGAGCTTTTAGTTGCACAAATTTGCAAATATATGTGGAAGCCACACTGCCTGATCAAGACCCCTCTGTAAAGTGCAGTCCTATCACTTATATTTGAGAGTCCCCATATTGGAGCATACAGCCATGCATAAATTAAAGACAAGTATGGCTAGAGGCAGCCCATTTCTTGTTAAAGGAGCAGGCACACATTAGCAGCCCAGCAATGAACAATGGCAGCTGAAGGCATCCATTGTGCCCCCTCCTCTCCATTGTTTCCCTGATCCTTTAAGGAGGAATGGGTTCTATCCAGGCACACCTGTATTAACCACTTGACGACTGGCCCATAGTAAAAATACGTCATTATTTTATCGTTAAGTACCAGTGTGATCCAGGTGGATTATACCTTGTTTTTTTCAGGGCAAATTGGGCTTTTATTAGGTGGTAAATGGTAATAGATATCTCCTGATTTTTTTTTATTATCGAAGGAATACTGACCCAATAGTTTAAAAAAATATTTTTTTGTAAATGTAACTGTATATAGTATTTCTTGCTACTAATATAACCTACCACCAAAGAACAATCCATAATAAATTCTCCTGCTCCTGATCACAGCAATAGCACATATGTGTATGTCCTTTGTTGTTTGTACCCGTAGTACAGCCCAGAAACAATAGTACACATTTTGCTTTTTTTTAATCCTACCTAAAAACACACTGACACTGACACCAACTGGCACTGATACTAATAAAAAAAAAAACCTTTGACCTTGAACTTTGACCCCTGACCTTGACCCAACCACTAACCCTGGCACTGACCTAGATCCAACCTTGATCTAGGTATTCTTTTTTCTTTTTTTTTAATTATTAGTTATATTTCTTTTTCTTCTACACATGCTTTTTTCATCTATCTCTGCAAGGACAAAGAGTGATACAATGTATTTCTCTCATCCATTCACAGAGACAGAAAACACAGGGGCGGGCTTCACAGTGACTGCTCACTGTGATAGCCAATCAGAGGCTATCACAGCGATCAGGTGACTCGAAATCAGACGTTCTGGGTCCCAATCGTTAGGACAGGGCCAGGGGCTCTTGGTGAGACCTCAGTCACTGTGCTGGGAGTGCAATGCGCCACGCACTTTCAGCACAAAGGGAGATACGCAAATATGTAGCCCTGCTGAAAAAAGCCCAGTCCAGTGGAGCCACATATTTGCACAAGATTGGCGTGAAGGGGTTACAGTGGAGCTCCATTGAAAAGGGGAAGTTCCTCTTTAAGGCCTGCCCTCCCTCCTCTTCTCTAAATTGCACTTTTTTTGGGGACGGGAGCGAGTACCTGGTTCTCCTTTTCCCCCTCCCTCCTCGCAGTCATCTGGGACACATCACAGGTCCCCGAAGACTGCGGGACCATTCACAGTGCACAGCGCCTCTCGCACCTGCTCAGTGATCACCCGCAATCTGTCACAGCTGGGTGCCCAAAGTTGAGATACCGGTGCCTGTGAGACAAGACTGAGAGAAGGGACGGTTCAGGTGTGCACATCATTGGATAATGGGACATGTGAGTGTGTGTTTATTAAGAGTCAGCAGCCACAATTTTTGTAGCTGCTGACTTTTAATAAACACACAAATAACCGGAGCTCCTCTTTAACTTACTTATAACCAACATACGTATAACCTACATATAAAACAACTCAAAAATTAAAAGTGACACGTCGATCTGTACACTTTTTATTTACAAAATAATAGAGCATATAATATTATAGATTCCACAAAATAAATCAGTTGGCAAAAGGTAGCATACTAGTTAGAGAAGGAAATATGAAGGTCAAGACACCAAACCATCTCTTAATGTGACAGAACTGTAATTATGCATTAATTAAGCTTGTAATGG
This sequence comes from Glandirana rugosa, assembly GCA_018402905.1. Lineage (NCBI taxonomy): Eukaryota > Metazoa > Chordata > Amphibia > Anura > Ranidae > Glandirana > Glandirana rugosa. The sequence goes on from BLSH010391565.1 coordinate 2,296,070, forward strand.
CTTAATGAATGGTTAAACCAGCAAAAAAAAATTTCTTGTGTCGCTAGGAAAACGGGCACATGTGCTTAAATCAACTGTGTGCCTTTCTGCCTAATATGATCTTATCCTGCCTGTGTAATGATGTTGCATTTAACAGTGCTAATGCCTTACCATTTTAAACCTAAGCAAAACTTAGCACTTCTGTTTCATCGTTGTAATGTTAACATTGTGAAGCCAATACGGCAGAGCTGGTACATGAAAATTGAGCATTTTTTTTTTTGCTTGCTTTATCAACCAATAAGATTCCAATTTTTATTTTCCCAAGATATGAAAGATGATATCTTACTTGTTTTTAAAAAGCTGCTGTATACAAGAAAATTGAATAAAAGAGTTTGTTAAAGAAATAACATCAGTTCTGGTTGGACAGAGCTGCTACCTTTCATGTCTACTTAGTTCCTTTCTCTTTATTGACCTGTCATAGTTTACAACTTTTCCCCACCCTTATTGCAGCAAATGTGTACGTTTCTGAGAGCCCTAGCAATAACCACAGCAGAGTGGGTAGTTATTAAAACTATGGTGGAAAAATATTGATACAAGAGTGCCTGTTGCTGATGGACTAGCCATTCTACTAGAAAACTGTGCTAAGCTCCCTCTAGCCTAAATACATTCAGATTCAATAAAGAATTGAAGTGCTTAAAAGCAAACTTCACCAAAAGGGCCTTCCTAGAATTACCAATTCTGTCCAACTGACACAACCTTCACACTGGTCATGTGATGGCATTGTGCTCCACTGATGAACTCACCATAAATAAAACCTATATTACTCAAACAAAATCAGTACAAGGAACGTTGCAACTGATGCCATTTGTGTCCCTTGTGCCACTGTCATCATCCTCTCCTTCAATCCCACCCCCCCTTCCACCACCGCAATCTACTGGTACTGCTGAGATTAATAGAACTAAGGGGGGCTATGACAGACACTTAACAAGAGTACCCAACTATGCTCACCCTTTCTGTTCTGCTTCTCCATTCATAGAAGTTGTATTACAGCTTCTATGAATGAAACATGATATATGAATAGAGGATAGGCAGATGATTGAAAGTTCTGCCCGCTCCATTCATAGATCACATTTTATTAATAGATGCTGTAGCACAGTTTCTATGAATAGGGGACCTAGGAAAAAGAGCAGGTATGATCAGACACTCTTGAGGAGTGCCTGTCAGAATGCCATCCATTTGTCCCATGGAAATAGGTTTTTGAATCGACATTTAACCAGCGTATTCGGACTCCCTCCCCCCAACACTAGCGGCTGCCTACTTATTTTGATTCCTTCTCTTGTGGGTCCCTCATGTGCTCATGACCGTAATAATCACTTACCTTGGTTACCATTTGCCTAATAGGGATTGCATTATTTTGGGGTATGTTAGTGGTTAATTGTGTGTGGGCGGTGTGTGGGGTTTCTTCGGGGGATTTCTGCCTTTCCTCCCCCCTTGCTTTTTAATTCACTATGACAACGTTGTCAAAGGTGGTGGTTCTCTGATCAGTGTTATTCATTTTTGTATCTCTTTTTGGAAAAGTTTTTCTTGCATCAATAAAGTGTCATTTTACATTTATTTGTTTTGCCTACTCAAAATCCTTTTTCACATCAAACCCCAGTGGCTTAATATATGGTGTCTTTTTGGACAGCCTTCTGTGCTGCCCTGCTGTGGTCTTGTTATACGTTTTCACCACTTAAACCCCAGGTAATATATTTGAGTGAGTAGATGTGTACATTTATAAACGGAGTCCCTGACCCATAGTTGGGTCCTCTTTGTTGTTTAACGTATTTGGGTACTGGTGACCCTTTCTTTTAAGGACTTATATACTTACATCCACTGATCAGTGAACTAACCCCAGGATTATTTTTCATTTATTATTTTGTTTTCTTATTTTACTTTTATGCATATTATGAATTACATATCCTTTTAAAAAAAGGTGTTGCTTACTAGTAGGTACTCTGCTCTGGATGCCTCCAGTGAGGAACTTAAGTATTTGGTATTGAGACATTAGTGAGGGGTGTGGAGTTTATTCCTTTTCTATCAACCCAATGGCTTATGTTCTCGGTGAGGAGATTGATGTGGAAATTAAAGCAGCCCTTGGAAACGAGGGCGCAATGGCAGAATCAAAAGATGATGAGATCAGAAGAAAATTTAGGCTTCACAAAAAAGTATTGATGAAACATCTCAACCGCAAATGGGATGTTTCCTTTTTGGAAAATTATATTTCTCAAGGGATCATCCCACAAGGACTCAGGGATAAGGTAACTCCAGCCGAACACCTTCATAATGAAAGATTTATTACAAAGTGGAAGGAAATCTGCATTACACATGGTGTGGAATTGATGAAATTGATTGTGGAGGAAGAGAAGATACAACTGAATGAGCTAAAAGAGGAAATATAAACCAGAAGATGAATTCACTAAACAGAATGACTTAATAAAGAAGGAAATTGAAAAGGTTCAAAAGAATCTGAGAATAACGAAACAATCAAAATTCACGTGACCTCTCCGATTGGGAAAAAGGGGAAATTTTTGACTTGTCTTCTCAGAAAGGTCAATATAGGTCTAGAAGACGTTGCACTAGATCTCGTTCACAAACCGATATAGAAAGTAGCGATAGTGATAATTCAAAACGCTCGGTCTCTTTTTTAGACCCAGACAGGGAAAGCTCTCCCTCCCCAGAAAGGGAATGACAGACTCGAGGGAGGATCCTAAAGCCAACAAAGGCAAAAGAGCAACTAGGAAAAGGCGGAGAAAAAGGAAAAAACGACCAGACGACCAGGAGCAAAACAAGAAGTCAAAAGAAATACAACTAAATACAACCTCACTGTTGGGTTTGTCCGACAATAAGGTGATCTATTTGTCCAGATTTCCATTAAAACAGGCACACATACAACTTCTGAATAAGGGCCTATCGTTTTCTCCAACCCACGACATGGAGGAATTTACAGTGTACAAGGATATGACTCTATTCTTACGAAAAGTCCTATTGCGTTATCTACATGAACTAGGTAATCAAGAGGACACCACCAGACGACGTCTACAGGAGGATGAACAAAGAGCCTTGGAAGACCTACTGTCACTTCTGGAAGCCCAGTGGGAATCTGATAACATGGAAGATGATGAATCTATTGTGGTTTGACGACCTGACCTCAACATAAAGTCAAACAAAATGATCCCACTAGGAAAGAATAAATTCATTAGTCAATTCTATGACCTAGTTTTTAATGAACTGAAAAAGGTAAATTGGAATAAGCCACGACAAGATAATCTCACCAAGGAAGAAAGAAGAGCATTTAATGAGTTACGTGAAGCTCAAGGAATCATAATTAAAAAGAGTGACAAAGGAGGGAATGTGGTCCTCCTGGATAAAGACCTCTACGTAACGGAAGTTAAAAAACAGCTTCGGGATGATAGGATATATAAAAAATTGAGAGCGTCACCTTTCACCGAGGTGGTGGAGAATCTCAATACTATATTGCAAATGGCATGTGAGGCTGGCCTTTTGAACAGAAGAGAGCTTGATTACCTCTCTGTACGGGAGTTTAACATCCCAGTCCTATATATCATCCCAAAACTACATAAAAACATGACCCATCCACCTGGGAGACCGATTATCTCTGCGATTAATGGACCTCTGGACAGAATGGGAAAATACCTGGATGAACTTTTGAAACCTATGGTCCCAACCTTGAAATCATATGTGCTCAACAAACTACAGGATATTGAGATAAATATCGATTGGTTATTGGTGGGTATCAATGTTGAATCTCTATATACATCAATTCCCCACCAATATGGCCTAGCGGCCACTACTTTCTACTTGGAAAAAACTTTCCTGAGGCAGCTCACCAAAACAAATTTATCATCGACCTCTTAACCTTCGCTCTACACAACAATTTCTTCCAGTTCAATCAGCAATTTTTCCAACAGATCTCAGGGACATCTATGGGGGCGACTTGGGCACCCTCATATGCCTGCCTTCACCTAGGTATGTGGGAGGAGCTCAAAGTCTATCCCCTGGAAGAGTTTGAAAGATATGTCCATCTATGGATATGCTATATAGATGACATCTTGGTGATCTGGAAGGGGACCGCGATTGACTTAGAAATGTTTGTGGCAAAACTCAATGACAATTGCCACAACATTAAACTCACATACAATTGGAACTTGGAAAGCATACCCTTCCTGGATCTTAATATCTCTAAGAATGACGGAAGAATCTGCACGTTGACGTATCACAAACCCTCAGCAGCCAATACTCTGCTGAGGGCGGACAGCTTTCATCCCCAACCTCTAAAACAGGGAATACCTATCGGACAATTCCTTCGCATTCTAAGGAACTGTACAGATGAAAAAGTCTTCAAAAAAGAAGCTCATGCCATGTATGACCGTTTCAGGGAAAGGGGCTACAGCCATGAGGTCTTGAGAAAGGCTAAGAAAAGAGCAATGGAATGTGAACGACCCTCACTCCTGTTAGAGGAAACTGTACCCAATGGGGGGGACAAAACAACCCAAAAAGAACCGGTAAGATTCATTACCAATTTTGGCTCGCAATGGTCTGCCGTAAAAGAGGTTCTTTCAAAACATTGGTCATCTCTGTTGAAATGCCCTGTTTTAGCGGACATAGTGGGAGACCACCCCCATATGGTGGCTAAAAGGGCTCCAAACCTCTCTGACCTTCTAACTAAGTCAGAATACATTCCTACAACTAAAAGCACCTGGCTTTCAAACCTTCCACGAACCAAGAGCATGGTTCCATGTGGTCACTGCCAGATTTGCAAATACGTCGAAAGAACGGAAAACTTCACGGATGTGGGAGAAAAAAACATCTACAAAATTAAGAGTCTGATAAATTGCGCTACCACCAAGGTTGATTTATAGCCTCACTTGCTCATGTAAAAAAACATACATTGGCAAAACCAAACGCCAATTGCACATTCCCCCTACCACGGGGGCAACCCTAAGGGCACTATGGTCAAGGGCATTTATGCTTTGAACATCAGCAGTAGAAGGGGTGACTTTGATAAGATTTTACTACAAAAAGAAAAATACTGGATCTACACTTTGGGAGTCATGGTGCCACAGGGTTTGAATAGAGAACTCAATCTACAACCTTTTTTGGACGCCCCATAAAGGTTATATAATTCCGGTAACATCATGATGGTCACATTTGAAAGTACACTGCCAACTGGGCCATATATGTATTTTTTCCTAGCTTTGAGGCCTGGACCAGTACCTATTAGTCTCTAAATGACCAGATCGATCAAATATGGAAGCCATGTAGCTATATTTGGAAGCGGCAGCATCTTCTCTGATAGAATGCGTTGTATAATATGGTATATAAACTTATGTCATGTTGGGATACCGAAATTGAGATACTTTAATCTAAAGCGCAATTTTTGGATTTTGCCTCTCAGCTCTCTAGCTTTGCACGTGCCAGGTATATAAATGAAGTTTTTCTTTCTTTTCTCTTTTTTTCATATAATGATAATGAAATAGATAATGCAGAGTGCTCATGGACACTGACATATGTATATATACCCTTTGAAAGTATGTCAATTTTTTCTTCCCTCCCCTTTTGTTCTGTGTCTCACTTTCCAAGTCAATACATTTTCTAACTTTGAATGCCGATACTTGGAATAAAATAAAGTTAGGGTTCCTCTTAACCTCCCTGGCGGTATGATTATGTCAGATTTTTGGTGCTGAAAGCGGTACAATTATTTTGCATGAAAATTTGGCGTTTTATATTGTAGGCCTGCAAATTCTTAGCAATAACTCACTTAAATCTGTCAAAACAACAGTCTAGTAGACATCCCGGGTATGAAAACGTTTGAAAAATGAAATCATAAATTATAATATAATAAATAACTAAAAATAATTATCAAAAATAATAATATAATAGTAATAAAATGTATTCAACAATATAATCAAACCAAAAACGCAGAAATTTGCTCAGTTGCAGAATTGTCGCTGTCGTCACTTTCAGTTTCTGATGATAAATTTCCCCAAACATCAGTATCACTCAATTATGCAAATGATTCTTATTTACTATCGCTGTTTTCTAGCCGATCAAAAAACATTTTTGACGCAAAGGGACACTTTTTGGTTGCTATGGACATTCTCAAGTCTCCAGGCAGAAAGAATTACATTTATTATATAAAAGTGCATGCAGGGCTCTGGGCAAACCACTAGGGACAAAGGGGATGTGAAATTATTTCATACAGTAATGTAATCTATAAGATTACTGTGTACTGTATGTGTGCTGTGTGTTTTAATTTTTGAATTTCCCGCCGGTCTCCGTCCCCGTGCGACGCTCGCAGGGAACGGAGCCCGGCACACAGAGGCATCTGGCGGCGGACACAGCCCGCAGACACAGAAGGGGACATCGTTGGATCCAGGGGAAGAGGTAGGTAACATTGCCTGGATCCAGCGATGCAATCCCGAGTGTGGCTTGGGGTTACCGTTCTTGGTACTGAAAATCCACCCCGAGCCACACTCGGGAACACCGCCAGGGAGGTTAACAATCTACATCCTATGTTTAAGTAAACCTTACTACCAGCACAGCTATTGCACCACCTGTGACTACTAAGTCTTGAATTGATGATTGGACGTGAGGATGTATTTAGGTTGAATATGTTTTTATTATTATAGTTTACATGTATCACATGACATAGTAGGTGAACAGTATAATCTCAAGTAATAACATGCAGGATTGTCAATGAAAGTACAAGATGAAGAACAGTGACTAGATACTTGGTTTCTGTAGCAGATATTTCCACTTTCGTGAAGTCATAATAACTTTAAATGCTTAGTTCAACCGCCTGCAAGAGGGTAAGACTTCCCGGATAGCATATCTTTGCCAGAAGGGGAGTGCCACCCATTTTCACATTAGGCCGAATATATATACTTATTGTATTCAAAAACATAAGGATAACATTACATAAGGATATAGCCACACCCTGTCAAGGGTGTAAATACCATTATGAGCACAAAAAAGAGATGTGGAATACAAAAAACGTGGAACATGGAATCACCATACTAAAATTGTATAATATCCTATCGCAATTCTTAACCAGTAATGGTGTCACTCACTTCACGTAGTGGAGCCATATTGCTCTTGCGGCATGTCTATATCAAAGTGAGAATGCTACATATCATACTCCTGTTAACCCAAAGGTAAATTTTCTTCCAAAAAAAAATAGCAGGAGAGGAGCGGGGAAGAAAAGAGAGAGAGAGAAAGAAATCAAAGAGTACATAGGCGAAAAGTAGAAGAGAGGGCTTGTGGGCTCTAACTGGAAAAGAGAAAGAAAGAGAAAGTATAGTTAAGGACGTAGTAGTCGATTGGTCGGGGGGGTGGGCGGCCGCCCACCAGTCAAATAAGGAAGCTAAGTATGTCAATTACTCTCGCGGTCCGATCTCCCTAGCACCCCGAGGGGCGCCCGACTGGGGGATCGGAGCTATAGACTTCCTAGCTAAGGAATGACTCTTGAAAGGTGGCCAGATTCGAGTAATACAACCATAGGTTTCATCTTATATGATGTTTTTCCCTGGTCTCTGTTACTGTAGCTTGCATTTCCTCCATTAGCATTATGTCATTGATTGTGTTAACCCAGTGGTGGATCGGGGGGGTAAGTTCGGTTTTCCAGTGCCTGGATATTACTTGTGCCAAGATCGGGGCTAGTTGGGCTGAGAACGTTTTGTAAAAACGTGGGGTGTAGCCGTCTGGCCCGGGGCTTTTGCCTACTTTCAAATTTTTAATCGCTTGTATAAAATCTGAGGCAGTGATTGGAGAGTCTAAGTTATAGGCATCCTGTTCTGAGATCGTTGGAAGAGCTGTTTCCCAAATGTAATTGTGTATGTCTTCTGTTTTGTCTGAGCTGTTGGCTTGGCCCATAGGGGGATTTAGATTGTACAGGGTGGCATAGTAATTATGGAATTCCTCTAATATGTGAGGATGTATTTAAACACCCCCATCCACCAGGTGGCGCTAGTCCTGACGAAGCTGGCTTGACCAGCGAAACGCGTTGACGTTGTGCTACCCACACGCCCGCACACCTCCATGATGCTCCGACCCACCTATTGAATCATCCTTTCAAGCAGCGGTTGTTGTATGGGAGCCCTCCTGCACAGGCTACTGGGGATCGCCGACGGACATCTGTATTTGGCATTCATTAACATGTGGGACACCATGGGCCGCCGACAACTCCCTGGATGGGTAAGTGTTTGTTCACACTCCCTGGACTACCACTTTTTTGCCAGTCATCTGCCCGTGTCCCCACTGCCTCCTACATTCCGCCTCCACTCACAGGCATCTCCCCTGATCCATCTTCAGTTAACCACCCGTCCCCATCCATCCCCAGTCAGAATGGCACCTTCATGTCCCTTTGCGACTGATCTGTCTGCAGCCTGCCCGGCTGGCGTCTGCGACCATCAGACAGATCCCGCCAGTACACACTCAACTACCGGATCCTGTGGTGACTACTTACAGCTCCACACACTTAGCAATTGATGAACACTCCGGGCCACCGATAGCTCCAAGCTTGGGTAAGTGTAGTTACACTCCCCTGATTACCTCTTTGACTTCCCTGCCCTGCCCGGGTCTCCACTGCATCCCACACCGTGCATCTATCCGCAGGCTGCCGGATCCGGTCTGTACCGTACCGGATTTTTCTTTCCACCTGTAACCAGCAGCAGGTGGTATAATTAAGGAAGGACCGGAGTAAGAGGTTACTTTTGGTCTAGGACTCGGGCAGCCAAACCTGAAAGAGATATGGGTGTGGAGATTGCTTTGTAAGAGAAAGAAAAAAGGTATGTTTGTTTTTGTTGGTGACTGGAAGTAGCCCTTCACCTGTGAGGTTGGAACCTGCAATGTTTAGTTAGTGCCTGGATGTCAAAGGTTTATTTTCTGTGCAACCTTTTTAGTAAAACTGACTACAAGTCAGACTTCGGCCTCATTTACATCATGGTGCAGAGATTTCAGTTTTTCTGCAAGGGCACAAAAAAAAACAAGGGTTCTCTATGTGCCCTGTTCACTCCACAACTTGCAGATGTTTTCTGTGCAGGAATCTGCAACTTGTATGCAGTGTTCTGCACGAGATAAAAACTGACGTGACTTCAACATTGGTGAGAGTAGGGCACATAACTGACACGCATGAAAACTGATGTGAAACTGATGTCTCTGCAAGTGAAATCTGCACAGTTTCACAACAGTTTTCATGCATGTATGGTGTGCACGAGCCCTTAAGAAAGACCTGCCTGTTGGACTGCCTTTTTCTCAGGGAAGGTGATCCCCACTTGTGCTAACCCCCAATATATACTGTGTATAAATATATATATATATATTAATATTTATATGGTGTTCACTTCAAACCAGGACTTTTGAGTTTATACTCCCCTGCTACATTTATATACTTATCCCAGTGTTAAACTAATTTTAACCAATTCCTGGAAGGCTTTGGCATAGAAATATTTGTCAATATGCCTGAACCATCCTGGGACAGCTTCACTTCATCATCATTGCTGAATTGCTGACCTGCAAGGAACTCTTAGGGGTGCAAACAGGTGGAAATCACTTGGAGCTCAGCTCTTCTGTGCCAGTCAAAGGCAGAAAGCTGTCTTGGTACCCAGCATGCACTAACATCTCGAAAATGCAAATGTCCGTGAAGGATTGTGTTCACAGAAAGATTTGTCTCCTGTGCAATTTCATGACAGGTGAAGCCTGGGATCCAGGATCAGGCGTTCCATGCGCTGAATGTTCACAGGAATGGCTGCTGTGGGCTGGGAACCACATCAGCCGGGATATCATCCCTGATGGATGTATGGCCATCTTTGAAACGTTTCCACAGGTTTTACACCTTTGTTCACAATTAACCTCATCACCACACACTGTTCTGTGACTAGGGTGAACACATTTCCAAACTGCTGTTCAGGGACAATTTTGGCAAGGACCGGGGGGGGATGTTGGCAGCGGGTGATTTATCAGGCGAATGGCTGGTGCTAGCTCTTAAATCATCCCGACACCATTATATGGTGTCAGGATGATCAAATCACATTATTTATTTCTATTACTACTTTGTAATATATAATGAAATTGTTCAACTCAGTTGAACTTAGTGGGAACCCTGATCTTGTCACTTGCCACCAGATGCATCGTGTCACTTGCCACCCGCAGCCTGCCACTAGTCTGACACATCGGAGCCCTGGGAAGGTGAATGCCCCTCCTGCCGCTGGCTGCAGATGTCTCCTCCCAGTGCCAGTGCGGCCCGGGGGTTGGAGACCCCTGCAGTAGAGCATGCTGGAGCTGGCCCGGAGAAGATGGTGGTAGTGGTATCACTAGGGTTGGTGTCACCCCCCCCACCAAGTATAGTCCCACGTCAGTACAGACCCCCCCACAAAGTACAGACTCTTACCCTCAGTATACACCCCCCCCCCCCCAGACATGACTGCACCCTGATATGAACCACCCCCCCCACTGTGGTTGGGATCACTATGGTGATGGTGGTAGAAGAGGCCCGGTCGAGGTCGTACGAGATGACGTCCCCAGAGGTTGGGGGCCCGGCGTGACCGTGACCCTCCTCTGTAGACGTCGGTCGCCGTCCTCCCCGTAAGTGGAAGGGTCCCGAGGCTACACAGTCTGATCACCGTCCGACGCCCACCGTTCACTGTGCTACGTAGACCACCGTTCACTGTTCTAGTCCCAAGGGTGATTCAAGTTGACTCAACTTGTTAAAGTAATATATAATGTTTCATCA
>BLSH010391565.1:2312340-2327521 GCA_018402905.1 Glandirana rugosa
CGGCACCCGGGTGACACCTGCCACAGAGGTGTGACACCAAGAGTTCCCTCAGTCCGGCTCTCCCCTATGTTTTCTGCTCACTACAGTCACTTCTAAACACAGAAGCCAGGCTTCTGTATTTAGAAGTGACAGTGCCTCCTGTCTGAGACCACCGGCAGCATCTCTCACTGCCGGTTGTCACACTTTTGCGGGGCTCCTCCTTGTCTTTGATGTGTCTTATGACAGGCCATGATGAGGAGCCTGAGGAAGAACATCTCCCGTACTGCACAGAGCTACACTGTATCTGAGGTCTGTGTTTGGAGGGGAGAAAGGGGTGGGGGGGTGGGTGTCTGTGCTGCTAGGGGGAAGACAGTCCTGTCAAGGATGGCAATTTGGGGGTGGAACTCTGCACCCTGCCCCATCCGATCTCTGCACCCTGCACCCACCTGAACTCTACACCCTGCACCCAACTGAACTCTGCACCCTGCACCCAACTTAACTCTGCACCATGCACCCATCTGATAACTGCACCCTGCACCCACCTGATCTCTGCACCGTGCATCCACCTGAACTCTACATCCTGCACCCACCTGAACTCTGCACCCATCGGATCTCTGCACCCTGCACCCACCTGAACTCTGCACTTACCTGATCTCTGCACCCTGCACCCACCTGAACTCTGCACTTACCTGATCTCTGCACCTACCTGAGCTCTGCACCCGGGACCTATCTGAACTCTGCACCCTGCACCCACCTGAACTCTGCACCCTGCACCCACCTGATCTCTGCACCCTGCACCCATCTGATCTCTGCACCCTGCACCCACCTGAACACTGCACCATGCACCCACCTGAACTCTGTACCCTGAACCCACCTGAACTCTGCACCATGCAACCACGTGAGCTGTGCACCCTGCACCCATCTGATCTCTATACCCTGCAACCACCTGAACTCTACACCTACCTTATCTCTGCACCCCGCACCCAACTGAACTCTGCACCCTGCACCCACCTGATCTCAGCATCCTGCCCCCACCTGATCTCAGCACCCTGCACCCATCTGATCTCTGCACTCTGCACCCACCTGAACTCTGCACTGTGCGCCCACCTGAACTCTGCACCCTGCACCCACCTAAACTCTGCACCCTGCACCCATCTGAACCCTGCACCTAGCACCTACCTGAGCTCTGCACCCAGCACCCACCTGAACACTACACTCTGTATGTAGCGCCCTCCTGATATTTAATGCCTCTTTAGAACCCTCCCACACCCAGTTGCTGTGGCACGCTCAAACCCCCGCCCCCCTACTCTAGGGAAAGGTGCGGTGCATGGTTAAGTTCCTGAACCTATTCCCTGAGAAAAAATGCCCTAGGTGACTCTATCAAGTAGCACTGTGGCAGGCTTGGGGGGGGGGGACAGGTGCAAGGTGCAAGCCTGCTCAGTGCCCAACTGCCTGTCCTGCTGTCACTCCACAGTAGCAGGACAGAGCAGCATAGCAGGCTAGCTGGAGGGGGGAGATGACACCATGCTTTACCGGACCAGGTGACACCAACCCTAGTGATGTCACTGTGATTGTGATCCGCTCCTAAAGCTTGTAACTCTGAAACTCTTCTGCCAGAGGCTATGGCTACTAGAAAAGCTAGTTTCAAGGTCAGGTTCCACAGTGATGTTGACTCTCAGGGGGCAAAAGGTTGGCTGGCTAGTGATTCTAGAACAACAGATAGATCCCATGTGGGAAAGATTGTTTAATTGGTGGTCAAATCTTTTTGACAGCTTTAAAGAATTGGATTATTAGGGAATCTTCTGCCCACCTCTTGCTGGTTGCTGCCGAAATTGCCACCACCTGTACCTTGAGTGTGCTTATCCCCAGACCTAAGTCTAGGCCTGCCTGTTAAAAATATGAGGAGCTGGTAGGAAGATGGTGAATCTGGGCTGAATTTTTTGCCAACCGCAAAAGACTTAAATTTGTTCCACACCTTGTCGTACATACTATTTGTTGACTGCTTTCTTGCTCTAAGTAGGGTTGAAATAACTTTAGAAGAGCACCCTAGGGATTGGAACTTTTGCCTTTCAACAGCCAGATGTAAAGATTCATCCTGTGCGGATTCAGATGGGTGTGACATCCCTGCGATAGAAGGAACGGTATCATTGGAATTCTGACTGGGGGCTGAACACTTAGGGACATTGCCGTGGGAAACCAAGGGCATCTTGGCCAGTATGGTAGGATGGTTATCACTGTTACAGCCTCTATCATGAGTCTCATCAGAAATGTTGGGATAAAAGGCCGGGGGGGGGGGGAGGCATAGGCCAGACTGCATGTCCAGGGAGCTGTGAGAGCATCTGTTGCTTCTACTTGAGGTTGAGGCAGCTTCAAAATAAACCTTGTTAGTTTGGTATTTATCACTGTAGCAAATAAATCCAGGCCCCATTGTTCTTCAATCCACTTGAACACCTTCGGGTGTAGGTACCATTAGTTGGGGTCCAGAAATCTGCAAGATAGATGATCAATCTCTGAGTTCAGGCAACCAGGAAGATAAACCACTCTCAGGTCCTCTAGATTCCTTTGCCCATAAGATAATGGACTCTACTTACTTCAGTAGGGAGTTGCTGTGTGTCTCCCCTTGGCGATGTATGTATGAGACCACCGTTTTGTTGTCCATTCGAAGAAGAACTGCCTTCTTCAGATCTTGAATTTTAGGGCTAGTAGTGCAAGATATGCTGCCCGAATCTCCAGGATGTTAGATACAATGCCGTGTACTGAAAGCCCATCTTCCTTGAACTGCAATCTGGTTGGAGTGTGCCCCCAGCCTGCCTCACTGGTGTCTGTTGTAACTTTGATCCAGAAGACATGCCCTAATGGATGCAATCTTGTGAGCGTCTCTCTCTTCATCCACCAATTTAGACTCCTGTGCATTAGGCTCGTCAGATGTATGGGTTGGGATAAATGGTGCTTGTTCCAAAGCCTCAGAAACCCCAACTGAAAATGTCTTAGGTGCCAATGAGCCCAAGGCACTATAGGGATACAGGATTACATCACCACTATTAGGCTCAGGCAATTCAATGCTGTCAGGCAAGACCTCATTGCCACCTTCTTCATCCTCTAAATTATGTTTGTCGCCTTCTGAGTCGGTAGGGCCACTGTAACCTTCATCGTATTGAATAGAGTACCCAGATAAACCATCTCAAGCAATGGAGTAAGGTGACTCTTCTCCCAATTTATCTTCCAGCCAAACTCCTCTAGTGTTGATAACAAGATGCCCCGTGTTCTACTTACTGGATTGGATCTCTTGCTAGTAGGAGAATATCATCCAAGTAATGGTATACTCTGAGACCTAGTTCTCTCAGGGGGGGGGGTAATGACAGCGATTAGGATCTTCGTGAAGACTCTGGGTGAGGTACAAAGGCCGAACAGGAGACTCTGGAACTGAAGATGCACTTGTCCTACCGCGAACCTCAGGTACTTCTGAAAAGGAGGAAGTATTGGTATGTGTAGGTAAGCATCTTGTAGATCAGTGGTTCTCAACTCCTGTCCTCAGGACCCACTAACAAGCCAGATTTTAAATATTACCTTGGGGAGATGCAAACTAGAATGCTGCATCACACCTGTGATGTATTTCAGTTATCTTGCAAACCTGGACTGTTAGTGGGTCCTGAGGACAGGAGTTGAGAACCACTGCTGTAGATCAACCGACAGCATCCAGTCCCCTGGCTGGACTGTGTGGATAATTGTTTGTAGTGACTGGAGAAGTGTTTGAGCCTGGCACCCACTGGAACCGCCAGGGCTGGCCTGGGGTCAAAAGGACTTTGTATATTTCTGTGGGGTAGGCAGAGTCCTCTGCCTACGAGACTTTAGGAAGGTGGATTGTGTGCTCCTCCAATTCTGCCTTTATCCTTTTCCTTTTCTAGACTGCCTGTAGTCCTTATTTCCAAAATGCTGAAACCTGGGCACAAAGGCCCTAGTGTGTCTGGGTCGTCTGTCTTGTGGCAATAGGCCTGATTTCCCCCTGTGACATGAGAGATGGCTTTTTTCAGCTTTTCCCCAAACCAGGTCTTTCCCTCAAATGGTATATTACATCAATTTTATTTTGAGGCTACATCAGCTGCCCATGGCTTCAACCACAGTGCTCGCTTGGCCATTATCGTGTGGAGCATCGATCTTGCAGAGTGAGTCAATTGCTGCTTCTCCAAAAAGGTCTGCAGAGAGCTTCAGCTCCTCCAAGGCTTTAATGATATCTTCCTTTGGGATATTTAGACAGATTGCGGTTTCTATGTTATCCATCCATACTTGAAAGGCATTGTATACTGGGGTCAGGGCTATTACTGGCTTACAGACATTACCCGCCATCTGGTAAGCCTTTTTCAAATCGAAATCCATCCTCCTGTCTAGTGGATCCTTGAATGAAGTTGAATCCTCCATGGGTAACGTGACGTTTTTTGCCAAACACACTACAGCTGCATCTACCACTGGTGGGATGTCAAGCATTGCAGAGTCCACATCTGAGAGTGGTTATACTTCTCCCAAACGATTGAGGGAGAATTGTTTCTCTGTCTTTTTTTACTCCTCCTCAATAACATCTCTGCGTTCGTCCATGAGTGGGAAAGAAGGAAATCTGCAGAAGCTGCCGAACACAGAAGATAAGGACGTTTGACCATATTTACTGCCACAAGGAAAAAAAGGAGAATGTAGGGTTTACTCTAACTGTTTCTTTTATAATATTCACTAGTTCTGAGGGAGGAGCCAAGGAGGAGCATGTCATAGGTATGCTGCCATGGAGGCACCAGGAAAAAGTTTTGCCTATAGTTCTACTTTAAGGTTGGAATGTAGGTGGCTGTATAACTTAAAAGGGAACTCATCCTCAGAATTTAAATTTGATTTTCGCCCTTACCTATAATTTGTGGAATAAAAGGACACATGTATATTTTATTTCATGTTTATTTTTTGGATTACAGTTTTTTCTTCTTCCCTGCTCCTCCTTCTATGCTAGTTTGTAAAGAAAGAAGTTATCACAGACCTTCTGCTCTCCATCTCCCTTGTCTCCTCCTCCCATGCTCATCTCCAGGACTTCTCCAGAGCGGCTCCCATCCTCTGGAACTCTCTACCCCAATCTGTCCGCCTATCTCCTACTCTGTCCACATTTAGGCAATCCCTGAAAACTCATCTCTTCAGAGAGGCCTATCTTGCCTCCAGCTCACAACGGAATCTTCTACTCCCCTCATCAGTTCACCCCCCACAGTCCCTTCCTTTTGTTTCACCAGCACCCCTACCCCTCTCAGATTGTAAGCTCACAGGAGCAGGGCCCTCTAACCCTCTTGTTTTAAATTGTACTGTTGTTGTATTGTCTCTCCTTATATAGTAAAGCGCTGCGCAAACTGTTGGCGCTATATAAATCCTGTATAATAATAATAATAATCACAGGACTTTAAACTATTTTTATACCAATTTGTTCAGAGTAGGAAAAGAAGGGGTTGTGTTTAATACTTGCCCTTCAAGAGAAAAAAAAATCCGGAGTTTGAAATTAAAGAAATGTAATGCTGTTTATTACTGACCCTTTAAGATTAGAAGAAGATGACGTTTGAACTGAAGTAAATGCAATGCTTTCAAATCCCATTTCTATTTGTAATGAAATGTAGCTTTGAGATAGTATTAGGAATTTATGAGTCAATTACAGTATAATACAAGGAAACAAATGGAATGTGTTATGTATTTTATTAGGAGTTAGTATAAAGTTCACAAAAGGCAGAAACAATAGATATTGAAAGGCACCTGTTTTAGATGATGTTGGTTACAACACTCCTTATTTAATGTAAGCTCTTACTAAGCTGTATAAATAGGAACAAAAAAATGTAAGAACAAAGGACCACTTGAAAAAAGCCGATATTGCCAGTGGAACGGTGGTATTGTATCTCAGTTGCAACATGTACCTTCAGAATAGCATTCATTTACCTTTTTCAAAGCTGCTTCGGATGCTCAGGGTTTACAGCATAACAGCAGCTTGACTGCTTGGTCCAGTGCTTGTCAGGCAGCATTTGTGACTTCACATCTAGGTTCAGTGTTTACTGCAACACTTCTGCAGCTTGACTGCTTGATCCAGTGCTTATTATACAGCTCTTGCGTCTTGACTGCTGTCTGTTACATTTTTAAAGCAGAACCAAATAAGGAGGAAGATTTGGAGGAGGGACAAAGGGTAAAGCTGATAAAACAGTCCTCCAATAGGGAATCCAGATGCTTTAGTAAAAGGCTACATATGTGAGCATATAAATGTAACTTTATGTTGGTATAATAAATTGACATCCCTGGACATTTAAGCAGTGTTAGTAAGCTGCCCATGTATACAATAGGAAGGGTCTAAAATAATTGAATAGTGCATGTACAAATATAAAGGAAAAGGTGAAATATTTCAGACCCTTTGTATAATATACATGGGTAGTTACCTTCAAAGCACTGTCAGATAAAGTTGGACAACTACCAAAACATCCCCTATTTAAAGCATTTTACTTCCAATAATAGAGGCTGGTTTCTTGGGTTATCTTAGGGACTTTCAGCCTACTTGTAATCTTATTTTTTTCCTCTTTATGTGTAGAAGTTTGCCCTCTAACTGTTCATTTTTTCACTCTTCTTTTAGTGTTCACTTACAAAACAATGTAAATCTGCACACCACAGAACCATCAAACAACTTTATCAGTCCAGCAACACTGAGACACTACACTCTTGACCTCCATGTGATGTAGACAAAAAGAGAGTGGGACCGCACACAATTGCAGGGTTATGACAAAGCGGATGTTTTCTCCTTGAAACGTGTTAACCATGTGTCTATGGTTGTGCTTTTGCCTGCCTTGATGGATTTTCTGCTATTTTTACAATACATTTATTGTTTTTTTCCACTGCAATTGTGTGCGGTCCCACTCTCTTTTTGTCTATGGATCTGGATGACGGACATCAGACCTGCACCTTTCAGTTGGGATTACTTCAAACATCTACACCTGGAGTGGTTCCACCCTCCCTCTTTTGTTTGTTACCTCCCTGCGATGTAGTTTGCCCCCTATTGGGGCTAAATCATTAAACGGGCACAGGATCTGAGAGTGGTACTATAAACAAAAGTTGAAGTCAAACTGGAAAGGGATCTTTCAACATTATAATGATCCAAAACACTAGCAAAGTGGCTCAAAAAGATATACTGTAGACATTCAAACGCTCTGACACTACAGACATAGTTGTCAGCAGCTCTAGAAGAGTTAGAGCTGTCACTCAAATGATATACTATAGCAAGCATCATTAAATGGCAGACTGCGGTCCAAAAATGGACCAAATGACAGTCCTTTCCAGAAGGGGGCTCTGCCACTTAGCAGCCTGGGTATCCTCTCCCAGCTGACATCCTCCTTCCCCCACCACTGCCACAACATTTATCCTAGAATAGCAAGTAGAAGGCAGAAGGCTCAGGGTGTCTGGACAGAGGATGGGACATGCTTTTCAAGTTAACAAGACAGTGATTTATTGCTAGGATGTGAGGCGGTCCTAGCAACCAATCAACTGCCTGTCAATATGAAAAGCATGTTCTGCATGTCCCACCATCTGTTCGGACATGCTGCACCTTCTGCCTTCTACCTGATGTGTAAGGTAGGATCAGAAGGGCTGGTGGAGTGTTTTGATTGGTAGGGGAAAATGGAATGTAAGGGAGGGGGCATTCATATAAAGGGGACTGGATTGCAAGGAACGAATGGAGGCTGTGAAGGGGGCCAGTATACAGAAAGGGGGGACTGTAAAGGGGACTGAAATGAAAGTGAGGCAGGCTGTAAAATGGACTGGGGTACCATAACAGGGATTGTGAAGGGGACTGGGGTGCAAGTAAAGGGGGGCTGTAAAGGAGGCTGGCGTGCAAGGAAGGGGGCTGTGAAGTGGACTGGGGTGCAAGGAAGGGGGCTCTTAAGTGGATGTGATGTAAGATGTGATGTGAAGGGAGACAGAGGACGTTTTTCCCTCAGCAGTTACATAAAAGGATATTTTAGAAGGCTAAGGGAGAGGTGGAGGACCTGAAGCACACCCACAGATAATATTTTTGGTCTTTATAAACCGTTTTTTTTTCCCTTCAGTCTTCAGGCCAGTGTGGTGATGCCAAGGGCCCTTCCTCTTATTCCATGGCAGTCCTTCCTTCTGGATTGTGCACTGTGCAATTATTGAAAAATAAAGCATAAATAGAGTTCAGGTTCCATTCCTTCCTCCCTCAATGATTCCTAGTCAGCCAGGTCTTGAGGCAATCAGCATTAGATGGGTTTATATTTGAGCAACTGCATTGATTATTTCCTTTCCAACATTGAAGACTTTATCTATCCAAGCTAACATTGTTTCCAAATTGTACAGAAAACGTAAACATCCTTTTAGAATACTTGATGACATAGAACATTTACAGAATTGGATGAAAGATTTGAGGTAGGTGTGGTGGATCATCGGTTGTGATCACAACAGTCAGAAAGCAACAAACATGGTCTCAAGCGACTTCAAATAAATTAACAATGGTAAATGTAGAAACCGTTATTGGTATCATATCAGCAAAGTGTTTCTCAGTTACCTTGTTGTTCATAAGACTTTACCTTTTCAGAGACACAAAAGATTGAGTTGCAAGATTTAGGAACCAAAGGAGTAACCAAGAAACCCCAGGGTAATTATCTCAAGTAATGAGACTTTTTTAATACAAAAATCAATACTTCTTATAATGGAAATAGATTTCTCTGCTCCTGCAGGGCTAAGCTTGCAAATCTTTTCTTCTGGTTTTAAAATACAACTGTCTTACTTCAGCCCTTCCCCCAAAATTCCTTCATTAAGATTGGTGGTAGTCTAATCCGTTTAGCATTTTTACAAAGTGTGCATGTTGCACTTAGACTATAACTTCCATCAGAAAGTTGTGGCAGACTAATGTTGTTTTCTCTGAATAAATACTAAAGCCTAGAACTAGAACATTTTTAATTATCTGTAAAGTATACCTTAGTCCTGTAGGGAAATAAGGGGAAACATTTTACTCTGTTCCTTCAATTCATAAACTGGAGCTAGTAAGAGTAGTTTCAGAGGAGGTTTAGCAAAGGCAGCTTCCATGTTTTTTTTTAAGACAGGCTTTCTTGAAGTTGTCAACCCCTGCCTGGACCTCATTACTCCTTCAACTGCTGCTTACTGAGACCCATGCCTGGACCTAAATACTCTTTCACCTGCTGCCTGCCTCAACATGGATTTGACTATTTCCTTGTCTGCTGCCTGCTACCTGCTGCCTGCTAACACCTCTGTCTGACATGACTATAATTTTGTCTGCAGCCTTGTGAACAGTCTCTGAGCCATAGCCTTTCTGATCCAGCCATCCACCTTGGTGGGCTGATCCTGAGGGTTATGACCTAGTGTCAGCTTGCAGCAAATAAAACTGGAACAATTAGGGATCCCATCCTTAATTCACTTTCAGGAGCTCTAGTGAAGGCCAACTGTAACTTATACTGTGCACCTTGGCTGGCTACTGCAGCTGGCTACTGACCAGTTCTCAAACTGCTGAACTCTGCAAGCAGATTTCAGAACTCAAGAGTCCAAAGTCCACTCCAGATCATCTCACAGGAGACTGAAGCCAGTTCAAGGTCTTTCACAGTGATTCTCTCCTCTACTTTATAACCCAAGACCCCCAAAAGAGAGGGCACTATAGTGAACTGGATGTTGAGTTATTAACTTTAAGGTCATCACAAAGGGCAAGGGGGCACTCTTTACGTCTAGAGGAAAAAAGATTTAATCTACAAATACGGAAAGCTTTCTTCACAGTAAGAGCTGTGAAAATGTGGAATAGACTCCCTCCAGAGGTGGTTTTGGCCAGCACGGTTGATTGCTTTAAAAAAGGCCTGGATTCTTGCCTTAATGTAAATAATATAACTGGGTACTAACATTTATAGGTAAAGTTGATCCAGGGTGAATCCAATTGCCTCTCTGGGAATCAGGAAGGAATTTTTTCCCCCGTTATAGCAAATTGGATCACGCTTTTGCTGAGGTTTTTTGCCTTCCTATGGATCAACCGTGGGTGAAGGATTGTATACGGGATTATTTGGTAATATATATATATATATATATATATAAATGTTTTTTTTTTTTTTTTTGGTTGAACTAGATGGACTTGTGTCTTTTTTCAATCTGACTAACTATGTAACTATGTAACTATAGTCTCCATCCTTCAGTAGGAGCATCAAGCCTGGGTTTTGCCTAATGGAACAGTGAAGTGAGGTTTGAGTATTGTCTCCACTCTATTTGAGGTGCTGGTTGAACTTTACAGTGACCATTGCAATGTCTGAGCTGCCACAGCACTACCTGCATTGCGTTTATGTGTTCTCCCTGTGCTTGCATAGATTTGCTCCAGATACTCCAGTTTCCTCCCATACTACAAATACATGCTGTTAGGTTAATTGGCTCCTGTCTAAATTCACCCTAGCATTTGTATGTGTAGTGTCCCCATAGTATAGGTGCTTTACCTTTGTAAATTTTTGATGGGAAAAAAAATCTAGTCAGGTCTGACTGTAGGTGCAGGCCTGAATGTTTTGATGTGGGCTAGGGGTGTAGCTCAGGGAGGGGCTGGAGGTAAAGGGAAGAAACACCCCTTGGAGATCCCTCCCCCTTGAGCTTGGAAAGTTCTGGAAAGGGGGATGAAGGAGGAGATGTCACTTTCTGATGTCTGACAAGGAGCTCTGACCAATCCAGTGGATGGATTGGCAGGGGGCAGGCCACCTTAAATATAGCGATCTACCAGCAGGTTTCAGGAGAGTTTGGGTGGAAGAGGGAGGATGTAGTCAGAAGCTGCAGAGCAGGTCCCATCCAGGAGGGGATCCCCCTTCCGGGGGGGGGGGGGTGAACCTGAGGCTTGGGTGCAGCTAGGAGCAGGAGTCGGTTACTTGAGTGGCACAGGAGAAGAAGGAGAGCAGCTGAGGTCTACATGGAAGTCGGTCAGTGGCGGCCCCTGGGAGTTGAAGGAGATGGCAGGGACAGTCTGGCAGAGAGAGAGAGAGAGCAGTCTGTGGAAGCCAGGAGAAACCAACCAAGGGGAAGGAGAGCCATTAGACCGCAGGCCGGATGTATCTGAATGATGGGCTGGGAGTAGTACTTCATCCAAAGGCCCAGCTAGCACCAACATACGTACACGTACAAAAGAGAGGCTGTCTGGTTTCAGTGAGAAATCTACAGCTCTCACCCACAAAGGGTAGTTCTGAGGCCTTGCCAGTGGATGCAGCAGGCCTCACTATGTGCTAGCTGTGGTGAGGAAGAAGTATTATAGAGGTCTGATAATTTCCCTTCGGACCAGGAAGATAGGTGTAATGGTCAGCAAGTAGTGTACTGCAGAGAAGTACGGGAGAATTGTAACGGTCAGCAAGTAGTGTGCTGGAGGTGAAGAAGTGTATATACCGGAGGTGTATCTAGCATGTCCTTTGCTCAATTACTGGGCATCCCACAGTCATCTCTAATCCCTATCTAAAACAACAAAAACAAAGTACCGGCATATTCAGTGACTTTGGATGTGTGGAATAGCTGTGATTGAGGGCAGCAGGTGGGTGGACCACAACTTTCAGCCACTCTTAAGGGAGCATATGACTTCATTTGGGGGCTTGTCCGGGGGATACCTGTAAGACTGCCAGTCGTTTCTTCCAGCAACTGAAAGAAAACCGAGCCAGGAACTGTAATTGTTTTATTGCTAAAAAGGACTGCAGCTGGCACACGGGCGAGCACTTGCATCACCCTGCAATTCAGTGGCTTTGTACCATGTGCTGTCACCATTGGCACCCACGCCAGGCAATCGCACCCATGGATTACAAATATGTTCTGCGCCATGTTACGGCTGGACATTATCCACTGGATTGCAAATATGCCCAGCGCTCTGCAAAAGCTGGGCATCTTGAAGCTCCAACTCTTGCTCACAGTACAGTATGCCTGGGACTGTTCTTTTTGTTAGAGGGAGAGACTGTGTTACTAGTAGATTTTCTGGCAAAACAGTGGCTACTATTAATTACTGTCGCTACCAAAAGCCAACATGTCTGGACAAGTTCTACCAGTGTCAATGTGCCTGCAAAGTTGCATCCAGGTCACAAGGGGTTACAGCTATGAGACATGCTGCAGACCTGCTTATCAGGACTTTGGGCATCAGCTCGTCTGGTAGTTTGGGGGCGGCGCCAAGACCTGGAAGAGCTTCAGCACTTGCAACCTGTAGCAGACGTCAAGCGACAGAGGAAGATGGCGGAAGGAGGTCATATGTTGGTTTCGCTGGCATGGCTGCTGGAGGGGACCTTGGTGGATACCAGGGTCAGAGTGGAGCCTCGTGAGGGAATCAGTCTTGGTGTGATCAGAGGGACCGAGTGGTTGTGTCTGTTCTGTCCGGACTGTTGGATCCCAACGGCGGAGGTCACTGTGTGGGCCCGGTGTGGCCATTGTGATGAACTGTTGACTCAGCTGGTGTCAGTGCTGCAGGAGCCATGCAACTACACCGTGGACCTGCAATCAGGAATGTGTCATCTGCAGCCGCAGATGTCCCGGAAAGCTGGAGCGGGCATGGAGCAATCTCTCCAAGGCGGGGTAGAGTTGAAGCCTGGCGACCCCCCTGCTAGCATTGAGGACAAGAGGGAAGAAACAGTGGAGGCCTATGACCTGGCCAGGGACCTGGGACCAGTGAGTACTGCCCTGCCGGGACCAGCTAAAATCCCTGATGTGCCGGTCAGCTTGCAAGCCCTTGCCATACCTGTCTGGAAGAAGCCGCTGCCAGAGAGAGGAGTCTCCTCAGGTGAGCTGGTCGGTGAAGGTGAGGAGCGAGCCTTAGACTTGGGTTCTCCTAGACAGCAGTGTGAGTTTGGGTCTTTAGAAAGACTTAGTGAGTGGACGTCCCCCTGAGTCAAGTAACTCTGATGAGGCAGAGTGGGAAGTTGGAGGGTTTACTGCTCCAGGAGCCCAAGTGGAAGGGAGAGAGCCAACACCCAGCATGTCATACACCCGCGCATATTCCGGGGGGAGGGAACATGCGCGGGTGTATCAGCTCGCGCGCTCACTATATTCCGGGGGGGAACCAAGGAGCGGGTAGGGCGGACCCGATCACCGCCGGCTACCCGTGATGCCCCCTCACAGTGAAAGAACGGAGGTCCATGTATGTAAATGGATCTCCTTCTCATAGAGGGGGAAGGGATATGGAAGCCGTGATCACTCTCCTCCCCCTGCCTCCCCCTACCAGCCCAGCCCCCATACAGTTAGAACACACCGAGGGAACACAGTTAACCCTTCGAGCGCCCCCTCCAGGTTAACCCCTTCACTGCCAATGACATTTACACAGTAATCAATGCATTTTTATAGCACTGATCGCTGTATAAATGCCAATGGTCCCAAAAAAATGTCAACATGGTCCGACATGTCTGCTGCAATATTGCAGTACTGCTAAAAATTGCAGATTGCCACCATTACTAGTAAAAAATAAAGTAAAAATAAAAACCCCAGAAATTCATTCTCATCACCGTAAATGCGATAACTTTTGTGCAAACCAATCAGAAAATGTCGATTGCGATTTTTTTTAACCAAAAATATGAGGAAGAATATAAATTGGCCAAAACCAATGAAAAATATGTTTTTTATATATTTTTTTGGATTTGTATTTTAGCAAAAAGTAAGAAAAACTTTTTTTATTTATAGCGGCGATCAGAAATGACGCAGAGGGGATCAAATACCACCAAAAGAAAGCTCTCTTTGTTGGAAAAAAAGGACGCAAATTTCATTTGGGTACAGCATCACACGACCGCGCAATTGTC
Organism: Glandirana rugosa; assembly: GCA_018402905.1. NCBI lineage: Eukaryota > Metazoa > Chordata > Amphibia > Anura > Ranidae > Glandirana > Glandirana rugosa. The sequence goes on from BLSH010391565.1 coordinate 2,326,101, forward strand.
AGTTAAATTGACACAGCGCCAAATCACAAAAAGTGCTCTGGTCCTAAAGTGTGAAATCCTTCCGGGGCTGAAGTGGTTAAAGTGACCTCTCTTATTAATCCCACATTAAATTATTGTGTGTTAAGGTTAGTTGCCTCTGAGGCAAACCCTATAGATTGGTTACTAAACCAATGTGTATACATGGAAAAAAAAAAAAAGGAAAAGAAAGAAAAGGGGCGGGGAAGAGTTCCCTCCACCCCACTGAAGGGCGAGAGGGGAAGGGTTCAAATACCCATTTTCCCCAATTCACTTTAATGGTTCATCCCATTTCATGCTTCACCCATGTTTCCATCTACCATCCCATTCCCCATATAGGTCCTGTATCCTGCGGATTGTTTAAACTCAAGCCAGCTCTTCCACGTAATGTGGAACCTCGGTCCCTGTTCATTATGCAGCCCAATTAATTCCTCCGTCAGTCTAGTTCTATCTGTTTCTCTGAACCACTCCTTTATTGAGGGAGTTTCCTTAGTATTCCAGTATTTCAGAATTGATACTTTGGCGGCATTTAGCAGGAATGGAGTGATAGATGATCTATATTTCTTTCTTGACACATTAAAGGCATGGAACAGACGCTCCCAAGGGTCCAATCCCACCTCCACCTAACAAATCTTTTTAATGAGGCTCACCACTTCTTGCCAGTAGGACTGACTTATGGAGCATGTCCACCAAATATGGGCATGTGTCCCCTCCCCCCCACAAGCATGCCAGCATAGTGAAGATGTACCCACATCCATCCTATGCAATTTCACCGAGACATAATACCACCTAGTCAATAATTTGTAGTTAATTTATTTTATCCTTATATCTAGAGAGGTGGAATGCACAAGCTCAGTAATCTTTCATTTCATTGCTTCCGGGATGACTTGACCCAATCCACCCTCCCAGCCCTCGAAAACATTCAAATGCCCTGGGTCAGACGAAGAGATCAATAATGCATATATACTGGAAATCCCACTTCTATTTGTTGCCCCCCCCCCCCCCTGTTTATCTTCACCCTAAAGGTCATATATACGTAATAACTAGAGAAGCAGACTGGGTCCCGTAAACTTACAAAAGCTCCCGACCCTCCCACCTAACCCAGTTCAGTAGGGCCTTCGTTACTTTACTTTCTAATGACTCGAACACGTAAGGTGGAGAGATCTATATTCCTATTTTATTTAATTGATGTTTAATAACTGATCCACCATAATACAGAGCCACTTTAACGTATCCTACCTACACCCATGTAGAAGTGATACGACCGTACGAACACCCCCCCTCCCCTGTGTACGGGTATAAACCACCTGTACGAGGTATTCAGTCAGGATGACCGTTCTTCACCACTCGGAGTAATTTTTCTAAACAATCCACCTCCACCCTAACCTGGGAACCCTCGCAGACAA
>BLSH010391565.1:2337891-2354886 GCA_018402905.1 Glandirana rugosa
ATCAGCTTATAAAGAGGCTGGGTCACATGATGCACTGGCCAATCACAGCCATGCCATTAGTAAGCATGGCTGTGATGGCTTCTAAGGGCAAACCAGTGAAACGCTTGTTGATTGGCTGCCCTGCAGCTTCTCAACACGTGGAGTAAAATAGCAGAACCCCGGACCGAACCCGAACGATTTTTGAAATGTCCGGGTCCGGGTCCGTGCCCCGGACACCCGAAAGTTCGGTACGGACCCGAACGTTACAGTCCGGGTTCGCTCAACACTAATCATAACCCCTCACTGACAGGGCAGTCAAGTAAAAGAATAAGAAAAGTTTCCTTTCTTTAAATGTTGCTCTACTGGAGGTCTATAACATCAGCTCAGAAGACTTTCTGTTATTTGTAGATAGTTTTAGTTAGTAGCTCTCTCTTCTCTTAGGAATCCAAGGATGGACTGGCTAGTCATCCTCATTCATCGAGAGTCAAGTCAATTAACTGCTACTACAAATAATGCGGACAAAGTAATTTTCTTCAGGGATAAATGCTTTGGTCCATGAATGTAAATGGTGTACATGTCTAGTTAGCTGCAGGGACATGTAGCTAGAAATGTATTATACTGTAAAGTGTAAATAATTTACAGAGATGGTGTTGGTATATTTTTGTACTTAATTTATTTGTACAGTTCCCCATCCAAGTTTGTTCCCCTTTCCCTTCCCATTTTCTGATTCTGGGATGCTGAGGGACCAACTGAGGTGGGGGGGGGGGGGGGTGAGTGTAGCTCCCCCATTGTATAGGTGCTTTACTTTTGTAGATTTTTGATAGGAAAGGAAAAATATAGTAAGGCCTAACTGTAAGTGCGGGACTGAATGTTTGATCTGGGCTAGGTGAGTGGCTCAGGGCAGCGGCTGAAGATGGAAGGAATGAACATCCCTTGGAAATTCCTCCCCCTTGAGCTTGGAAAGTTTTGAAAAGGGGGATGGAGGAGGAGGTGTTACTTCCTGATGTATGACAAGGAGCTCTGACCAATCCAGCAGCTGTAGAGGTCTACATGGAAGGAGACTCTTTAAAAGAATCCACCAATAAGTGGGTGAATGGCGGCCCCTGGGAGTTGGAGGAGAAGGCTGGCACAGTCTGGGAGGGAGAGAGAGCAGTCTGTGGAAGCCAGGAGGAACCAACCAAGGGGAAGGAGAACCATTAGACCGCAGGACAGACCGGATGGGTCTGAAGGATGGGCTGGGAGTAGTAGTTCATTCAAAGACCCGGCTAGCATCAACATACTTTGCTACACAAGAGAGGCTTTCTGGTTTCAGTGAGAGAAACCTACAGCTCCCACCCACAAAGGGTAGTTCTGAGGCCTTGCCAGCGGCTGCAGCAGGCCTCATCATGTGCTAGCTGTGGTGAAGAAGAAGTATTGTAGAGGTCTGATATATTTCCCTTCAGACCAGGAGGATAGGTGTAATGGTCAGCAAGTAGTGTACTGGAGAGAAGTACAGGAGATAATGTTCAGCAAGTAGTGTGCTGGAGGTGAAGAAGTGTATATACCAGAAGTGTATATAGCATGTCCTTTGTTTTATTACTGGGCATCCCACAGTCATCCCTAATCCCTATCCAAGTTTAAACTGCTAAATAAAACAACAAAAACAAAGTACCGGCTGGTTCAATTAGTTTGGATGTGTGGAATATGGGTGATTGAGGACAGCAGGTGGGTGGACCAAAACTTTCAGCCACTCTTAAGGGAGCACATGGCTACATATGCATGGATGTGAGTTAGGGACCTTAGATTGTGAGCTCGTTGAGGACAAGGACTGATGTGAATGCACAATATGTATGAAAAACACTGCATAAAGCACACTATAAATACCCGAAATAAATAAATACATAAATAATATTTCAGATTGAAATATTAGGCCTCCAGTACTGCAGGTCAAAATAACAGACATTCAGTACTTCAAGTCCAGATATTAGGCATCAAATACTACAGATCTAGATATCAGTCTTTAATATGTCAGATTGAAATATCAGGCATCCAACCCTGCAGGTAAAGATAACAGATATTCAATACTTCAGGTCCAGATATCAGGCATCCAATACTACATATTGAGATATCAGGCCTCTAATATTTCAGTTCTGGATATCAGGCCTTCAATACTGCAGGTCAAGGTATCAGGCATCCATGCTACAGGTCCACATTTCTGGCATGTAATACTACAGGTTCTTATAGCAGCCATTCAGTACTGTAGGCCCAGATGTCAGACATCCAATCTATGAGCTTCTAAAGATGCAAATCCAGATATCAGGCTTCCAAAGGCACAGAGGCCTCCAATGCTGCATGTCCAGAAATAGGGCAGATCTAGATTTCAGGCTTCCTATGACTGCAGGTTGAGATATCAGCCTTTAAATACTGAAGGTCCATATATCAGGCAAGTCTAGATATCAGACCTCTAATAAATAGGATCCAAATATGAAGCCTCCAATACTGTAGGTCCAGATATCAAGCACTGAAACACTGCAAGTCTAGGTTTCAGGGATCTGATACTGAAGGAGAAAATACTGATATATCTAAAAGGTTTTTATGGTACTGTTTGATTGATTATTTTTTTGTTTTATGTATCTAAGTGCCTTCAATATGAGTTATCTGTGGTGCACTACAGCAACCAATCAGATTCACAAGGTTACATATGTTTGCACTTTGAACATTTCAAAATATTTCTTTCTCCTGTTGGGATAAGTTACACAGTTCACTTTGTTGCATATGGTTGGCGCAAAATGTTTGAGAATGTAATTCTATGACCATGCAAAGCTTATCTGTTAAGTGCAATTCTACAAACATGCAATGCTGATCTGTTACCTGTAGTTCTACAAACTCTGTTCATACCTTGCTATGGCACAGGACTGGAAGCTATAGGCATCTCACCTGCACACAGCTAGCTTTATGACCGGTCCCCACCCAATCGGTCAATCTACCACTCTATTTAAATGTGGTCAGTGTAAGGGTAGGTATAAGTGCTTCACTGCTTCCATTTTGTCTGCTTAGAACTCCATGATGTACTCTCATAGTATGCTTAAATCATATCAGTTTTCTTGTGCCTTTCTTGTAGGATAAAGGTTAATCAATCGTACGTGTAGGAATGTGTGAAGAGCAAGATTCAGTCTAAACTAGCTTAAGCTGGTTATAACTGTTTCTGTTATTGCTGTGTCATCATGCCTACTGCGCATGTGCCAAGTCTCGAAAGTTCCATGTGACGTGTACTGCCTTACAAAAGACACCCTCGTGCGTAACAATACAGACAATTCCCTAAGTAACTATGCTGAGTGTGTGTTTTTTCATTATCTACGGGGTTGTCTCCAGACATGTCTGCCGGTCACTAAGGTGCCTGTCCGAGGTCCAGGAGATAGCCAAGGATATAGGATACCCCTTCCTTTCAGTCAGACTAATGTCCCTTGTCCAAAAATAGGTTTCATTCCCTAGCCTTAGGCCCCAGTTCCTAAGTGTTTCAAATCAAATCATTCAGTGTTCACAGCAGAGCATAACCTCATCATATACTGTATAAAATGCAAGTGCATATAAAGATCAATCAGTGTATCAGTCCATAGTCCATAGTGCAAAGAAATAAAAGTGCAGAAATGAATCCGACACCAACATCAGAGATATACTGTGCAGGGAACACCCAAAAAAACTGAGGCTCACTGTATGTTGCACTTCATGACGTTTCTGCAGCGGAAAGCAAGGAAAGTGATTTCAACCAGGAGCTCGGAATTGGGAGCTGAAATATATGTGTCCTTTACGGGGTGATTTGCATCTGTTAAGCTGAATCAGACATCTGGTGAGCCTCATTTTTTTGGGTGTTCCCTGCACAGTATATCACCGGTGGAGGAAGAATTGTTGGTGTCGGATTCATTTCTGCAATTTTATTTCTTTGCACTATGGACTTTAAAGTTTACACTGATTGATCTTTATGTGCACTTGCATTTTATATATGATGAGTATATGAGCTGCTGCGAACACTGAATGATTTGTTTCACTGAATGATTTGTTTCATCTATTTTGACATTTTTATATTTTTAAGCAGCAGCATTTATAGAAGTTGAATATTTTGATTATAATTTTGATTCAGCACATTTACATTAGCGTGGTGGTTTGCACATATCATAATTTCTAGTTTCAGTGTTCATGTTTATGAGTCCCTGTGACCTGTGTCTCTAACAATTCCTGTGCCTCAAGTATTCCCTGCACCTCTGTACATCCATCGACTTCTGCACTCTTGTGTCTCCATTGTACCTGCATTCCTGTTCCCCCAGAGACACCATCACTCTTTTCACTCCTGTGATCCCTGGACTTCTGTGCCACTTGTGACCCTTGATCCCTGTCCCTGAGTTGGAGTGTTCCTAAGATTCTCTCTTTTATAGTTCCTGTCTCTTCAGATATTGATGTCTGTCGATCCTATCATACTTGTCCACATTATGCTCTGACCTTCAGCTTGTTCCCATATTCAACATTGCTTATTGATTTGGTACCTTGCTCTGCTTATTTCCATGATCAGTTACCATCTGCATGGGTATGTCCAAGGTCCATACTGCAGCAAAGACCATCACTCCTTGTGGGGGTGCACTTGTAAATGCCAGGCAGCTCCTTAGAGCTAGGGATACCACTAACACCTACATGCAGACCGAACAGAGGGTCCACAATCCTAGCCATAATTTGACAAAGAATTTTGTTAATATATGTAAGCCCTAATTATTTTTTTATTATTATTACCGGTACTATTCCTGGAGACTTTTATGGCATCACAGCTTTCCTTTGATTGTATAGAATTGCTCTGGGGTAGGGATAAGTTGAATGTAACTGGATTTGGTTCAAGTCAGGTTTAGTGAATTTTACTGAACTTTGTGTGGCAAATCCAAAACCCATTGAAGTCAATGTGCCCCTGCTCATTCACACAAAAAAAGTGAAACATGTAATTAAATACACATGTTTGGCAATCCTCCATTAAGATATAAAGAAAACAAAAAATGTCCCACATTGTACATCCATGGTTAATCGCGTGTTCCAGCAGACAATCAATCACTGAATCAATTGTCAATCTTGACCAATGGACACATCAGATTCTGTTACTACACTCACAGCAAATTACATCTCCTGGTCCTCGCTGCTAAATGTAAACAGGGCCTTACAGCTGATGGCCACATTCTGTCAATGTCATTGCCCAAATATGTTCATGTGGTCATATTTGAGCAGTGGTGTTGGTGCTTTAGCTGTCCCATTGTTTGCATAACCAGGAATTCCTGGCCATTAAATTAATGGGGACAGGTGACGTCACCAGTTGCAAAGGAGGCGACAGTTGTCGGTGTCCGTTGCTTCCCCAACTACAGAGGAAATTGTCATACAGTGCATCAGTAGAAATTCAATGACTATATATGCTGTTTGGCTCCAGCCAAATAAGCAAAAAGTTTGGTGTTCGGAGGAACCTTGAGCTCATCCCTGCTCAAGGATTTGCAATACTATGATATGCATGTAGAAAAGCCCTGGCTGTGTTACTATCCTAATTAAGAGACACTTCTTCTTATGCTATACTTGGAGAACCTTTCTTTTAGTGCTCAACCAGGAGATTATCACTTCCTGAATGCAGAGGGGAAGCTATTCACTGACAGCAGAAGACTGTGTGGCATGTACTCCGGTCACCTGAAGTTACCATAGACTGTATACTGTTTGAAACTGCAAGCTCTAGAGTGCTGAAAGACTAAAGGAATTCTGGGTAAGTAAATAAATTGGACTGTCCTGGGTGGGCTCACTCTCTTAGGACACAGGCTTCAAAGCCGCAAGAGCCAAAGGCTTGTTGCTCCGGGGGCTGCTGGCGGGCACCAGGGCTTAGGCAGGGCTAGGACCCTCTGGGGGCTGTGGGGACTGCATTGCTGGATGCAGGGCGGCTGTCACTGCCACCGCATCCGCTGCACTGCTGTTAGGGTCCACCTCCCTTGCACACCCATGTAGTCATCACTGAGTTCCTGAGTCCACAGGGGGCCAGTCAGGTGCCTCACAACTCACTGCTGTCATTCAAGATCCAGAGCAGAGACTTCTTGCCTCACAAAACCTGAGTATCTGCTGGATTGGTGAGCAAGCAGAAGCCCACCTTATCTCTGAAACTGTTCTCAAGGACACTGCATGCTGACACTGTTACACCTGACCTATTGGAGGTTTTTTGCTAGGGAAATATAACACCTTTTTGCCCTGTAACATCTTAGGGCCCCAACATAGCTAGCTGAAGATCAAGGATACCCACATTTCAAGAAATTCCTGTCTTTAAGAGAGACTCTGCTTATAGAACTTGTGGCAGAACATAACTTACTAACTGTTACACTACTGTTTATTAAAGGGGAACACCTACACAGACCTTTTATACTGATTACAAACATGAAAAGAAAGTTATAGGCGCAGAGGCTTCGTCATAATACCTAATATGCAAGCAGTGTAATTATAAGGTATGATTAGTCCAAAAATGTCCACTAGGACAGGCTTCTTGGTGGAGAAACTCTGAATATACACAGACAAAAACAAAAGCAGAGAAGCGCCTCTAAGTGCAGTAAGACTTTGTACTTTAACCACTTCAGCCCCGGAAGGATTTCACATTTTAGGACCAGAGCACTTTTTGCGATTCGGCGCTGCGCCACTTTAACTGACAATTGCACGGACGTGCGAGGTTGTACCCAAACAAAATGTGCGTCTTTTATTTCCCAGAAATAGAGATTTCTTTTGGTGGTATTTGATCCCCTCTGCGTCATTTCTGATTGCCGCTATAAATAAAAAAGAGCAACAATTTTTCAAAAAAAAAACAGTTTTTCTTACTTTTTGCTAAAATACAAATCCAAAAAAAAATATAAAAAAACATTTTTTTTCATCGGTTTTGGCCGATTTATATTCTTCCTCATATTTTTGGTTAAAAAAATCGCATTCGGCGTTTATTGATTGGTTTGTGCAAAAGTTGCCGCGTTTACGGATGATGAGAATTCATTTCTGGGGTTGTTATTTTTTCTTTATTTTTTACTAGTAATGGTGGCGATCTGCGATTTTTAGTGGTACTGCAATATTGCAGCGGACATGTCGGACCATTTTGACAGTTTTTTGGGACCATTGGCATTTATACAGCGATCAGTGCTATACAAATGCACTGATTCATGTGTAAATGCCATTGGCAGTGAAGGGGTTAACCTGGAGGGGGCGCTCTAAGGGTTAACTGTGTCCCCTAGGCGTGTTCTAACTGTATGGGGGCTGGCAGGGGGAGGGGAGTGATCACAGCTTCCATATACAGGAAGCCTGTGATCACAGCCCTTCCCGCTCTATGAGAATGGAGATCCATGTTTACATATATGGACCTCCGTTCTCTCACTGCGGGGGGGCCATTGCGGGTAGCCGGCGGCGATCAAGTCCCTGGCCCCCCGGGACACAGTGAGTGCACGCTCACAATGCTAGTTATCACAGCCGCTGTCCTGTGATGGCGGTTTGCAATACCGAACCACTTTGCCGTTGTCATGCTGCGGCGGGCAGTCGGCAAGTGGTTAAAGACCCCACAACAGGGCTACTTCCAATAGGTTAACAACAGGCATATCAAAATGTGTAGGTCTGGAACGCCAGTTGAGCAGGCCGTGGGAGCTACTGGTATCACCAGATGGAATGGGACAGGAGTCCCCTTGTGGAGGAAGAAGATGGCTGAAGTCCTTCCAGAAGAGGGTAGGCAGCCAGGAGCAGGATGATGCAGGCAGGGCTCAGGACCAGCATGCAACGCATTTCGGAGCATGCGCTTTGCCACATAGGGGCATGCGCGCTCCCTTCTCAAACAAATCACAACACTTAATGATGCGGTATATATACACACACCAGCCGGCTGGAAGTTTCCTGCCAGCTCATGGAGAGAACTGAGCAAGGTATGTACATAAGAATTAAAAACACTGGTGAATCTTTTAACACATATAAATACATAATAATAGATGATAAAATATATATTAGATAGGCATATGTACAAAAAAATCATTACTTGATAGACATTTCATGGGGTAAAAAGATAAAAACATAAAACTATACCTTTACTATACCTTTATAAATGGAAGGGGGGAGGGGTTAGACCGGAGAGGGGAAGGTTATATGTAAATATATACAAATATATGGGGTGTTTTGGGGCTAGGATGAAAACCCAAATAGGGATATATATATATATATATATATATATATATATATATATATATACATACAGTATCTCACAAAAGTGAGTACACCCCCTCACATTTTTGTAAATATTTTATTATATCTTTTCATGTGACAACACTGAAGAAATTACACTTTGCTACAATGTAAAGTAGTAAGTGTACAGCTTGTATAACAGTGTAAATTTGCTGTCCTCTCTAAATAACTCAACACACAGCCATTAATGTCTAAACCACTGGCAACAAAAGTGAGTACACGCCTAAGTGAAAATCTCCAAATTGGGCCCAAAGTGTCAATATTGTGTGTGGCCACCATTATTTTCCAGCACTGCCTTAACCCTCTTGGGCATGGAGTTGACCAGAGCTTCACAGGTTGCCACTGGAGCCCTCTTCCACTTCTCCATGACGACATCACAAAGCTGGTGGATGTTAGAGACCTTACACTCCTCCACCTTGAGGATGCCCTACAGATTCTCAATAGGGTTTAGGTCTGGAGACATGCTTGGTCAGTCCATCACCTTTACCCTCAGCTTCTTTAGGAAGGCAGTGGTCATCTTAGAGGTGTGTTTGGGGTCATTATCATGTTGGAATACTGCCCTGTGGCTCAGTCTCCAAAGGGAGGGGATCATGCTCTGCTTCAGTATGTCACAATACATGTTGGCATTCATGGTTCCCTCAATGAACTGTAGCTCCCCAGTGCCGGCAGCACTCATGCAGCCCCAGACCATGACACTCCCACCACCATTCTAGACTGTAGGCAAGACACACTTGTCTTTGTACTCCTCACCTGTTTGCCGCCACACACACTTGACACCATCTGAACCAAATAAGTTTATCTTGGTTTCATCAGACCACACGACATGGTTCCAGTAATCCATGTCCTTAGTCTGCATGTATTCAGCAAGCTGTTTGCAAGCTTTCTTGTGCATCATCTTTAGAAGAGGCTTCTTTCTGGGATGACAGCCATGCATACCCATTTGATGCAGTGTGCCGCGTATGGTCTGAGTACTGACAGGCTACCCCCCCCCTTTAACTTCTGCAGCTATGCTGGCAGCACTCATACATCTATTTCCCAAAGGCAACCTCTGTATAGGACACTGAGCACGTGCACTCAACTTCTTTAGTTGACCATGGCGAGGCCTGTTCTGATTGGAACCTGTCCTGTTTGTTGTAGAAATTTAGGATGTGTTTATTATGTATTGTCACAGTGTCTCCCAGTGTCTGTTTACCCGTATTCGCTGTGCACAGCAAATATGGCTTTAACCGATATTGAGGAAAGGCCATTTACAATGGAAACCTTCCATTATTTGATAACCACACGCTACCCGCCCGATCATCCCGGCCAGCAGGCGCCCTGAGCGGTTAACGCTGGAGCAAACGCTGGTTGGGATCTTTGAGGTGCAATGCACGTTCTGTGGCGCGGGTGTATTACCATCAATCGGGGGGCCCCTGTATTATGTACAGATTGATCTGCTTGGAGGTGATTTACTTGCGTTATGGAATCAGTATTGCCTTTTATGTAAGGATAATGATCTGTAAGCTTTCTGTCGCATCTGATCAATGTGACAGAAATCTACAGCTATATTCCTTCCTTTAATGGAACAGTAGTATAATCGCCATGGAGTATAGTTCATAGAGCTGTATTTGATAGTGATTCGTTGTAATGGCAGTTCGAGGTTTTGCATGCATGGCATTTTGCTTTGAGGGCCTCTGTGAGACAACACAATGGTTTCAATGGAGGCCATGTTTCCACATGGCTTCCATTGTTATCTGGAGACAGCTGTTGCTCATACAGGCTGGCCAATCCTCATGCATGCACGCCTCTTCTATTGTATCGTTTGAATATAAACAAGTGTGTCATTGGTTGGTGGTTTGCATGGAGCTCATGTCATGTGACTGTGCCTTGGAGGCTGATTGGCTGATTGTGAAGCCACTAAGTTCTTTTGTTGTCTATGTCTGGAGGAGATACATTAAAACACCAAGCATTCAAAGGCAGGACTGCCCTGCGAGCTTGCAATGTGGGAACAGCTATTGTGTCTGTCTTACTTGCTTTAACACGAGTGCACTCAAATGCATTATGCAAAAGAGCTGAAAAGTGCGCTTATTAGCGCAGGCAAAATATAATGCATACAAGGTATTGTAATTGCCCTTACAGAATGGCGAGCCAGAGAATTTTTGGAGCCTACAGAAATTTCCTTCACAGCGGACCGAAAGGAGGAAGCGATCCTGACAGGACATCAAAACAGCCGGCTATGGGTAAAACCAATTTTATTTTTTGAAATCTTTTGTTGTCCTGAGTCCAGGATGTTGTTTTCTCTGTCCGCTGTGTCAGGTAAATTCTGCTTTGCTAAAGAACCTGTTTTTCCTCTTTTTTGCATAATGGCGGGGATTTTAATTGCTTTGTTATCATTGTAGTTAGGTCTATTGATTAGGAAGAAAAACTATACTTGTCCTCTATAGGTGCTAATCAATACACCTAAAGTGTGAGTAACTGTATGCTTTGAGTGTGTGATCGGTATGTATGATTATGGATATGCTTTGAATGCGTGATCGGTGTGTATGATTATGGATATGCTTTGAACGCATGATCGGTGTGTATGATTATGGATATGCTTTGAATGCGTGATCGGTATCAGTGTTGTGTGTGCTATGTTGTAATTTTGGCGGTAATTCGTTTGGAGTCTCAGATTGTATAGTCAGTCTGTAAGGGGAGAGATTTCAATTTGGGCTGCTTTTGGCGGGAATGGCGAAAGTTACCACCATTTTGTTGTAAAACTTTTACAATTTCAATTTTGTTTCTGCTGAACTTGCTTTTGGACCAAATTTCAACATTTTGTGGAATTAAGTAATTGTCTGCAGGATATTCAGTTTCTGCTTTTAATTGCTTTTATTTTGTGCAATATTTCAGTCTCAAGTGAAAATAGTTTGTTATTGTACTGAATTCCATTTCCAGTAGAATCATTTTTGTTGTAATGTTGTTCTGTTGTTTTGCGTAGTCCCAGCTGCAATTCAGTTTTTGGTAGAGACAATCTGTTGTTAGACGGCTATTCAGCTTTAAGTGTGAAACCGAGTTAACATTACAGTGTATAGAGGTCTTTTTGTGCTATGTTTGCTTACGAATTGCGCCTTTTAGATTTTTGGTGGCAAATTTAGTTTAGACACAATATTGTAATCGTAAAGAGGTTTTGTGCTTTTTACACTGTAATTCAGCTCTGGTTCTGTCTGTTTATAATACAACTCATTTGCTAATGAAACCGTTGGTTATTTTAGATGCTGAAGTTTGAGTAGCACATGGCTTTCCCGGTTTTGGACTAAGTTTCTAGTGGTGAATGGCGCCGTGCAGCTGAAAATCAGCATTCAGTGAGGATGGTTAATTTACATGCTGTGTTTCAAATCCGGTTGATAAATTCTGTGTTATGCGTTTTTAGTGTTCTAACACCGAAATCAATGTATTTGTACTGTGGTTGGTGGTTCTCGGTGCGGCCGTTTTGTTTCCATCACGTGTTTGGCATCATTTTCTCCTGGTAAAGAGGGCCATGGGGTTGTAATGTTGCTTCACTTACTGCCATTTTGTGTTGTAGTGATTGGAACCCACATGGTGTGGCCGCCATCTTGGAGTACTGACAAAGGGGCCACATGGCTGAGAGGCCATATTGAATTCCGTTGCATCATCATTTTTGTTTTTTTCGTGTTTAACTGTTTTTACGTTTTTGTTTGGAAAGGCAACTTTTTATAAGAGTCATTACGTGACGTTTTTACAGGATTGTTGCATCTGTTTTAGCCAGCCTTGTTTGACTTGTTCAGATTTAGCATCTTTATACAATTCATTTGTTTTCGTATTTTATTTTTGTTTTTGGATATAGCTGTTTTGTTTTTATAACTTTTTCAGTTTTATGTAGGCATTTATGTTTAAGCAGCTTTTTCATAGGGTTTTTGTTGCATAACCATTGATTTTCAATGATAGACTACAGTGTGGAGTAGAACTGATCCATTCTTGTATTGGATTCAGTTTTGTTTAAAATCAGGTTTGTTTTGGACTAATTTGCGGTTATAGGTTTGCAGTGTTATAGGGATAGTGTTTTCTACGTAGTTTGTGTTCCAGGTAGTGACATTATACCTTTCAGTGTGTAATCAGTAACCGGCATCTCCATTTCTTTAGTATAACATCAGGAAATAGACTGAAGCCAAGGTTTGTATAGTGAGGATTTAATTGTACTTCCGTGGCTGTTTGGTTGCACATGTTAGGTCGGAACGAATGTGTGTACTTTGGGCCGGTCTACGTGAAACGGGAGAAAGCGACACGTTTGTTCCAGCCTTCAACGTGTGAGGAGCAGATTCTGAAACCCGCCCCACGTGTAACCGTGTCAGTACCGGGGGTGGGGAGAGAGTGGTGGTTGCTGAACTGTATAGTCGTACAAATCCACCGGGTGGAGGTTTCTAGCTGACCGACGGGGAAGCCGTGTTTACTAATCGGAGTCAGAAGCAAGCTAGCACTGCGAAAGAAGGCACCCAGCAGTGTTGCTCCTAAATTTGGTGCAAAAGTCGATTCGAATCGACATGGGCAATGGGCCGTCCATGTATGAGGGGGGAAGCGAGGCCTCTCAATCTAGCCAAACAGCTTTGCGGTACATAAAGTCTGTGTTTGGGGCTCGGGCCATGTGACCCCTCAAAAAGCGGATGTTCCTTTGATGTCTGGAGGTGGGAGAAGTTCATTACTAAATTATGACCAGGCTCCAGACAACAAAGATGCTGGATATAGTGATATTGTGGCTTCAGAAATCTATTATGGTGTATTAACAGGATATGCAGAGTGCGCTTTCAGTCCGGGTGATGCGCATTTTGTATACCTGGCCAGAGGGGAAAGCCGTAGTTACGTGATCCACTAAGGGCAGCCGGGGAAGGATTGGATGTGTATTACATGATTTTCTGGTCATTGTGGAATGTATCGTGTTAGCCCTTGGAAAGAACGTTGCTGGGTAAAGCCCAACCTAACCAATTGTGTGTTTAATCCGTCTGGTTTTCATCTTTGTCTTGTTTAAGGTTTTTTTTTTTTTTTTTTTAAGTAGCATGGTAACTATGAAATCTCTCCCTTCGCATTTGTATCTAAATGTTTGTCTTATATCTTATTCTCATTGTTTGTATGTAATAATATGTTATTTTTGTAGGAACATGAACGTAAGAGTTACAGAGGTTTGTTATTGGTTGTAGGAAATGTACAAATTGTGACATTCTTATTTTGGTCAAAGTGGAACTTTAACTTGCAAGCAGCCCACAAGAGTTGTGTTCAAAACTAAGTAGACCCCCCATGGGTAATTCAATTCAATACACGCCCAGCCACCCCTTTCTTTTCAAATCTAGCTCATCGCCCCAGGCTAAGGTATGTTAATGTACTTGGCAGACTGTGTGTCCCCAAGTGTATTTCACACCTGCTTCCTGCCCAGTGTCACCGTGCATTCTATTTACTCCCAGAGATTCTGTGTCCCTGAGTAAATTAATTTTCGAGGGTCACTTAATGGTGAAAAGGGTAGGGCCTGACTAGACATACTGGGATAGGGAGTTCCAGAGGTTCTGGAGCAGTCCTGATGGTGAACCTGAGGAGACAACAAGGGAGCTGGAAATTCAGAAAATTGCATTTTTTGTTTCATTAGATCAAAGTGGGAATCTCAGTGGCCATTATTTTGTTTTGTATTTTTTTGCGTCATTCTAAACAGTGCATCTTTTCTTCCTCTTTGTAATGAGAAAGAAAAGGGGGGAGATAATGGTTGTGAGAATGACAATTTTCAAACTTACAATACTAACCTCTCTAATTCTAACCAAGTTTGTGACCTAGTAGGACGACATGGACCATACCAGGTTCAGCTGACGACACCAACCTCCCTAAAGCTTGAGGGACGAGGCAACTGTATCCATGCCAGCCACTGCAAGAAGCTGCTCAACCACATCAATGACTGAGGAGTATCTTTTTATTTATATTATTTAGCTTAATGTATTTTCGCAGGGGTAACGATAAAACATCCCAACTTGTTTTTTTTAAATGCACCTCCAACGAGCTAAAACAGTAAACTGGAACCACTGCTGGGTACGCTCTAGGCCTCCACCGAGCCTTAATACCCCATCAGTGGCAGCAGTACATGACATGGATGTGTATGTACATGTATATATATATGTGTGTATATATGTATGTATATATAATGTTCATATTGGTAAAAGCAAACAAAAGAAAAAACTAGCAAAGATCTCAAAAAGACACAAACTAACTTAACGATACATTTCTAGAAGATAAAATTAGTTACAGTTTCAACATTAGCTATGGTTCTTGCCCCTCCCTCACAAAACCAGTATGGGTATCCGGACAACTAAGTGGCCCACAAGTGTGCTTTAACTTAAGTTTGGTAAGAGGAGTAGTTTTGTAGGATCCACGGTTTGTGAGAAAGGTATAACAGTCAATCTTATGAATTAGACCCCCAGCCTTCTCTAGTAGCACCAATAGACTAGATTACATCTGTTGGTAGGAAGAGTGTGACATACAGACTGAGGGAGGAATCCCCCAGACTGTCCTGTTATTGCGCAATGCAGGGGACTGTTAGAGTGCCCCTGTGCGACTGTAACAGGCCCCTACTACTTCTTATGCCGTTCCACAGCTTATCAGTTAATACCCCCTAATGCAAGCATGGTGAAACTCGTCCCAGCATCTTACATCGTGGCTGATCGTTAGGATCTGATGGCGCGAGAGAAGGTAAGAATGGCAGGGACAGCTCAAAGGGAATTATTAACCAACTCCAACAAAGCCTGGGCATGGTTTCCTGCTTGGACAGGGTGGGGGTTGAACTTAGGAAACGATTGAACAATTTCTCATCCATTGTGGATGGGGTGTTCAATGAAACCGTTGAAGCTGTGAGGGAGATCTCACAGGAACAGCAACAGAGTCTATTACAGGAAAAGATGACACTTGATTATCTTTTAGCGCAAAAGGGGGGTTTCTGTGAGTTCATAGCAGAAGACTGTTGTACCTGGATGACAGGCACTAGTGACAAGGTCCAAGTCCATATGGATAAAGTTAGGTCCCTGCTAGGGAGAGCCAGAGCTATAGCCAATGAAGGTTGGAATCCTTTCTAAAGGGGTTGGGAGATTTTGGGGAGTTCTTGTTTATTTCCATCGGATCCTGGTTGAAGGAAGTAGAGGGTATAAATACTCATGTTGTTTTGTTTCTATTCCCTCTATATGCCATGATGAGATGTTCCTGCTGCCTGATCGATCAGGTCACCAAAGCCCGAGCAGAGGACCACATCTTCCTAGCCAAGACAAGAGACCCCCTGAAGTCCAGCCCATGTACCAGATGCTGAGGATTCCAGCGATCGCTATTACCCCCACGTCATGCTTTACCTCTGAGTTATCCCTCCCGAAGAATATGTGTCAACCATGGTTTTCGTTTGTTCAATGGATGGACTGAATGTTTCATTTTTTACCTTTTGATTGGACTGGTGTTCGTGTTTAGAAGGTGATCAAGATTCATCGAGGGACACATGGGAGCATATGACAAGAGGAGGAACTGTTGTAGAAATTTAGGATGTGTTTATTATGTATTGTCACAGTGTCTCCCAGTGTCGGTTCACTGATATTCTCTGTGTACAGCGAATATGGCTTTAACCGATATTGAGGAATGGCCATTTACAATGGAAACCTTGCATTATTTGATAATTACACGCTACCCGCCCGATCATCCCGGCCAGCAGGCGCCCTGAGCGGTTAACGCTGGAGCAAACGCCGGTCCGGATCTTTGAGGTGCAATGCACATTCTGTGGCGTGGGTGTATTACCGTCAATCAGGGGGCCCCTGTATTATGTACAGATTGATCTGCTTGGCGGCGATTCACTTGCGTTATGGAATCAGTATTGCCTTTTAAGGGTAATGATCTGTAAGCTTTCTGTCGCATCTGATCAATGTGACAGAAATCTACAGCTATATTCCTTTGTGCATAATTTACCCTTTAATGGAACAGTAGCATAATCGCTATGGAGTATAGTTCATAGAGCTGTATTTGATAGCAGTTCTTTGTAATGTCAGGTTTGCATGTATGGTGTTTTGTTTGGAGGGCCTCTGTGAAATAGTGCTTTAGTTTTGTGAAGGCCATGTGTCCACATGGCTTCCATTGTCATCTGGAGACAGCTGTTTCTCATACAGGCTGACCACCCCCCCCCCCCCATGCATGCATGCCTCTCCTATTGTATAGTTTGAATATAAACAAGTGTGTCATTGGTTGGTGGTTTGCATTGAACTCATGTCATGTGACTGTGCCTTGGAGACTGATTGGCTGATTGTGAAGCCATCAAGTCTTATTGTTATCCCTGATTGAACAGTATAAATAAAACCTGAAAGCCCAACTCACGAGGACAGAAACCCCGGTGAGTTGCGATGTGAGAAAAGCAATCTGTCTGCTTTAACACGAGTGCACTCAAATGCATTATGCAAAAGAGCTGAAAAGTGCGCTTATTAGCGCAGGCAAAATATAATGCGATTATTCGCGTGAAAAGTCGAGAAAACGTATTACGTAAACTCACGTGAGCACAATTTCGTCTGTCTAACGAAAAGAGTGTAGCGTTGAGTGGCCCCAAAGACAGGAGCACTCAACCCGAAAGTCCAAAATAAATATGACAAGTTAGTCCCTATTGTTATTCTGAACTACCGAAGTGTTAGTCGGTTAGTCAGAGGTTCCGTGTCAGTGTACTGTACTCAAGTTACGTTTGGTGGTTGGTTACTGTGTGAACAAATATAAGTTTGATATGTTATCCTCTCCGTACGTACGTACCCCCCCCCCCCCACC
>BLSH010391565.1:2354896-2366363 GCA_018402905.1 Glandirana rugosa
TCTATATGCCATGATGAGATGTTCCTGCTGCCTGATCGATCAGGTCACCAAAGCCCGAGCAGAGGACCACATCTTCCTAGCCAAGACAAGAGACCCCCTGAAGTCCAGCCCATGTACCAGATGCTGAGGATTCCAGCGATCGCTATTACCCCCACGTCATGCTTTACCTCTGAGTTATCCCTCCCGAAGAATATGTGTCAACCATGGTTTTCGTTTGTTCAATGGATGGACTGAATGTTTCATTTTTTACCTTTTGATTGGACTGGTGTTCGTGTTTAGAAGGTGATCAAGATTCATCGAGGGACACATGGGAGCATATGACAAGAGGAGGAACTGTTGTAGAAATTTAGGATGTGTTTATTATGTATTGTCACAGTGTCTCCCAGTGTCGGTTTACCGGTATTCGCTGTGTACAGCGAATATGACTGATATTGAGGAAAGGTCATTTACAATGGAAACCTTCCATTATTTGATAACCACACGCTACCCGCCTGATCATCCCTGCCAGCAGGCGCCCTGAGCGGTTAACGCAGGAGCAAACGCCGGTCCGGATCTTTGAGGTGCAATGCACATTCTGTGGCGCGGGTGTATTACCGTCAATCGGGGGGCCCCTGTATTATGTACAGATTGATCTGCTTGGCGGCGATTTACTTGCGTTATGGAATCAGTATTGCCTTTTATGTAAGGATAATGATCTGTAAGCTTTCTGTTGCATCTGATCAATGTGACAAAAATCTACAGCTGTATTCCTTTGTGCATAATTTACCCTTTAATGGAACAGTAGTATAATCGCCATGGAGTATAGTTCATAGAGCTGTATTTGATAGTGATTCGTTGTAATGGTAGTTCGAGGTTTTGCATGCATGGCATTTTGCTTGGAGGGCCTCTGTGTGAGATAACGCATTGGTTTCAATGGAGGCCATGTTTCTACATGGCTTCCGTTGTTATCTGGAGACAGCTGTTGGCTCATACAGGCTGGCCAATCCCCATGCATGCATGCCTCTTCTATTGTATCGTTTGAATATAAACAAGTGTGTCATTGGTTGGTGGTTTGCATGGAGCTCATGTCATGTGACTGTGCCTTGGAGGCTGATTGGCTGATTGTGAAGCCACTAAGTTCTTTTGTTGTCTATGTCTGAAGGAGATAAATTAAAACACCAAGCATTCAAAGGCAGGACTGCCCTGTGAGCTTGCAATGTGGGAACAGCTATTGTGTCTGTCTTACTTGCTTTAACACGAGTGCACTCAAATGCATTATGCAAAAGAGCTGAAAAGTGCGCTTATTAGAGCAGGCAAAATATAATGAATACAAGGTATTGTAATTGCCCTTACATGTTAAACCGCTGTATGGTCTTGGACTCCGTGCTGCAGCTCAGTTTTAGGGTCTTGGCAATCTTCTTATAGCCTAGGCCTTCTTTATGTAGAGCAATAATTCTTTTTTTTCAGATCCTCAGAGAGTTCTTTGCCACAAGGTGCCATGTTGAACTTCCAGTGACCAGTATGAGAGAGTGAGAGCAATAACACCAAATTTAACACACCTGCTCCCCATTCACACCTGAAACCCTGTAACACTAACGAGTTACATGGCATCGGGGAAGGAAAATGGCTAATTGGGTTCAATTTGGACATTTTCACTTAGGGGTGTACTCACTTTTGTTGCCAGCGGTTTAGATATTAATGGCTGTGTGTTGAGATATTTTGAGGGGACAGCAAATTTACACTGTTATACAAGCTGTACACTCACTACTCTACATTGTAGCAAAGTGTAATTTCTACAGTGTTGTCACATTAAAAGATATAATAAAATATTTACAAAAATGTGAGGGATGTACTCACTTTTGTGAGATACCGTGTATATATATATATATATATATATATTGGAGATACCTATTATAATCATGAAGAAACCCCCAGACCTTCCCCAAATGGATAGGGACTACCTATAAATAATTGAACCAACTATTAATAGTAGCTTCAAAAGAGGTAAATACATATTAAATCTAAGGCAACACCCATGACTGTGTCTTATGTAGCTTCCATACATGTGGGGAGATGTGATGGTGTTCCCACATGCATGCAATCCCAAGGTACAAGTGTTATGAACAGCAGAGCAGAGGGACAGAAACCAGGAGAGGGAAAAAGGACTATGCTATACGATGGTACTGACATCCGATTCCGAGGCCCCCAGGCGAGAGGGTGTCGAAGATAAATATCCAGTAGGTCTCCCGTTGGCAGAGCCGCTGAAATCACTCTGCCTCGGAGAGACCCCTGAGCACAGCCTCAATGATCCACACACATAAACCCTCCATAGACTGATTATGAAATTCCTGAAAATGTTGAGGTACACTATGGGCGTTATTTACTAAAGGCAAATCCATTCTGCACTACAAGTGCACTGCAAGTGCACTTGGAAGTGCACTGCAAATGCACTTGGAAGTGCAGTCGCTGTAGATCTGAGGGGGACATGCAAGGAAAATAAAAAACATTATTTTGGCTTGCACATGATTGGATGATAAAATCAGCAGAGCTTTCCCTCATTTCAGATCTTTCTCTCAGATCTACAGCAACTGAACTTCCAAGTGCATTTGCAGCGCACTTATAATGCAGAGTGGATACATCTGACTGACTGACCATTTTCTTGAGTAACGGTTTTGGGTGGTTTGCCATGTAAGTGATTATGGTATGCTGTTTCTACCAACTCATTAGGATACCCTTCTTTTGAACTTTATGTCACATAATCAGAATCACTGGTGCAATTTTGTCTTAGCCTGCAGAACTGTCTCTTCGAGATGTTACTAATCCATCTGGGGTGGTGCCAGCGGTTACTTTTGTATAATTTTTAGCCTGAATGGTGGAGCCCGTATGGCAAAGTTCTAGGTCTAGAAAGGCTAAAGAATGGTTGTTATGGACAGTTGTAAAGGAAAGGCCTAGGGGATTGTTGTTGCAGTATCTGACAAAATCCTCCACTTGAGATGGAGTACCATCCCAGATGATAAGGATGTCATTGATAAAGAGACCATAAAAATCAATATTGGCAAGAAAGGAGTTGTTATGCCAGGCGCGATTTTCCTCCCAAATTGCCATGGTCAAGTTGGCATAAGAGAGTGCACAATTTGTACCTATAGCCAGTATATATGCAGGTAGTATCATCATCAAAGTGAAATAGTGTATGTCAGACAAAAGGATGTGGCTTCCAGGACAAACATGGCCTGTGTTGAATGCAACTGGGGGTCTTGAAACAGTGTTGTATGACAGTAAGGCTGACCTGATGGGGGATGTTCATGTATAAGGAATTCACGTCCAAAGAAATACAAAGGTAATGGCTCTCCCAGGAATATGATCTAAGGAGTTCCATGAGGTGGACCCCATCTCTAATATATGAGTGTTGTGCTAGCGGTTGAAGAAAGACATCAATATAGTGCGAAAAAAATGCTAGTAATGCTGTCTATGATGACAACTATGGATCTACCTGGAGGGTTGGATTGGTGTTTGTGTACTTTGGGAAAACGGTAAAAGTATGGTGGTTTTGGAAATTCCTTGCGGAGAAAGGAAGCCTCATATTTATCAATCACTCCTTCAGCCAAAGCTGAGAAGACCAGTTGGTTTGCTTCTGCCTTAAATTTAGGTAATGGGTCTTTGGTTAATTTTAGGTAAGTATGAGTATCTGATAGTAATCTAAGTGCTTCTGTATGGTAATTGGACCTATCTTGGAGGACGATGCCACCCCCCCCTTATCAGCTGGTTTTATGAGGACCTCAGTATTATCCATAAGTGCTTTTAGGGCAACTTTTTCACTGTGTTTTAAATTGTTGGATATATGCTTTCTGTTGTCATGAGCCTGATGACATAGTTTTGAGAGGTCCACATACACTGTAGTATAGAAGGCCTGCAAATAGGGACCCTTAGCATGAGATGGGTAGAAGACAGATGCAGGTTTGAGGGAAGTGTGGATGATCGGCGGAGATATGTCAAGGTGTTGTATCAAGAGAACAGGATCCACTTCAACTGAATCCAGAAGATTTGACCAACCTTGTAAAGTGGTATTGTCACTATACAGTTGCTCTAGGGTTTCCAAAACCCCTGGGTCCAATTCCAGGGAATGAGGATCTGCATGATCTGTTTTCCAGGGAGGTGGGTTTGGGCTTCTTTTTGGATTGAATATTGAAGAACCTTTCGAGAGTAAGGTTTCAAATAAATGTATTTCCTTTAAGAGAATAAATAAGTTAGGTGTAGTAGAAGGTGCGAAGCTGAGTCCTTAACCAAGTAGAATTGACTCCTCTTTGGACAAATGATGACTGGAGAGATTATAGTTTTTTATAGTTTCTGTAGTTTGTTTTGGATGTGAGATTTTAGATCTAGGTTGCCCCCCCCCCCCCACAGCCTCTTTGGTGTACTTTCTTTTTTGGGGGTTGGCTGGAGAGGGAATGTACCCTAAAAAATGTTCTTGGGATGAGGAGGACTCAGGATGTGTAC
Organism: Glandirana rugosa; assembly: GCA_018402905.1. Classification (NCBI taxonomy): domain Eukaryota; kingdom Metazoa; phylum Chordata; class Amphibia; order Anura; family Ranidae; genus Glandirana; species Glandirana rugosa. The sequence goes on from BLSH010391565.1 coordinate 2,359,370, forward strand.
TGCAGAGGTGACTGTGAGATCACCAAGATGAGAGGCCTTAGATGGAATGCTAATGGGGGATAAACGATGGTTCGGTAAAAGTATATTGTTTGAGTTAGGGATCAGTACCTCAGTGGTTGAGGGGTTGCTGTCTGAGGTAGACGTAGCAGACAAGGGGTATGGGGATGGGGGTGGGTGTTTGAAGGAGGAAAGGTTTCAGGCACCATGGCAGGGGAAGCCTGGGAGCATAATGATACACTGTCTGGAGTTTGTGTACTGGATGGAGACAATATAGGATGAGTAGTAAAAGGAGGAGGATCATGAGTAGTCAAAACTGATGCCTGAGCAGTGGGTGGATCATGTTGGGGGTTGTAGCTCTGCTTGGAGTCCATTTTCCCTCTTCCCCCTTCTGGTTTTTGCCCCTCTACTCTGCTGTTTATCACACTTGTACCTCGGGATTGCATGCACGTGGGGACACCATCACGTTTCCTCATATGTATGGAATCTACATAGGACACGGTCATGGGTGTTGTCTTAGGCTTAATAGGGATTTACCTCTTTTGAAGCAACAATTAATAGTTGGTTCAATTATTTATTGGTAATCCCTATCCATTTGGGAGGGATCTGCTGATGTCTTCATGATTATAATAAGTATCTCCTATATATATGTGTATATATATATCTATACATATCCCTTTTTGGGTTTTTATCCTAGCCCCAGAACTCCCCATATATTTTTTCATATTTACATATAGCCTTCCCCTCTCCGATCTAACCCACCCCTCTTCCCTTCATAAAGGTATAGTTTTAAGTTTTTATCTTTTTACCCCATGAAATGTCTATCAAGTACTGATTTCTTTGTACATATGTATTGTAAGGGGGTTAGCTCGGCAGCAGGTGTGTGTGTGACCCCCTGGAAGGGTTCAATACACAATTTAGGCACAGTGAGACAGCAAGAAGAATGGGTATAGATACTGCTCACTCTGACCAACAAATATATAATAAGGAATACAGAAATACAAAAACTCCTTAGTGTGCAATACAAAGTCCTATTGAATATGTAAACATAAGTGAAGGTGGAACAAATAAAATAAATAAATATAGAAATAAACACTTAAAATGTGAGTAATAATGATAAAAATAGTTCATTCATAAGAATATGAGAAATCTGCCGCATCTAGTTTCTGCCCTGATGTGAACAGATGGCAGTACAGTCTATGGCTTGAAAGATATGTAGGTGCTCCAAAGTGACTTCGTGCAATAAACGATGTGCTCAAATACATATGTCTGTGCTTCAAACGTGCAGAAGAAGCCAGTCTGGGGGAGTCTTCACTCTACGCCCCCAAACCAATTACTGTGAAAGTGCTGGTCCCCCCGTGCTCTCAGAACTCTCACCTCAAAACAATCTCAAAAAAGCAATGAGATAAACCTCCACTGTTGTTGCAGATAAACCTCCTCGCCTCTCTAGCTGTAACCTCCGTTCCTCCACTCTCCCAGCTATTCCAAGTATGGTTCAGACCGAGCTGTGGATCACTCTTTAGCAACTCATAGGGATAGGCTTCCTCTTACATAGAGCTGGGCATTCCGTACCTCCAGTGCCCTCCACTGGTCATTAGGGCTGTGCCTCTCACAGGTATGTAAATGAAAAGAAATATGCCCCCATAGTGTAATATGTTTTAAAAAAGTGACGTTTATTGAAAAGACAAATGGCTGCTTACATAAAAAAAGATAAAATCCTGCAGTTAAGCAAAAACAATCACAACGGTACTCGACCGCTTCTCACTGTGTTTCCAGTATCAGTAACAATCCGGCCACGTCCTACGCGTTACATCACATCACGTGACTTCATCAGGGTCACGCGACGTGATGTAACGTAACGCGTAGGACGTGGCCGCATTGTCCAGCTTTATGTAAGAGGAAGCCTATCCCTATGAGTTGCTAAAGAGTGATCTACAGTTCGGTCTGATTGGAGGTTACAGCTAGAGAGGCGAGGAGGATTATCTGCAACAACAGCGGAGGATTATCTCATTGCTTGTTTGAAATTGTTTTGAGGTGAGAGTTCTGAGAGCACAGGGGGACCAGCACTTTCACAGTAACCGGTTTGGAGGCGTAGAGTGAAGACTCCCCCAGACTGGCTTCTTCTGCACGTTTGAAGCACAGACATATGTATTTGAGCACATCGTTTATTGTACGAAGTCACTTTGGAGCACCTACATATCTTTCAAGCCATAGACTGTACCGCCATCTGTTCACATCAGGGCAGAAACTAGATGCGGCAGATTTCTCATATTCTTATGAATGAACTATTTTTATCATTATTACTCACATTTTAAGTGTTTATTTCTATATTTATTTATTTTATTTGTTCCACCTTAACTTATGTTTACATATTCAATAGGACTTTGTATTGCACACTAAGGAGTTGTTGTATTTCTGTATTCCTTATTCTATATTTGCTGGTCAGAGTGCGCAGTATCTATACCCTTTTCTAATTGTCTCAGTATCATTGTGTTTAATACCTGATATTGCAGCAGCTGACATATTATTCCTGATATTCGTTCACTACTTTGTTCAGTAGCACGAGGGTTTATTTACACTATTTGCACAGTGAGACAGCAGTTTCAGGTGAAAACAAAAGGGTAGTTTATTCTCACTAGTTACAATGTGAAAAACAGCAAAACAAAAACAAACAACAAAATAAATCCTAGGCCACTTGGCCACTGACTGCACAATAGGTTTCCCTGTCTGTCAACTGGGTACAGCCTACCACTGTACCTAGCTCCTACCTCTCACTGTAGGACACTCAGGAACACAGGCCTTACCGTGTACAGGATGTGTGTTACCCTCCCCAGTCTATGGTCACAGATACTGGTTCCAGAATGGAGCATCCATCTATGCCTGCTGGGAGCTCTTGTAGCTCTTGTAGAGGCCTTAATGAGCCAGCTCCACTCAGCTGGGCACATTACTGCTGCAAGACTCCCAGCACTCCCCCTAGTGGTATAAGTCTGTATACACTTTAAATCTTGGGCAGATGTACCTGCCATCCTGCACGCAATCAGGCGTCTTTACCCGCCTGCTGTCACAGTATATCTAATATATCCTTTATCATCTATTATTATGTATTTATATGTGTTACAAGATTTGCCAGTGTTTTTAATTCTTATGTACATACCTTGATCAGTTCTCTCAACGAGTTGGCAGGAAACGTCTGGCCGGCTGGTGTGTGTATATATACCACATCATTAGGTGTTGTTATTTGTTTGAGAAGGGAGAGCGCATGCCCCTATGTGGTATAGTCCATGCTCCGAAATGCATTGCATTCTGGTTCCGAGCCCTGCCTGTGTCATCCTGCTCCTGGCTGCCCACCCGCTTCTGGAAGGACTTCCATCGGCTTCCTCCATCACACGGAGGCTTCTATCACATTCCATCTGGTGGTACCAGTAGCTCCCACTGCCTGCTTCAACTGGCATTCCAGACCTACACTTATTGATGTGCCTGTTGTTTACCTATCTATTGTAAGTAGCCCTGTTGTGGGGTCTTTTAAAATACAAAGTCTTACTGCACTTAGAGGCGCTTTTTTTTTTCTTTTATACTGATTATCGTGGCTTCTTGTGGCATCAGGGTCTAGAGGGAATGGACTGACTAAAAGTCTCCTCTTCTTTCTCTTGTCCTGGGGTAATAAATCCCTAACCAACCAATTCATGATAACAATTTGTCTACTGTTAGGGTCATAACTTTGTATGTTCCTGTGAATACATTTTACTGCATTATCACTCAACTTGGGTTATACCTGTGTCTTTTATTGTCTGCTGACTTAATTTCCCAGTAAAGTGTTAACTTGCAAACCTTACTAATTATTGGTGTCTTTGCATTTCATGTCTGCTTTAAATGTGTCAAAGCCCAGAGCAAGGGTTGGGGAGCTTGCAAGGCCAGGGCAACCAATCGGGACCATTAACTTCCAGCAGCCCTTGTGGGGATAGCGCTACATGTACATTACTTGATAATAAAAACTTTAGATCCTGCGTAGCCTGGGTCTCTCTTTCGGATACACCTATATTTGTATTATACTAAAATGCTCAGAATTTATAAGATTATGTAGAGTTAATGTGCAGCTGATATCAGTATTAAAGGAAATAGATAGGGTTCCTGGAAAAAAAAAAGAAAAAACAGAAATAATATGTTAAAATATTCTGGGTTTCACTGATTGCATTCTTCAGCTCGTTAACTTCCAAGGGAGTGGCAAGTTTTACATTGCACTTAAATCAGGCATGCTGTGGCAGACTGATTGTTAGGGGAGGTGCTGCAATAGAACTTATTAGATATATACAACAGTATATGGAAGCAATTACCTAACAACCAGTATGACTCTGACAGCTTATTCTAAAGCTGGTGTTAGACAGTACAACCCCCTTATGGAAATGAAGGAGCTGAAATGTATATATTACTGCTTAATCCACCAATAGATGTAGCACCCTCCTGGGTTTAGGAAAAGCTGTGAGGTAAATTTAGTTTGGCTCCACTGTAATCTGAAATGGAGGAGGGGTTGGTTGGTTAAGGATGCTCAGGCTCTCACAGGCTGCTGCTCTGCTACTTCCCCATGTATTCCAGAAATCTGCGGTACATAGTGGGCGGGAGGGCAGAGGCTGCAGTCTGAATATTTATGGGACTTTCACCAATCCCTAGGGAGATGTCTCAGAAGATGAGGGAAGAGCCCATAAATACTTTGAGCCTGAGAAGAAAGGGAAGGATTGCAGCTTGCTTGTGTCAGGCAGCATTCCAGGGAGGAGACCCCTTGTTGAGGGGCCTTGCCCTTCTAGGCAGAAGCCATGGAAGTTGCCAGAGGAAGACAACAAGCTCCCAGCTAGGCTTAGCTGGGGAGACTGAAATGAAGCACATCCTAGGAATCCAGGGGGCCAGCAGAGAGTTCACAGTAGGAGTGCCAGGAAGGAAGCTGTGCGAGAGAACCCACGTTGTCCAGAGAAAGTCTTCATCTACCTCAGGAAGAAAGAGCCTTGAGGATATTAGCAGGAGTGAGTGAGTAAAAGACCCCAGTGCTGCAAGGATGACTGTGTAGTGCTTTAATCTTTGGGAAGAAGACAGATCACAGGCAGAATAAAGATTCTGTGGTACTTTAGTGAGAGAAGTACAGCCTGAAGTGTGTTGATACAGCCAAGCAGGGGTGCAATACCATCGGGTGTTGTATAGGCGCAGCTGACTTTTTGTCAAAAAAGAGGACAAGCGCAGCCAAAAAGTTAGTAGTCCTCAATCTGTTTAAGTTCAAGTTCTACAGTTCTGGGGTATCCCATGCTCCCTATCTCCATCCAAGTTCATTGTTCTCTAAAAACAATAATAAAAAAAAAAAACTAAAAAAGAAACTCCCTAGATTGATTCTTGAGCTTGTCAGAAATGCTGTGTACCTGTCTGTGTGTGTGTGTTAGGTGGAGGCCCAAACTACCAGTGGCTCTCTAGGGGGTGCACTACAAAGTAAAAAAAAAAATATGTAACTTTTTCTTTGTAAATATCTTTAAAAGAAAAATCAAATCATTTTCACTTAACTTAAAGTATAATTATGGGCAAAACTTTTATTTTCTTTTTTTGATAGAGCCAGGGGGGGAAGGGGGATAACCCTTGTCAGATTTATTTTTTTTAGCCATCTGTGTCCCTTTGCGGCGATTTTCCTTCACTTCCTGTCCCATAGGAAGTGAGAGGAAATCCCGCAAATTAAGCACATTTCTAGGGAAAACCCAGGTCGCCAGAACTAGTGTCCCCATTGGAAGATTTCCCCTCTATTACTTTTCTGGGGACAACCCAAAATTGGAATTTTCTTTTACTTTCAATGACAATGGTAAACAGGACAGATAGAGAGGGTGAATCTCCTTAACGGGGGCAATACCTCCACCACATCTAATGATTGTTAAGCTGCAATACATTTCATTTTTGTGTTTAATACTACTTAAACCATTTTGAGTCTCCCTGGAAGCACTATTTGTTCTGTCACCTCTCTTTTCTTTTCTCCCTCCCTAATCTGTGTTCACTCTACACCGGGGGTCCCCAACCCCCAGGCTGCACTGTCAGAATTGCGGTGGGTGAGCAGAGAGATCACATCATCTCTCATAGCCCGCCCTGCATCACCACTGTTCCACACTCACTCCAGGATAGGAGGGAACCCTGCAACTGCGCGTGTGCCGGTTTCCCTGCTCGGATGCCGTAGTACTGGGGAGAGGGTGTGAGAAGAGAGTGTAAGTCTTTCACTGCAGAAAAAAAAACCCATACAACTTTAACCACTTGCCGACGTAGTTACATGGCCGCAAGTGGCACTCATTGTTCTGGGAGGACGTTATAACACGTCCTCCCAGAATCGCGCTCCCGCGTGCCCCCTGGGGCGCACCTGGGAGCATCCGTGACCGCCGGGTCTATGAGATCCGGCGCATCACGAATCACGGTAAATGGCCGCTTGGAGCGGCCGTTTACCACATGATCGCTCCGTCAAATGACGGAGCATCACATGTAAACAAGCCGGCGGAAGTGCCGGCTTGTCTCCCCCCTCTCCGCACCGATCGGTGCAGTGTGACAGGAGAGGGGGGGAGGGGGGAGAGAGGAGATGCAGCGGTGCTGTGGGCAGGATTTGAAGTGCCCACAGCACCGCTATGTGCCAGGCAGGGACCCCCATCAAGCTTCACCCATGCCCAAGGACGGGTGTCGTGGCGACGTAGAGGAGAGAGGGGGGAGGGGGGGAGAGGACAGTGTGACGTGGCTAGCCACGCCTCTCCCCCCTCTGTTCGGCCGTGAAGGCGGCCGAACAAATGTACACTACGAGGCAGTAAACTGCCTCGCTAGTACACCATTTGCCGGCGAGGTTCGCCGGTAAATGGCACTAAGCACTACGCGGCCTAGAGTATCTGGGCCGCCAGTGCCTACGAGGGTCCACGCGGGGTCCCCCGTGCGCCCTCGCGCTAAGACCCTCCTGCACAATATTGCAGGAGGGTCTTGTTACTCACGGTGAACGCCGGTACAT
>BLSH010391565.1:2382759-2395257 GCA_018402905.1 Glandirana rugosa
GGAAGGCCGAGTTTACAAATAACGAGACTTTATGTAAGGATAAGGGGAACTCTGACTCGGGTTCCTGTGGTGTTAAACCTAGGTGTTTAGTCGAACGAAACCTTGGAGGCAAAAGTGTTAAACAAAGACGTTGTGAAGTGGAGGGTTTTTGAGGGATGGTTTATTACACCCACCCACTCTGTTGAACAGGTACAACGGTACGTAGAGTCTTACATATCAAAATAAGAGGATGTTTCGAAGTGGGAATAAACTCCAAGACATCGTTTATTCCATTCAGAGGTGGAGTGAGTGAATGTCAGAATTGGAAAAAAACGGAGAAATTGTTTACATAAAAAGTATGACAAGGAAGTCGTCTAAGAAACGGTCGGAGACCCGGACTAGACACTAAGGTTATACGAAATACAGTGGTTATTTAAACATAAAGCATATTGGAATCACAGATCAGGCCCAGAGGCTGGCAAAGAATCTGCTGAAGGAACAGTATGAAAAATACATTTGTTAAAGAGGCAAAAAAAGGTTAAGACTGTAAGTGAGTGAGGTGGAGACTTACCTTATTTGCTACAGAACCTCAAATAAGGGTGAAGCTTTGTAGGAGAATAAAACTATACATTCTGAGATGCATGGCAACATGGACAAGTTGTCTCACCCACCCACATTATTTGGTAGGGAGTTTTTGGGAGGTGAAGTGTTGCAGAAACAAATTGTGAAAACGGAGGTTCCAAAGCAAGCTGATTTGTGGATCCAAATTGTGGTGTCCTTGGGCTCAGTCTCAAGGGGAATAGGAATGTATTTCAGAGCAATAAACATTTGAGCCGGAAGGAAGTGACTGAGAGCTGGAGCACCTGTTATATATGTGGTGGAGACACCAACATCAGAGGACCCCTATGAGATACTTGGCTTGCTATTTTGGCATAGTTGTTGGGTTTTTATTGTAATTATTTACTTCATCTAGTAGATAATTTGGTTTAAGTATGTATGCTGTGATATGACATATATTTTAAAAGTGTAGCGCTGATGTTAAACCTTAATAAATGTGCAAAGCAAGCAAGAAATACATGTGCAAATATACAAATAAACATGAACTGAGCATAAATATCCAATGTGCAAATGTGCAAATCAATATGAACTTAAAAATAAATGTGCAAAACAAGAAAAACTATCTTGTGCAAAAATGCAAAGAAACATGAACTGGGCATAAATATCTAATGTGCAAATATGCTAATCAATATGGGCTCAAATATATGAAATATTGATAACATATCAAAAAAAATCATGGTGCTATAAACATCCTTTGAAGATAAATAATGAAAGTGAAAAAGTCCACGTATGTAAACAGATGCTTGTGGTGCAAACCAGCCACTGTGCATTCAAACAGTCCAAAGTATAGAGATAGTAACTGGAGTCCACTTCTGTGTAGATAGAGTTAACCACTGTCCACTAAAGGAGTCACCCAGGATTGTGTATCCGCCACCCAGAGGGGAGAGTGAATACTCTTACCAAAATATGTGGACTGTAATGCCAGCGGCAAAGAGTCAAACAAACATAAAGAAGGGATTGCATATTGATACTCTGAGGAACCGTCACTGGAACTCTGCCACCACAATATACCGCAACTTCATACCCATGGGTTGGATCTTGGGCTCCGAAATCCACACAAGAAAACAGAGCCTCCACATAGTGTAAAACTGATATCCAAATGATTTATTAAAAAGTAGAACACTTACATCAATGCTGACGTTTACAGGCACATCAAAAAAGCATGATCACATAAAAATTCCAGACCGAGCAATAGCATGGAGCAAGCTCAAATATTTCTGACGCGTTTCATCTATGAGGACATCATCTGGGGTATGAGTTAGCCCCCATGTATTGCGCCAATATATATAGAAACAAATATTAATCAATTACTCTATCATATGTAATATCCAGTGTGTGCCCGCTTGCGATATCAGAAATTAATCCATCATGGCACCCAGCGTGCGCTCCACACCTTGGTATGAGTATCAGCACGTGGGAAGGCACTAGCAACATGGCATCTGCTATGTGTTCTGTTTAATTAGCCAATCGAAGCCAAGAATCCACACACCAGGAGCCAAGCCTCAATGTGAGCAAAACCAGAATAAAGTTCATGGGTTATAAACAATATAAGAAATTTATATTAAAAAGATCGCTATAGTCCAAAAACGTATTAGAGATATGGGTCAGCAACATATCTAAATTGCGCCACAGAGCTAATAACATTTATGTTAGATGAAATATAAAAACTGTCATACATGAAAATGTTAATTAATACTGCACATAAAAAACATGAAAATAAAACATCTAGAAAATTATAAAAATTATTTTTATATGAAATCAATGAACTCATTAAATGAATTATGAACACCCTAAATTAACTAAAATCACATTCAAGCGTTATTGATAAAGGCATTAATGTCCCAATCAACATTCATGCCATATGGCAAATAATAAGACTTCTAGCCTCCTATAGAATGGTGACCATGATTCCTTGCAGGAGTTTTTGGTACAACTTAATGCTAATGATAGAGGAATCTCTTTAATGTATGAAGCTAGCAGAGAATAAATCAAATTTTTATACCTTGAAATCACTGTAATCAATCACCAGCTTGAAATCAAAACTTATTTTAAACTGACATTTCAGACAGCTGTCACCATAGTCCATGGTTGAGGTCAGTTCTTCGTAGTCATATACTATGGCTACGACTCAACTGCACCAATTTATCTGATTTTGAATACCAATCACTGGTTTTAAAACAAAGGGTCATTGAAAAAGGTTACAATGTCGATGAGATTGACATCAAAATACACAAGTGTCTCTCATGGATAGAAATACATTGTTGATTGATAACCCTCAACATATTAATGATACTAAGTTTAAATTATCATTTTTTTATGTCATTTTCCTCCCAACATAAACAGGTTAAGGATATCCTCAATAGAACATACAAGTAAAAACACAATGATTTCCAGCGCTAAAGGGCCTTCATGATGGCAGGCAGCCGGAGAACCAATGGATAAAGACCATGCGGATGCTGCCCTCTTTGGATGGGGCAATCCGAAAGCAACTGAAAAAACACAAGAAAAAGGAAGGCGCGCACACCTAGTGCATTACCATAGACAATTTAATAAAATTAAAAATGGTTTAAAAGTGGATACTCACAGTTGGCATCACAGAGCTGTATGAAAACAAGGCATGATAAAATCAGAGCACAAGCCAGGGTAAAAGCTGATGCGTTTCGGGGGCGCACCCCCTTCCTCAGAGCTACACTTAAGGATTTTACCCTACCTTGTACTCTGATTTTATCATGTCTTGTTTTCATATGGCTCTGTGATGCCAATTTTGTGAGTATCCCTTTTATTAAATTGTCTATGGTAATGCAATAGGTTTGCGCACCTTCCCTTTTTCTTGTTTTTTTTCTTGTTTTTTCATATCCGCAATAGACATTAGGGGGGTCAAAAGAGCAACAGGTTCTTATGGCCTGTCCTCCCTGATCCTACGTAGAAGAATTGCACCAGATGTTATTGATCCCCCACGAGAACTTCATTTTTCCACAATCTGAAAGGCTATTCCCCCTGCCATAATGTGTGTCATTACAACACCTGTGGTAGGAGAAAAACTGATTCCTTCGAGTGTACCATCACGAATCGTAGGTACCAGATGAAACATTTTACCACTTGTGCTATGAAACACATAGTGTATTTGCTCACTTACCCTTGCAAGAAACAATATGTGGGACGCACTATACATCCATTTTCTGTGAGGGTAAATGAGCATATAGCTGACATTAAAAAGAGTAGGACCAATCACAGCATCCCTAAACACTATCTCCGATACCATAATAAGGACCTGGTACCCAGTTCCTTGATATTGATAAGTTCATAACTCACTGGAGGGGGGACTCCAACGCAAGGGGAGTTTCACGTCTAAAAACATTCTGGATATACAGTATCTCACAAAAGTGAGTACTCCCCTCACAAGTGAACAGCTTGTATAACAGTGTAAATTTGCTGTCTCCTTAAATTAACTCAACACACAGCCATTAATGTCTAAACTGCTGGCAACAAAAGTGAGTACACCCCTAAGTGAAAATGTCTACATGGGGTCCAATTAGCCATTTTCCCTCCCCCCGATGTCATGTGACACGTTAGTGTTACAAGGTCTCAAGTGTGAAGGGGGAGCAGGTGAGCTAAATTTGGTGTTATCGCTCTCACTCTCTCATATTGGTCACTGGAAGTTCAACATGGCACCTCATGGCAAAGAACTCTCTGAGGATCTGAAAAAAAGTTGGTCTAGGCTATAAGAAGATTGCCAAGACCCTAAAACTGAGCTGCAGCACAGTGGCCAAGACCATACAGTGGTTTAACAGGACAGGTTCCACTCAGAAGAGGCCTTGCTATGGTCGACCAAAGAGGTTGAAGTACATGCTCAGTGTCATATCCATGACCATGAGGGGGTCAGACTGTCATTGCTCAGACTATATGCAGCACACTGCATCAAATTGGTCTGCATGGCTGTAGTCCCAGAAGGAAGACTCTTCTAAAGATGATGCACAAGTAAGCCCGCAAACAGTTTGCTTTAGACAAGCAGACTAAGGACATGGATTACTGGAATCATGTCCTGTGGTCTGATGAGACCAACATAAACATATTTGGTTAAGATGGTGTCAAGAGTGTGTGGTGGTAACCAGGTGAGGAGTAAAAAGACAAGTGTGTCTTGCTTACAGTCAAGCGTGGTGTGGGAGTGTTATGGCCTACATGAGTGCTGCCGGCACTGGAGAGCTACAGTTCATTGAGGGAACCATGAATGCCCAAATGTACTGTGACATAGTAAAGCAGAGCATGATCTCCTCCCTTTGGAGACTGGGCCGCAGGGCAGTATTCCAACATGAGAACGACCCCAAACACATCTCCAAGATGAGCACTGCCTTGCTAAAGAAGCTGAGGGTAAAGCTGATGGGCTGGCTAAGCATGTCTCCAGACCTAGACCCTATTGAGCATCTGTGGGGCATCCTCAAATGGAAGGTGGAGGAGCGCAAGGTTTCTAACATCCACCAGCTCTGTGATGTCATCATGGAGGAGTGGAAGAGGACTCCAGTGGCAACCTGTGAAGCTCTGGTGAACTCCATGCCCAAGAGTGTTAAGGCAGTGCCGGAAAATAATGGTGGCCACCTAAAATATTGACATTTTGGGCTCAACTTGGACATTTTCACTGGAGTGTACTCGCTTTTGTTGCTAGTGGTTTAGACATTAATGGCTGTGTGTTGAGTTATTTTCAGGGGACAGCAAATATACACTGTTATACAAGCTGTACACTCACTACTTTACATTGTAGCAAAGTGTCATTTTTTCAGTGTCGTCACATGAAAAGATATAATAAAATATTTACAAAAATGTGAGGAGTGTACTCACTTTTGTGAGATACTGTATGAACTAAAGTCTTATTTGCCATATGGTATGAATGTTGAATGTGATTTTAGTTAATTTAGGTTATTAATTCAGGGTGTTTATAATTCATTTAATTAATTCATTGATTTCCCATAAAAATAATTTTTATAATTTTTTAGATTTTTTTATTTTCATGTTTTCTATGTGCAGTATTAATTAAAATTTTTATGTATGACAGTTTTTATATTTCATCTAACATAAATGTTACTTGTTCTGTGGTGCAATTTAGATATGTTGCTGACCTATATCTCTAATAAGTTTTTGAACTATATCAATGTTTTTAATATACATTTCTTATATTGTTTATAACCCATCGACTTTATTCTGGTTTTGCTCACATTGAGGCTTGGCTCCCGATGTGTGAATTCTTGGCCTAGATTGGCTAATTAAACAGAGCATGTGCTTTTTCCACTACCTGTTCGTTCCATTCCATGATATGCAATTTGTTATCCGGCTGTGTTATCATGTGATCGCTGCTGTGGGTCACATGGGATTAGCCAGGTCGAGGCTTGGGTACCATGATGGATTAATTTACAGTATTGCAAGTGGGCGCACACTGGAGATTACATACGATAGGGTAATTGATTAATATTCATTTCTATATATATATTGGCGCAATAGATGGGGTCTAACTCATACCCCAGATGATGTCCTCATGGATGAAACGCATTGGACGTATTTGAGCTTGCTCAGCTAGCTCCATGCTATTATGCTGTATGGAATTTTTATGTGATCACGCTTTTTTAATGTGCCTGTAAACATCAGCACTGATGTGAGTGTTCTACTTTTTAATAAATCTTGTGGATATCAGTTTTACACTATGTGGAGGCGCTTTTTTCTTGTATTAATTGCGGAGCCCAAGATACAACCCATGGGTATGAAGTTGAGGTATATTGTGGTGACAGGGTTCCAGTGGTGGTTCCTCAGAGTATCAATATACAATCCCTTCTCTATGCATGTTTGACTCTTTGCCGTTGGCAATAGAGTCCACATACAGTATCTCACAAAAGTGAGTGCACCCCTCACATTTTTGTAAATATTTTATTATATCTTTTCATGTGACAACACTGAAGAAATGACACTTTGCTACAATGTAACATAGTGAGTATACAGCTTGTATAACAGTGTAAATTTACTGTCCCCTCAAAATAACACACAGCCATTAATGTCTAAACTGCTGGCAACAAAAGTGAGTACACCCCTAAGTGAAAATGTCCAAATTGGGCCCAAAGTGTCAATATTTTGTGTGGCCACCATTACTTTCCAGCAGTGCCTTAACACTCTTGGGCATGGAGTTCACCAGAGCTTCACAGGTTGCCACTGGAGTCCTCTTCCACTCCTCGATGAGGACATCAAGAAGCTGGTGGATGCTAGAGACCTTGCGCTCCTCCACCTTCCATTTGAGGATGCCCCACAGATGCTCAATAGGGTTTAGGCTTGGAGACATGTTTGGCCAGTCCATCACTTTTACCCTCAGCTTTTTTAGCAAGGCAGTGGTCATCTTGGAGATGTGTTTGGGGTCATAATCATGTTGGAATACTGCCCTGTGGCCCAGTCTCCTTAGGGAGGGGATCATGCTCTGCTTCAGTATGTCACAGTACATGTTGGCATTCATGGTTCCCTCAATGAACTCTGCCAATGCTGGCAGCACTCATGCAACCCCAGACCATGACACTCCCACTACCATGCTTGACTGTAGGCAAGAAACACTTGTCTTTGTACTCCCTACCTGGTTGCTGCCACACACGCTTGACACCATCTGAACCAAATAGGTTTATCTTGGTCTCATCAGACCACAGGACATGGTTCCAGTAATCCATGTCCTTAGTCTGCTTGTCTTTTTTTGTCGACCATGGCAAGGCCTGTTCTGAGTGGAACCTGTCCTGTTAAACCACTGTATGGTCTTGTCCACTGTGCTGCAGCTCAGTTTCTGGGTCTTGAAAATCTTCTTATAGCCTAGGCCTACTTTATGTAGAACGACAATTCTTTTTTTCAGATCCTCAGAGAGTTCTTTGCCCCGAGGGGCCATGTTGAACTTACAGTGACCGGTATGAGAGAGTGAGAGCGATAACACCAAATTTAACACAATGTGTTAAACAAAATGTGAGGGGTGTACTGGATAGCGTATTCACTCTCCCCTCTGGGTGGCAGACACACAATCCTGGGCGACTGCTTTAGTGCAGTGGTTCTCAACCCTGTCCTCAAGTACCCTCAACAGGCCATGTTTTGGGAATTTCTCTTAAATAAAATAGCTGTCCAAAATCCCAAGCCAGTGACTCTGATTTAAAGCACTGGTGCAAGATAAAGGAAAAGCTGCAAACATGGCTTGTTGGGGGTACTTGAGGACAGGGTTGAGAACCACTGCTTTAGTGAACAGTGGTTAATCCTATCTACACAGAAGTGGACTCCATTTACTGTCTTCTTTACTTCGGACTGTTTGAATGCACAGACAATTGCGTCTCTTTTCCTCCAGCAGATGAAAGCTGCTCTCCTGCCCTCTCCCTGCTGCCAGCTTTTATCTGCTAAGAAAGAGACAGTTGTCCCTCAATAATCCCCCTCACTGTGTGGCCCCCCTCCTTTCAGCACTGGAGTTTGTTATCTCTCTAACTTAGGCTCCATGCACACTAGCTTAAAAAAATGTTGTTTAGTGTTTTGCCCGTAACAGCAGCTCAATGTTATCTTATGTGTCCATACACATTAGGACAATTGCAGGCATATTTTAAGCTCAACGTTTAAAGACAGAAAAAAAACCCCTTCTGGTTCTCCTAAATTCGTCTAAACTTTGTACAAAAAATGTTCTATATGAACGTTTTTTTTCTGCCAATTGAACTGAGTTTTTTTAAGCCCAGCGTGCATGGAGCTTAACTTTTTTTCTCTCCCTCTGTCCCTCTGATACCAGAGCCTGTATATTTTTTTCATCTCATCTTCATTTTTATTTATTAACTCAGTTTTATCTTTTAGATTTAGCAGGGATTCTGTGAGTTATGTTGTATTTGTATCTGCTAATAGCTTTATTGTATTTTTAGCAAAATACTGTATATACTTGAGTATAAGCCGACCCGAATATAAACCGAGGCACCTAATTTTACCACAAAAAACTGGGAAAAGTTATTGAAAACTGGGAAAAGTTCAGGAAAGAAAACCTGATGTCCATACTTTCACTGTGGGGTTGGAGTATAATGTAGATATGGCCAATAGGATTCGGCCGGTGAAGCCAGACCTCCGCAGGACTTCTTTCATATACAGCCAGTGGACCCTTTCAAAGGCCATTTCGGCATCCAAAGATATAAGTATAGCTGAGGTTTTATGGTATTCTGCCCATTGGATAATGTCAATAATGAGTCAAGTGCCATCAGAGGTCTGTCTTCCCTGCACAAACCCTACTTGATCAGTGTGTATCAGGGATGGGGTGAGTTTGGCGATTCTATTGGCGAGGAGTTTGGCATAGATTTTTGTGTCTGAATTTAAGAGAGAGACAGGGTGAAAATTGAAAGGGGAATACGTTGGTTTACCTTGTTTAGGAATGGTGACTATCAAAGATTCTAGAAATTCTTTGAGGCATGTGTCACTAATAGAGTTATATGAGCTAGTGAGGTGAGGAGAGAGTACATGGGAGTGTTGTTTGTAATATTCATTCACAAAACCATCCGGACTAGGGGACTTGTGAATCGGGAGGAAGTGTACAACCTTTGCTACCTCTGCAATAGAAAAGGGAGAAGATAGTTTTCTTAATTGTTCAGGCAGAATGGTGGGTAAGTGTACTGAGTTAAGAAATGTTTTAATTGTGGTGGGATCTGGAGGGGAAAAAGAAGGAGAGTCTTGGAGGTTGTATAAGGACATATAATATTTGTGGAATTGTTCCGCGAGAATTTTGCGTTTATGTTCATCTATAAGGTATGGGATTGTTAATGTATTGGTTCTGCATTTATATTGTTTGGTCAAAAAAGCACCTGGTTTATTTTCTAATGCATATGATGAGATGCGGAGTCTTTTTATGTAAAAATCATATGAACATATGAAGAGCGCACCAAGTTTTAGTCGGAGTTCTCCGAGTTCTGCCTCTATCGGTTGACTATATTTTAATTTGTTTTGTATTTCTAGGGTGAGAATAAGGGAGTGAAGTTGAGTGATTTGTTTTGTGCGTTGTCTTTTCTCATAGGCTGAAAGTTTGATAAAGAGTCCTCTTAAGGAGGCCTTATGGGCATTCCATAATTCCATATTGTGGGGTCAGATACAGAGCCATCTTTAAAGAAGTTTTTTTTATAGCTGGTTTGATTTGTTTCTGGTGTGAAGAATTATTTAGTTTTGAGGTATTGAGCCTCCAAGGGGAAGGCATGTGGCCTGAGTTAGTTAGGGTTAGCTCTAGGTAAATAGGAGCATCATCGGACCAAGTTTTGGTTCCTATGGATACTGATGTAATTCGTTGTAGCGTAATTTTATCAGCCAGGAACAAATCAATTCTCGAGTATACCTTGGGGACAGAGGAGTAAAAAGTGTAGTCACGTTCAGTACTATGGATACATCTCCAGACATCAAAGAGTTCTTCTTGGAATACAATTGTGGAAAGGGGGGAGCTTGGTCTGCGTGAGACATTAGTATAGTCTGTGGAAGATTCCATTACGTCATTAAAATGTCCACAGATTATAATTGGTCAGGATCTGAAAGGTTGTAATTTTTTGGAGAGGAGGGTAGTAAAGAAGCCTTTTTGGCGAGTATTAGGGGCATATAGGTTTACCAAAGTGGTGCGATGGTTATTGGTAGTTGGGCCAATAATAAGGTAGCGTCCATTAGGGTCTGTTTTTAATCAGTGAAGCTGGAAAGCTAGGGTATCTCTAAATGCGATTATCACGCCTTTGCATTTAGTGTCAGTGTGTGCAAAAAATATGTGGGGAAATTAAGGGTGGTGGCAGGCTGGGGCTTTGGTGGAAGAAAAATGGGTCTCCTGGATACATATAATATCAGATTTGGAGTGCTTCCTTCCAAAGCAGTGCAAGTTTATAAGGGCTATTCAATCCCTTAGCATTAATGGAGATGATTTTAGCTGTCATATTTCAATAGTTGGGAAAAATACTTTTGAGTGGATAGAGATGCTTCCATAGTAGTACATAAGGCTGCTACGCATTTATCCTGGATTATGCATAATATAAAAGTTTTCAACGTTACTGAATCATATATACTTTCATCGACACAATAGTATAAGGGAGCAGGGGGGGGGGGAGAAGTAAGGTAAGGGAAGAGAAAAGAAAAGAGAAATTCGAGATGCGTGCATAACACACGATAAGCTGAGGAGAACAAACATTTTTGAACAAGAACAATCACTTGTAGTGAAAAAAGTGAATTATTTGAGAGTGGCCATTAAAGGATTTTTTGGCGTATAAGAGTATTGATCACTTCAAGTATTATTAACAGTCTTCCAGGGTTTAGCGATGTGAGATGGTGCCGAGCTACTCGCAGATGGATTTGGAGGTGGAGGAGAAAGACCCCAGTTGTGGAGTTGCTTAAGGCCATGTTTCAAGTGGTATATGGTAGGGGATGTGTCTTGATAAGCGACAAAGAGCTTGAATGGATATCCCCAGGTATTTGGGGTATTGTGTTGTCTGAGGGTGGAAGTTATGGGAGCAAAATCTCTCCTGCGTTGTGCATAGACAGATAAACCTGCGTATGGATTAAGTAATGGAGAGGTAATTTTTGCTGTCATCAGAATGCATTCTTTGGTCTGATAGAAATGGAGACGGGCAAGAACATCATGTGGCTTCTCCGATGGTATATGAGCAGGCTTATGGATTCTGTGTGCCCGGTCGATTGTGAGCTCTAGTGGTGAAAGTGCCGGGACCAGTGAAGTACATAATTTGTGTAGGTAGGGGACCAGATCTGAGCCAGGGATAGTTTCAAGAATACCCCTAATTTTGAGGTTGTTTCTTTGAGAATGGTCCTCTAAGTCGGCCATTTTGGTGCACATGCGATCAAGCTCTTTTGTTTGGGCCTGATGGGTGTCTACCAACTCATTATAAGCAGTGGTGTAACTAGTAAGCTATTTTCTATGATGTCAGTGCGATCACCCAGATTCCACTGACATCATCCACCGAGCGCTTAGGCTCAAACCCCAAGCAGACAAACCACCCCGCGACATTATAATGCGCCTGAAGGATTTTCTAGTTAAGGAAGAAATCTTCCGCACTTCCAGAGGTACCCCCAATATCGAATTAGATGGATGTAAAATTCAAATTTTTCCTGACATCTCCCCGGCAACATTGGAGAGAAGAGGAAAAATGAAAGAGGTGACCTCAGTCCTTCAATCGGCCAGGATAAGATACCGCTGGGGCTTCCCCTTTAAACTCACAGTGCCTCACAACGGTACAACCTACACGGTGTTTAACTTGAGCGAAGGAAAGGAATTGCTAATAAAGCTGGGTCTGTTGGAACCTGACCCGCCACTCAGACTACAAAATACTCCTCGGTCTTCACCTATTTGGAACACTCCGGCCTCCCGCCGCGATCAACGTAGATGGCGTCAATCATACAGAGATATTGAAGCTTAATCACATTACGAATCTTCCTTTTTGACCCATGTTGCTTTCACTGCAGTATGGCCCGTGACTAGAGTTGAGCGAACCCGGACTGTAAAGTTTGGGTCCATACCGAACTTTGGGGTGTCCGGGAGCCGGACCCGAACCCGAACTTTTCAAAAAAAGTCTGGGTTTGGGTCCGGGGTTCGGGTATTTTATTCCACGTGTTGAACAGCTGCCAAGAGCAGCCAATCAACAAGTGTTTCATTGGTTTTCCCTAGAAGCCATCACAGACATGCCTACTAATGGCATGGCTGTGATTGGCCAGTGCACCGTGTGACCCAGCCTCTATATGGGGCTGGAGTCACCGTGCTGCATGTCATATGTTTAGGGAGAGGATGCTGGTGGCTCTGTGAGGGACAGATTGCAGATATTATAGAACATCTCATCCTGCATTACTGAACGATCTGATTGTGGACTAGGGAGAGATACTAGTACTGCTGCACAGAACGATCTGACTGGACTA
>BLSH010391642.1:2515-20115 GCA_018402905.1 Glandirana rugosa
TAACCCTTTTTTTACGGAATTTTGTTACTGTGTTTATTTGCGTCGATTTGAGTAAATGTTTGACCCCCCGCACCGGACCGCGTACCTCCTCCTTCTGCGAACTAGACTGACGAGGGCCAGGAGCACCGCGAGCGCCCGAAATTTTAGGAGGTAAAGTCGTCGTTTAGGAGGATTTGATATGACTACCCGTTTCCCTTCGGCGCCCTAGTGTGATTCGGCCGACCGCCACCTGTCTCGCCTCTAGACCCGTCCAAAAAGTGGGCGAGTAGACGCCGGAGTGTCGAGGGTGGCGAGAGTTTCTACCGCGGCTGTAGAGGGTGTGCGAGCCTCGGGCGTCTGTAGAACGTCCACGGAGCGGTGAGGAGCCGAGTCAAAGTCTGTGAGAGAGGTAGAGCGTCCCCTGGGTCTCACCTGCAAGATGTCTGCGGGCTCCGAGCGTGTGGGAGATGTCGGCGCCATCTTTGAGAGCGGTGGGAGCTGTGAGGCCGCAGATGAGCGGGTGAAAAACCTGCCCAGATCTCCGCTCTGTCCACCGCCAGCCGGCTTAGTGTGATCCCGCGGCTTCCCTTTGCCCATCAGTATAGTTTAGGAGGATTTGCTGCTGAAATGGAGGATTTTAAAGCCCGCGAGCGCCACGAGGACCGGGAGCAGTCAGATCAAGCGTCTTCCTCCTCCATGCGCCAGGCCACGCCCCCCAGTTTGTAAATGAGTTTAGCTGCGTTTATTTGTGTCATTGTTTTAAGGCATTTTTTTCCCAATACCCCAGGCACCTCCACTTCCTCTTTGTAGGTAGTTTTCTGAGCAAGAAGATAGAGCTGTGCAATTGACTTAGATTGCAGAGTACAACTGGTGCCTACCATTGTATGCCTGCTTGAGGGATGAAGACTGAGGGCCAGTTTACACCGGAGTCACGCGGGAATGTGGCCCGCTTTCCCGTGCGGTGCACTGCCATGCCATTTAGCCTCCATCTGCGCTTGGGGTGACATTAGCAATACACTGGCATGTGCCACATACAGATGGCAAGAGCAGTGTAAAAACCTGCAATGTGGGAAAAGCGCACAGAACGCACCTTTCACGCCCCACAGTTTGGTGTGAACTGGCGAAGATGGCTACTTCCACTAACATCCCAGCATTTAACTAGGGGATATTTGTGCCTGATGTATGAGGAAATGAGAATCTATCCTGATAAAATGTACAATTTTACCAGAATGTCAATGTCCACCTTTGGCAGGTTATTAACTATTGTTAGACAATGTCTGTTAAGAACAAATACCAACATGTGGATGAATGTAAACAAACAGGAGAGTGAATGAAAGATGAAGTGAAAGGGAAAACATATTTTTCTGTTGCTAAAGCTAAGCGCGTTTAGCTGTAGATTGTAACGAAAAGTCGACCCTGGATTCAGTACTTTCCTTCTTTTCTTAAACACAGCTAAACTGTATGCAACTAAACCTTGTTATTCATTATGTATGAAGAACGTGAATACTTTGCATTGTGTGAGCCCAGCTGTTTTTAGGAAGTCTTCTAAACACAGCTAAAGCAAAACAATAAAAATAGGGGCTCATCAAAGTGTTTCTTCTTCTTTCACTGTCCTGTCTAGAGTGGTGAGGAGACCTGTGAGTGAAACTGCAACAGAGAAGGTTCAGGCCCCCTCCCCTGCCCACTGTGTGGCAGAGCTGTGTGGTTTTCAGGACTGGATGAACTGTTTTTAGCTCTTATAGAGCTATATCATCTCTGTATTTAGCAGTACAGAGAAACAAGATTACCCAAAGCTAGTGAACATCTAAAGAGAACTGAAATTGGCATCTACTTTCTACACACAAGCATCAGCAAGGTACACATTTATTCTGTTTTAGGTCTCATGCACACAGGACGTTTTTACTGCCACTTTTAGGGGCGTCAGGCGTTTTTCCTGCTTCCAAATACTCCTTCATGTTAGCCATTTAGCCCATGCACACAGACTTTTAGCAGTGTTTAGTGGAATGAGAGTTTAAAAAAAAACTATTGCCAGTGCATCCAGGAGCAGCAGCATTTTGGCAGAAAAAACACTTAACACTTGGAAACGCGTCTAAACGTGTGTTAACGCTAGGCACATTTAGCACTTGAGCGTTAATTATTTCAATGGCCAAAATAAATTATTATTCTGGCTAATGAAATTAATTAACGCCCAAGCGATTGATGCCTGTAAACATTCCTAAAAATGCTTGCAAACACCTTTACAAGCATCAGGCATTTTTTTTCTGTAAAAACGCTGCTGCCAGGAGGAAAAGCTTCTAGGAGAGTTTTTAAAACATCCTGTGTGCATGAGGCCTTATACTGTATGCCGCGACAGCCTGCACTCAGATTAATACATAGTATAATTTACATAAAAATGTGGCCCATCATTATTTTGCCAATGTTTATGTACAGTATTTAAAAATGCATGAATGTGCACTTACTCATTTAATAAAAAAAAAAAGATAAAAAAAAAAAAATTTAGAGAGCTCAACTATATGATATTTTTAATGGACCTCATCAAACATGCCACATCCTTTAAAACCCCATGAGTGCATCCCTGAATTATAGTAAGCAATGTACCTTCTTCCATATACCAGTTAGATTTGCTCTTCGGTTGATGTGCAGTTTCAATCGAGCTACCATTTAAAGTGTAAAAAAATTCTGAACGGTTCCTGCTTCCTGATTCAGAGGTAGATCCTGAAACAGAAAAGATAAAAATATTAGCTTTAAAAGGTTAAACTATTAATATGAGCCACTTCCTGAAAGGTGGTATTTGCCTATTCCACTACAAACTTCCCTTGGTACAGGTTTTCTTTTAACATTAGGCAATCAGCCACTTCTAAGCTAGACTACTAGAAGTGTTAGCTGTTTGGTTGTCACGCTGGTTTAGTGGCTTCAATGATTTCCACATCACTAACTAGCAACTGTCAGTTCCGATTTCACAATTACTTTAGTGCCCAGGTCGGCAAACCATGGACCGCAATCTACCAGTCGATTGTGGCCAGGTGACTGGTAGATCACCTGGGCTTGTCGACCTGCTGACATAGCCTGGATGAATGTTCAGGGAAAGGAGGGGAGCTACTTCTAGGCACGTAGCTCACAGCCGGCGCCACCCACAGAGGGAGCACAGCCACAAATGCAGCAGTTCCACGGAGGCATAAGCCGATGCCTCTTCTGAAGTTCCCGCAGGAATATCAGGCATGCTGTTGGTATGACTCCGCCTCTGAGTCCCTGGCAGCCGCAGGATCCACAGCAGAGCTGCAAGTTCAGTGTCACTGGGCATCATAGAAGACAGTGGCATTGTTATGGCCACAAAATGAGTTATATGGACACAATAGCATCTTTATGCTACTGTGCCAAGATAGCTGCTTTTGTGTCTATAGAGATGCTCAATGGTAGCTATATGGGCACAACACCACCTAAATGGGCACAACAGCAAATAAAATAACTATATTAATTAAAATACTAAAAAGATGCTATTGTGCCCATTTAGATGCTATTGTGCCCATATAAATGCAGAAACGCATAAATATGCCATTGTGCCGATATAACTGCTATTATGCCCATATCACCTGCACCCGCCCAGCATGACCCTTTCAAGTGAATAAGGCCGCTCTGCAAGCACCCTGCAACCTTGGCAGTATAGCAACCAAGGAATTAAAGCAGACTGTAAGGAGGCATTGTATCGTTTCCTGACTACCTGCTTTAACCCTTTGGACCCCACAGAAGCATGCAGTTGTGGGGAGCTTGCAGAGTCTCCAAATTTACTTGAGAGGGTTGCGGTTGGCAAGCAGTAGCACCCACCAAAAGAAACAGGAGTTTTAATTCCTGCTGCGGCATGTGTACACCTTTGGCTGCTGGCTCAACAGCTAAAGGAGGTAGAGATTAGGGGCGGTAAACTCAACCACAGGGTGCTGCTGCAGAATGCAACTAAGGGCTCATC
Source organism: Glandirana rugosa (assembly GCA_018402905.1). Classification (NCBI taxonomy): domain Eukaryota; kingdom Metazoa; phylum Chordata; class Amphibia; order Anura; family Ranidae; genus Glandirana; species Glandirana rugosa. Next base: position 6,456 of record BLSH010391642.1, read on the forward strand.
CACCAGTGCAGCAGGCACTACTGCTCCTCTGAAAAGTGATCTGAAAGTGTTTGGCAGGCGGTGAGGAGGCAACATGTTGCTCCTCACCACCTGATTTAAACCCACGATTGATGGCAACGTGGTAGTACGGCAATTAGAGGTTTAAATCAGGTGTGAGGAGGAGACACTGGGCAACCCTGTGCCTGGTGTGCTTTGATTTCTATGTTGTTCAGGTATATCTTCACCTTTTTAAGGTTGCCTATATGTTTTTTGGCTCAGTGACTACAGCTGGCCATACGATGCTCGAATTTCAGCTGATTCCAGCTGTTTTTTGGCTGTGGGTGGCCCTGTCAGCACCAAATGACACCATACAAATTGAGGAGCCGGGTGGATAATTGTCAGCTGAATAATGACTGTATTCCATCTGGTTGGTATTCAGAAAGCCGCAGGAGCTGTGGCTGTGTGCATACAATAGGCAGCAAGGGAGACTTCTCTATCCACAATCTGTAATCAACTGATTTCTCTTGTTCAGCCCACACACAAGTCTAGCTTTAGAAAGGACTAAAATCCAGGACAGCCAGGCACCTAGCATTAGTTTGTGAGCTCCTATAGAGGTAATAAATACAGGGAATTAACTTTACATTTAAACCTTCGTATATCTAAATACTGATCTCTAGAAAGATAACTGTGCATCATTATAATTCGCACACTATGAAATTAGATTCCTTCTGAAGTGTAAAATATCCAAGGCAAATTAGCTCAACAGAGATTAACCTCGATTGTGCTAAATACATGTAATACCTTGTAAACCAGAGGAAATAGGCACACTAAACAAAGATTAACCCTAATTATCACAGACACATCTTGAAAGCGGCATTGCAATTTTCTAAGAAAACTTCCAAATGCAGACTGGCCCTCCTATAATACCACACATATGTGATTATATTCTGTATTCTATATAACTGCTGTGCACCACTGTTCTTCCTCATAGAGCCTATAGTCATGCTGGGAAATCCAAGGTTTTTCAGTATCATAGTATTGCGGTAGGAGTAAATCTTCCAGACACCTGTTTCAATGACAAGTAATTTGGAATTTCCTTTTTTTTTTTTGCAAAAAATTCCTCTCACTTCCAGATGTGTCTCCAAGAACAATAAGAAAGGAGCATTAAAAAAAAAATATGAAGATGAAGGAACACTATCATCATTTAAAAGTTAGTAGTAGTTAAAGAGGACTACTCATCTGTGACCTATGTTAAGATAACCTGTAATACAGTATTCAGGAATGGTCTTTTATAATGTTTGTTGTAGAATAAAGAAAATCAGATTTTATGCTGTGTAAAGTATAAGTTTATCTGGCAACTAAAAAGTCCCTCAACTCTGTTCCCCTAAAGCTGGATACACACTATCCAATTGTCTGTAGATTTTTTTCCTTACGATTTACCAAAACCATATAATATGAGGTCAGACCTTAGGAGTTTCAATTTGTATGTAATCAGGTAGGCCCCTTGTACTACATGGTTTTGGTAAATCTGCAAGAAATCTGACAGCAAAAGTTGGATAGTGTGTATGGGGTCATACAGCCTTTCATTGCAGCGTACAGGTTTGACAGTCTCATGCTACAACCCCAATTCCAAAAAAGTTGTGGTGCGCTGTAAAATCTACATAAAAACTGAATGCAATGATTTGAAAATCTCATAAACCATTATTTTATTCACAATAGAAAATAACATAAATTGAAAAAAATGTACCATTTTAAGAAAAAAAATAAGGTAATTTGGAAATTGATGGTAGCAGCATGTCTCATAAAAGTTGGGACAAGGCCATGTTTATCACGGTGTAGCATCCCCTCTTCTTTTAACAACTCTCTGTAAACGTCTGAGAACTGAGGAGACCAGCAGCTGGAGATTTGGGAGAGGAATGTTGTCCCATTCTTGCCTGATATGCAATTCTAACTGCTCAACTGTCCTGGATCTTCTTTGTCTATTTTTCATTTCAAGACAAATATTTTATATTGATAAAAGGTCTGGACTGCAGGCAGGCCAGATAAGCCCCTGAACTTGTGTACTACAAAGTCATGCAGTTGTCATAGATGTAGTATGTGGTTTAGCATTGTCCTGCTGAAATATGCAAGGCCTTCCTTGAAAACGACATTGTCTGGATGGGGGCATATGCTGCTGAATATATCTTTCAGCATTGATGGTGCCATTCCAGATTGCATTTCCAGCTGCCCATTTTATACGCACTAATCCACTATAAAAATGGCCTTGTTTACATTGGGCTGGAACCAGAAGTTACATCATGATGTCGCTCTGGTACTCCTAGGCCAGTGATGGCAGGCCTTGGCACCCCAAATGTTTTGAAACTACATTTCCCATGATGCTCATACACTCTGCAGTGTTGAGCATCATGGGAAATGTAGTTCCAAAACATCTGGGATGCCAAGGTTCGCCATCACTGTCCTAGGCCATACATCGGATACCGGAGCTACCAATCAGCCAGGTAAGGCCGGGAACCACCAGAAAGAGGTGGGGTGCAAACCCTCCTGCTGTTTCTAAAAGTGATCCAGCAGCGAATCTACCGCTCAGATCACTTTTATCAGAAAGACCCGCACCTGGGGGATAATGGGGTTATGGCATCTAGCTGCAGCTATAACTCTGGTATTAAACGTCAATGTCATTGCGTATTTTCCCAGTTAGACGGTTGGCAAGTGGTTAATCTGGCCAATGAAATTAATTAACACCCAAGAGCTTGACACGCCTAAACATGTTACAAGAGATACAAGCATCAAGTGTTTTTTTTTCGCCAAAGGAGGAGCCTAGGAGAGTTAGCAAAACATTCAGTGTGCATGAGGCCTTATTCTGAAATTGTTCGACAATTTTTAGATGTAGTTTTTCACAGATTTTCTGCCCATCTTTATTTCTGAGACATTCTGACTCTCTAAAGTGCTCTCTTTTTTAAACCCAGTCACGTTACTGACCTGTTGCCAGTTAACCTGTCTGCAAAATGTTCTTCCAGTTCTTCCTTGCTAGTACCACTTACTTTGCCAGCTTTTTATTGCCTTGTCCTAACCTTTTTGAAACATGTTGCTGCCATTCATTTCAAAATTACCTTAATTATTTTCCTAAAATGGTACATTTTCTCAGTTTAAACATTTGATATGTTTTCTATTTTCTATTGTGAACAAAATATGGGTTTGTGGGATTTGCAAATCATTGCATTCTGTTTTTTATAGATTTTCCACAGTATCCTAACTTTTTTGGAATTGAGGTTGTACATGTTCATGGTCAATAAATAAAACTGAAACAAAAGAAAAGAAAAACCCTCTATTTCAAGAGGAGCAACTCAAGGCTTGCTGATAAACATACATAAATATACAGAACAAAGGGAGAAGGCGCTTGGGGATCTGTACTTGATGCATAGCCTACAGACTTGATTTACAGCTTGTTCACACTAGGTGCAATGACTGGTGTTTTCCTGCATGGGATCAACACCAGTCACCACAAGAGCACACAGAAAACAATTGAAGTGATGCTGTTTACCATGAAATGGAGTCCCTGGGTTAAAGTGGTTGTACACCTCAGACATGAAATATGAACAAAGCACATCCCTCTATAGCGTGTGCTTGTCACAATCCAGAGCACCAAGTGTAATTTCTGTCTGCTGCTTTGTTCCTATGCTATTAGCATGAATCACTTCTAACAACGGACTAGAGTTCACCTTAAAACGCTGTGCCCTGTCAATTTGTACTTACCTGCAGTGCACAGAAATTAATGTCAATTTGACATTTCAACAAAGTTACAAGAACAAAAAAGTATACGGTGCAATGTACTTAAATTGCACCGCCCCTTCCCAGACCTTCAACTGACAGTTGTCTGCACAGGAAAAGCATGCAATTTACTGTGCAGACCAGTGTTAATGGGCCTTAAAAAAGAAGTATGACCAAAGCTTTTTTAGCCCTACTTCTCCTATGAATAACAGGAGTGCAGTATATTCTGTACTCCTGTGATTCCTTTTCTGCCGACAGCGGGCTCAAGCTCGCTTTTGGCTGACATCACAAAACCTGTCCATACTGTATGGTCGGGATCTGCCCAGAGACCTGGGCCGGCAGCTGGCTTAGCCTCTCTGTGATTCCCAGCCACTCCACAGCCTAGTGCTCCAGTGAGCTCTGGAGGGGCAAAGCAGAGAGTCGGTGACTGTTAAGAGCGGAGGAGGGGAAATGCATCTACCTAAGGGAGTATAAATGTTTAAGTCCAAACTTCTCTTTTAAATGACATTTCAGTGCAGCCCAACTTTTTGAAGTGTGAATTGCGTTGATATTTTCAAGATCAACAATATTGTTATTACAGGACAGGACAGAATCATCATACAAGATTCAGAGAGAAATAGCAAGACAAGGAAAATGCTCTATTCCAGTAAAAGCATATTCAGAAGATTTCAAACCACGTCTTCAACATCAAAACAAGTGTAAAGGTTTAGTAAGAGCCAAGCCAGACTGAAATTTCATTGAAAAAATAGTAAGAATATTTTCTTTACAAATGAAATAAAATGTGAAACCTATTGCTGCAGTTGTAGACATTATGCGTTGTATTTATACAAAATTTTCACAGCTGTTCTTCCAACAAAACTGCATGTAAATCTGTGAATGGGGAAAATACCACATTATGGCCATTTAGGGGCCCTGACTATCATAAGTATGCCCCTCAGCTCCATATAGTGGCCATAATATTAGATGTATACCGAAACATATTGGGTGAAAATGGCGTTATCAGCATTTTGCCAATAGAGAAAAAGGTGCCGAAAATGCACTCGATTTTGCTGCACATTTTACCACAATTTAACTGGGCTTATGGTGTGTTTATCGGTCATGTGACTCAAAAACCGCATCAAAAATGTAACTAAGGCTGGGTTCACACTTGTCCAACAAACGGACCGACATTGTGAGCACAAGTCGTATTACGTCACAAAATCAATGTTTCCCTATGAGAGCCGTCTCAACTGGTCCGACTTTGAAAAAGGTTCCTGTACTACTTTAATTCCAACTTTGGTCCTACTTCAACCCATTGAATATCATTGAAGTAGGATCAAAGTCGGATCCTTGTTCTAACCATCCTACTTGTGACATCCGACTTGGTGATTACAGCAGCAGTAAAAGGAATTTATCTCATACTGGGATTGTTTTGATTGGTCAAAGGACAAGTCACTAAACCAAAGTTAGAGCAAAATCTTATCTTGTTCATTCAAGTTGGATGGAAGTAGGACCAAAGTAGGATCAAAAGTCTGACCGTTTTTGTGTCGGATAGTGTGAACCTAGCCTTAAGGTTGTGTAAAAGCCTCTGGGGTTGATTAAAAATAAGAAAAGGAGTGAAGGATGTTTAAGAACATGAAAGTTACTAAATAAGCTGAATCTCTGTTCACTTTGAACACCCAATAATACGAGAGGAAAATTAAAGTAAACAGGATTTTTGATAGCATGACTGGGTAATCAAAGTGAACACAGCTTCACCTTATTCACTAACATTTACTTTGCAAAGTGAATTTTCAATCTGGCAGGTGAACAACCTTGACTCCTTTAATAAATCTGACCCCAATTTGTTTTCCAGCAAGACATTGAGCTGAAACCAGGTTTGCCATACTATCCATTTAATCCCCAACACATGAACATGTAAACCATTAATAGAATATCAAAAATAGGTTTTTATGACAAACTTAATTCTGTCAGTAAATGGAGGAATCTGTTCTGAATGTGTATCAAAGTGGAGTAAGGCTTATTTAAAAGCCTAATGGTAGCTACACACCTATCAATATGATCATACCAGACAACTCATTCAGTGCAACTAAAATATTGTAAAGAAAAATAAAATAAAAAAAATAAAAAATGTAAACTAAAAGATCCTCCCTCTGTGTCCACACTTGTGCATTGTGGGACACCACATGTGATTCACACAGGAATCGTACCGCATTCCTGTGCACATCACATGCAATGTGTGTGTGGTACGATTTGAGCTATACATTTTGTATGGTTCAAATCACATCGCATCTGCACCAAAATGGTGCAGGGCCTTTTATTTCCGCACCTGAATCACATTGCATGGGTGTTCACACCGATGTGATGAGATTCTGGCAAATGCACTGCAAATGCAAGCTGTTTTGGGGTGTTGTTAATCTAACATTGACACCCGCAGCAGATCGCATGGACGCTGTGCAATTGCAATGCAGTGCAGGACACGCACAGGATTCGCTGCATTTCCCACATTGCATCAGTGTGAACCTAGACTCAAGCCATTTAGTGAGTTCTAGATGACAACAGTCTAAAAGGGGATACCCCCCAAGTTAGAAACATATTCCCCTACTTCCTGTTGAATATACAGGACATGAAGAGAAAATCTGCCTAATTAGACACAAGAGGACAAAGAACTGACAGTGATTTAAATACCCTACCCTATCCAAAATGAAAAAAACATTTTAGCTTTAGATATACAGTACTTGAAGCCGATGTGAACATGACATAAGTAGGAGTTGTCTTGCCTTGGACTGTTTTAAATATAAGGCCCAATGTATCAAAGCCTCTGAGATAGCTAAGGCCTCATTCACACAAGCGCTGATGACCATACACATTGAAGGAGCCATGTGTTTATCAGCTCCCTGCCAGCAGGTGCTGCATATAGGAAGCCCATTTAGGTCTATAAGGATGCATCAGCTGCACAGACACAGCCAATGATCCTAATATGACAGGCATGCAGGTGAGTAGTCCCAATCGCAGACAGAGTGCTGCAATCATTGAGCAATATCCCAACTCTAAATAAAAGGTTACAGCTGCTATAGCATAGCAGAGCAAAATTAACCTTAAGTCATCGGAATGAATGCAAAACACATCTTCACAGAGATGGAAAGCAAACACATAGTATATTCAGGTACACACCATTATCTAGTTTAGTAAGGATACACTCCAGATACCTGTAACCTTTGGTTTGCTATGATTGGATAAGCTTTTTTCACTTCCACATCTTGAAGTAAAGGCAAGTTTTAAAGGCCTCCTTTCTTGGGTTACAGATTCTGCAATAAAGAGAGATATTGTCAGAGTTGGAAGCAATCAAAGAGCCAAGTAGCCAGTGTGCCTAACTTTTTGAGCCATCATTAACCACAATAGCCTGGTTACATTTTATAGCTGAAATGATGACATCGCTATAGCCTGCTGCTGCTTTTTACCAGAACTCTATGCAACACTGGCCAATATAATAGAGCCATCAATTAAAAAAAAAAGTTACTCAAAGCATGTAGAGCACTTTGCACATTAGTAAAACACACCACTGTGCTTTATAAAAGTGCAATTAAAAATAAAAAAAAAAAACACAACAGGGCCCAAAAGTAAGGCCATTTCGCTGCTTTATTATTGGGGCTCTAAGTAGAGCTAAATAAATAAGGAAGAAGAAATATACCAGTAAATATTTCCTAAGAAGGCTTGCTGAGTTAATAATTTTCTCTTTAATTAAAGTGCAAACTTTTTTTTATTTGTTTTGGATAGGATGGGGAAGGGTTATAACTTGTCAAATTTTACTTTTATTTTAGGCTCTGTTAGAGAAATGTCCCCTTACTTCCTGTTTTGGGACAACATTTTACCAGACAAAAAGTGAGGAAAAAATCTGCAACAGATAATAAGCTGAAATGGGCTCTAACTTTCCCTCACTTATGTTAAAGTGATACTAAAGTCTCGTTTTTTTTTTTTACATGTTATTTTTAAAGCAAAAAAAAAAAAAAAAAAACACGATCATGACGAAATGTCATATTTACCTGCTCTGTGTAATAGTTTTGACAGAGCAGCCTGGATCCCCCTCTTCTCAGGGTCCCACGCCTGCGCTCCTGGCCCCTCCCTACTGTCGAGTGTCCCCACAGCAAGCAGCTTGCTGTGGCGGCACCCGAGCTGAGCCGCTGCTCTGTGTCCATTTAGGCATGGAGCTGCAGTTCGACCCCACTCCCTCTCTCTCCTCATTGGCTCACTGACTTTGATAGCAGCGGTAGCCAATGCTGTGTCTCAGCCAATCAACAGGGAGAGTCCTGGACAGCCAAGCCACTTGTACACATTGCTGGATCGAGATGGGGCTCAGGTAAGTATTAGGGGGCTGCTGCACACAGGTTTTTTTTTTATCTTAAAAGCAAAAAACCTTCTGCCTTTAAAACCACTTAAACAAAAGCATTTGTATTTCTGCCTGTATTGTTGTAAGAGAGTTTCCTTGAATTGCTGTCTGGTAATTGTCACCAGGACATGAAGTGAGGGGGAAACATTTTAATGCACCCCCAGACAAGCAGTAAAACCCAACATGAGTTCCTTCCTCACACCAAACCAAAAAAAAACTTGAAAAAATACAAAATCCTTTTGTTGGAGGGACACGGTCATTGATAAAGTGTTAGATTATACAGGATAATTGGATACTGGCAAAAAAAAAAAATTGTAGGCCAGCCCTAGATAACCCCTAATGTACTAACAGTATGAAAATAAACACAGAGGAGTGGGACCTCAATGAAGTCCATGAAAATGATTGAGTAAAAAATCCTATTTTTGTTGTTATCCACTGAGGAACGCAGGAGTTCATATATGGTCAGATGTGCAAAAGTAGTCCAGCTGAAAGCTGGACAACACAGGAACAACCGCTAACAAGCGGTAAAGAGCTAGTGACTGCATGCAGCCCAAGAGCTGCCTGAAGGACCAACTCCGAATCTGAAACCAAATGAGGCCGAGCCCCCAACCAGATAAAAGGAACCTGCCAATATCACACATGGTTCAGAAAATCAATCTGATGATCAAGAACAATATAGAAAGGTCAGCACACCAGAGGAAAACAACTACAGCCAGTCTAAATGGGAAGGCCCAAAGCCTTTACACCCCTGAACCCCCAGGGGATGACAACTCCATATCGAGACTTATCACGGAGAATCCTCAATCAGCCATAAACCCAACAGCTTAGAAATAGTCTGCATAGAATCCCATGAATTCAATATGACTGAAGAATTCAAAAATAGACAGGAAAATGAATTAAAAGTTAGCTCCAGACTGGTGAGATAGGAACATCCAAATGAAGTCAATCCATCCTTTCTGATATACAAGAGGTGCCCTGCCTATCCCTGACCTCAAACTACAAGTCTAAGAAAGCTCCTGATCCTTCAGATCTAGTGTAGCATCAATGGGGACAGGAATCATGTCAGAGACTACCTGGTCCAATGAAACAAACACAGGAGACTGCGCAGGAACAGGATCCACAACCTGCATGGGTGACAATAAGAATCCAGGTCCTTATTTGGGTGGGTAACAGTAAGAGCTGGTCCTAATTAACCTATTGGATCAGTAGGTCCCTCTGCAGAGGGAGTATGCTGAGCTGTACCCAATACCATCAAGGGCCTTATGTGTACCAAGGACAGGGAATTTCCTTGGGGGAAAGCGGTGTGGCCTGGATGCAGCAACTAAATTTACTATTTGGCCTATAAAATCCTGAGTGGTGAAATTCTCCCAGGATGGAGCAGAGGAGTGGGACATGCCCAGTAGTGCCAGTGAAGGCTCCAAAGATGGCATAGACTCCAGCAGAGGGCAATATTCTGATACTGTTAGTGGAATGTATGCTGTAGGCACCAGGGCAACTGTTTCCTATATATCTAGCATATGAAGTGTTGTTTTGCAAGATTGGAGAAAAAAAGCTTGAGAGATAAAGCTAGGCCTTGGACACTCATGAACCTGGCTGCGAGTAGCAGGAGAGGGTCAGACAGTGGAAGGAGAGTAGCAGAGAGAAACCAAGGGTAGATCCAGCTGGCACTTGCAGTCAGAAGCAGAAACAGGAAGGTGTTTCATCATCACTGAATGGCAGGAAAGTTATTGCATGATAAACCAACGGGAACTGGAAATTTTAAAGGCCAAGTTCACCTGTAGAAATATGTTACACTCGAATTTAGGGTGTAACATGTAACATGTTTCTAAGCACCCACTTCCCATCCTCCTATCCCCATGACAGCGGTTCTTCCTCCCACAGCCCTTTTCACATTTAAAATTGACGCGGGTCTGCCCGCACCTGCATCATTCACTCACAGATGGACTTGTAGTTCTGAATGGACTACTAATGCAAATAGTCCACTGACACTTCATCCTGCTTTCTAACTGCACCTTGGGACGGGAAGAGCTGGAGAAAGGGTTTGCAGGAGCCAGGCATTTCACCTGCAATCCCCTGCTTTGCAGGCTCCTGTGGGAAAAAAAATAATAAATGCATGTTTTGCTGTCAAAAATACATGCATTTATTTATTTTTTTTAACTTTGCCTTAAATGACACCCAGAGGTCTAGTAACGAACTAGCTCCCGATGCTCGACCTACACGCCCTACTCACAAAATGAGTCTCCAGACGCACCTGTGCCACAGCTCTGGAACTCTAGAGCAGGGTTTCTCAACTCCAGTCCTCAAGGCGCCCCAACATGTCATGTATTCAGGATTTCCCTCAGACGAAACGGCTGTGGTAATTACTAAGGCAGTGAAAGTGATCAAATCACCTGTGCAAAATAATGGAAAGCCTGAAAACATGACCTGTTGGGGCGCCTTGAGGACTGGAGTTGAGAAACACTGCTCTAGAGCACTGCACAGCTAATTAACACAGTACACTCCGGTCTAGTAAGCACCAAAGTGTCCAAAGGTCATGTACTAGGCTAGCCCCACAATTCCAGTCCAGTGGGGTCCAGGTAAGACACTCCAAAGAGTAGCTTAGAAAAAGACGATCCTGATAGCTGTATTGATGGGCAAGCTCAGCAATGATGTAGCAGGAATAATGATTGAAGAAAAACAAAATATATACCGTATATACTCGCGTATAAGACGAGTTTTTTGACACGGATTTTGTGTCAAAAAACCGAGATTCGTCTTATGCGCGAGTCAGCAGCCGGTACGAGCGCGGGGAAACATTCCGAGGGCACCCGCGGCGGCTGAGATGCATTCCAGGCATTCCAGGGATGCCGGGGATGCCCTCGCGTCCGCTGACGGCCTGCTGGAGGGCGGAACTTCAGCTCAGTCACACTTGCGACGTGACTGGGCTGAAGGTAAGGGCAGAGGACACAGGCACTTCCTATGAATGGAATAAGGCTGCCGTGTCCTTATGTAAATGTAAAAGAAAAGAAAACAGTTTGGCAATTCGATTAACTAACCATATTAACCCTTATTGTGTGAACAATAAGGGTTAATATGGTCAGATATTCAAATGACAAAACTGTGTTTTTTTTTCTTTGCATTTGACATATGTGAAGAACACAGCAGCCTTATTCAATACATAGGAAGTAAGTATACTGTACTGTAAAAAATAAAGTTGTACACACACACACACACTCCCGATTACATGGTATCTTTTCCACTTAGGCTTATACGTGAGTCAATAAGTTTTCCCATATTTTTTGGGCAAAAGTAGGGGGGTCGGCTTATACACGGGTCGACTTATACACGAGTATATACGGTATATATATATATATATATATATATATATATATTATTTTATTTTTTTATGTGAATTGACGAACAATGTTGTGATAGTTGAGCAAGACAAAATTACTACTGTTGTCTTGGTTAGAGTAAATCAGACACTAAATGGCAAAAACAGTGCAAACCCATCTGCATGCTATGTGACATTTCATTTCTGGGCATGCCCAAAAACTAAACTAAAAACTCTTTCTCCTCCATGCCTGACTGACATACAACACATTACTTATACTACTGAATGCATGTGCAAAGTTGTAAATAAGTAATATACAAATCAATCCTTTTTGTCTGTTTGTTTAGAATAGTTAGGGCCCATTCACACCTGAGTGTTTTGTAGCTCAAATATGCCAGAAGCATGAAGCTACAAAACGCTGGAGGGGAAAAAAAAAAAATCAATGATTCACTATGGATATGATTCACATCTCCACTCAAAAATGCCTGAAGCCAAACGCCCTACGCTCAAACTACTCCTGGAGGTATTTTTGTCGCACGAATCAGGCATATGGTACTTTTCTATTGCCATAGAATCAATGGAAAAGTGTCAAAACGCACGTATTAGCGCGACATCGGCATTTGCAAACAAAAAGCTTCAAAAACATGTCACTCAGGTGTGAATGCAGCCTCAAAGTGGTTCTAAGGGCTAATTCACACCACATGCAGTCCAGAGTGTTTTTTTCTACATCAAAAACGCATGAAAAGCAGGATATATGGTTTCCAATGGCATAGTTAACACCAGTGCAGTCAGTTCCAGGGCTTTCCAGTTCCAGAAAAAAAAAATTAGAACATGTAGCATTTTTCCTGCATTTTTCCTGCATTGGACTGTACTGGAACGCAGTAAAACGCACCAAAACGCACTGAACCCTAGTATAGTGAAAAAGAAAACAGGAAAAAAGCACCTCGAATGCATCCGGAAATGCATCGAAAACGCACTAAAAATGTGCCAAAACCGTGCATGCAGAAACCTATCCGGAGCGGATCTTGAGTGCGCTTTTATGGTGTGAGCCAGTCCTTAAGACTAATGTGGGGTACACACTATAAGAAAATTGGGCGAATGATCGTCCGATTTTCCTTGTTGTTTCACAGCAAATGGGAACCGATGAAAGAAAATTTATACGAAAATGTTCGTACAACATAGGCTTTTTTTTGTTGTTTATTGTTTCTGATCATGCGTAGTCTTTCATTTCTGATTTTTCTCGCATGAAAACGGTACACATTAAGAGAAAATCATTTGTTCTGTTCCTGTACGAGAACAATTTTGGAGCTCGTCCCTTCAGAAATTTTTGTTCAGAAGGTTGGAATCGGCTGCAGAAAGTGGTGTACACACTATACCAGGGTTTCTCAACCAGGGTTCCGTCATTGTAGTTTTCCCCTTTATCTAGCCCTTGATGAGTTACGTGAAGCCCAAGGGGTCATTATTAGGAAAAGTGATAAGGGTGGCAATGTAGTTCTCTTAGATGAAGAATTTTATGTATCTGAGGTTAAAAGACAACTGGGGGACCAGAAAACATATCGCAAACTCTCCACATCCCCGTTTAATAAAGTGGTGGCGGACCTAAATTGCTCCCTGAAATTGGCATGGGAAGCAGGCATTCTTAGCCGAAAAGAATTTAATTTTTTGTCTGTACGAGAATTCAACATACCGGTTCTCTATATAATCCCGAAACTGCATAAAGATCTAACCCATCCACCCGGTAGGCCAATCATCTCTGCCATAGATGGTCCCCTGGATAGAATGGGAAGGTACCTGGATGAACTTTTAAAACCTATGGTCCCTATGCTTAAGTCATATGTAAGAGACACGAAACAGGTACTGAATAGGCTACAGGATGTGGAGGTGGACAATGGATGGCTACTGGTGGGGATCGATGTGGAATCTTTGTACACGTCGATTCCCCACCAATGGGGCCTTAAGGCTGTGTCCTTCTATTTGGAGAAATATTTTCCTGAAATGGCCCATCAAAATGAATTCATACTTGATCTACTATCCTTTGCTCTTCACAATAATTACTTCCAATTCAATCAGCAGTACTACCAGCAGACTTCGGGGACCTCGATGGGGGCAGCTTGGGCGCCCGCTTACGCTTGTCTTCATCTCGGCATGTGGGAAGAGACGGAGGTTTACCCCCTGGAAGACTTTACGAGATCTGTACACTTTTGGATACGCTATATAGACGCTGTCTCTTATACACA
>BLSH010391642.1:37400-48985 GCA_018402905.1 Glandirana rugosa
TATTCTCGTCTATCTAAGGTTCTTCATTTACGATGTATTTAGGAGACAGGAATGAGTTCTACCGGTATCGGTTTTTACGATCCTCTACAAAAGTTTCACTAAAGAATCGTTTTATTTCGTACCTCTGTACCTACCTACCCAAATGAAACTTATAAATCCGGAGTATGTGTGCCCGCAAACGTCTTTTTATTCGTTTTGCGGCCCGGACTGCAGTCCCCTTTTTTGACTGCAAAACGAACCGCAAAACGTAACTGTAGTTACCTACAAAAAAGTGCGGTCGAAAAACGCCGCAAAAGACGGAGATAAGTTTTAGTTACCACAAGTCGGATCGCCGCGATCCGACTTCTGGTGCGGCTTCTATTCAAATCAATGGGCTCCTATAGGGAACCATTGATTTTGAATAGAGGCAGAAAACGCCGCAAAAAGCTGGCGTGAAAAAACATCCATTGATGTCAATGCAAAACGCCAAGCAAAACGTCAGTTTTTTCCCCTGACGTCAGGCCCGGCGTTTTGCTTATTTTTCTGCAAACGCCCGTGTGTATGAGGCCTAAATATTCAAAGTAAACCCATCCATCCATGTCTCCATGCTTTATTTTGCTAAGAAATCACTTTGAAAACATCTCCTAGCATTTTTGGCTATGGCCATCTTGAGTAAGGACAGAGGATTTATGTAGCATTTACTTCTTGGAATCTATCTGCTCTTATAAATAAAAAAGTGTAGCGCTCATAAACATATGTATATAAAGTGCACTAATAAAATATAAAAATCGATTGCAAATAACTCAAATAAATTGTGCATAGAATAAATTGCGTATAAAATGAATTAAATCAGATAGCAACAAAAAAGTTCATCAGTTGAATGGAAGTTGAAAGCAGGAGTCCATAGGTGCAGAGATATGATATGGGAGAAACCATCCGTGGGAAGCGGAAACAATCACACATGTGAGAAAGATCCTCCACCAATTCAATAAAGCCTCTCACCTCAATGGACAATATAACTCGCTTGATATCCCCACACTGGGGTATAACACAGAGCCCCCTGCGTCTCCAACACGATGTCCTGATCAACAACAACTCCAATCGTTCCAATGTATTCACAACAGCTGCTCTTAGCTCAGGCATGCCGGCAGGAGGTCGTGATTAGCCGAGAAAACACCTCCTGAAGGCTCCTGGGATGTGTGACATTATTTGCCTAGGCCTGTTAACTAGGAAGTAACTGAAGAAATGTAAATAAAGTTTAAAACAAGTAAATATTATATACTTTCCTATCTATTTACTAATGCCAGCAGCATAAGGATTAAAAATATTAACCACTTAGGCCCCTTTCACACTGAAAGTCGCAAGATTTTGATGCGATTATGCGATTTTGGCACGATTTCAGGGAATGCCCTGCAAACTTGAGGTCTATGGACCTCAACTCGCATGAAAGTCAGACCAAAGTAATGCAGGGGCTACTTTGAAGTCGGCGTGACTTGAAGTCGTACCTATATGAATGGCTGTCACTGGAAATCGTGGGGAACGACTTGTCTTGCGACTTTGCAGTCTAAAGTCGCAGGGCAAGTCGCACAAGTGTGAAAGGGGCCTTAAACAGAACCTCTTTCTGAGATTCGGTGTTTGCAAGTTTAAATAATTTTTTTTTTTACTAGAAAATTACTTAGAATCCCCAAACATTATATATTTTTTTAACACCCTAGAGAATAAAATGGTGGTCGATGCAATACTTTATCTCACACCGTATTTGCGCAACGGTCTCTTAAAATCACTATTTTTTGTGCCATGCTTCAAAATTGCGCCCCCTCGTGGAATGGCGACAAACGTTGGCACTTAAAAATCTCCATTGGTAAAGTTTAAAAATTTCTACAGGTTACCAGTTTGAGTTATAGAGAAGGTCTAGAGCTAGAATTATTGTTCTCGCTATAACGATCGCGGCAATACCTCACATGTGTGGTTTGAACACCATTTTCATATGTGGGCGGGACTTACGTATGCGTTCGCTTCTGCACGCGAGCTCGGCGGGACGGGCCGCTTTATTTTTTATTATTATTTATTGTACTTTTTATTTTTACAATGTCCTTTAAAAAATGGGTCACTTTTATCCTATTATGTAATGTAAACATTCCTTGTGATAGAAAAAAAGCATGAAGGGGGAAAGTGCCAGGAAGGCCTTCTTTCTATGCATAATGGACGTTTTTACAGCTGCTGTTTTGTCAAACCTCAAGTGTCAGGCATTTTTTTTCTACAGCCAGTGAACTCCCCCGCATGTTATCCTATGTGTCCATGCACACTTAGGATTTTATCAACGTTTTTTGGCAAGGGCATTTTCAGGCTGGAAAAAAAAAAAAAAGAACTACTGTGTTAGAGCATTTTTACAGCTGTAAAACTTTTTCAAACGCTTTAAATTGCAAACGTGTCAGAACGTTAAAAACCGCTAATACAAAAATGCTGCAAAACTCATTTGTAAAGCGGTGTTCTACATCTAATGCTACTGCCGTTTTCATAATGTCCAGTGTGCATGAGGCCTAAAACTGCAGATCAGTCAAGGCAGAGGGGCCTGACCCCATGGGGACAGCTCCCATGGAGTCTTGAAGGCATTCCCTGTTCCTGATGGAAGATACTAGTTGTCCCACCTGCAGACAGGCCAGGAAGGACCTCTTCTGACGGCATTCATCTGCAAGCCAGGGTCTAAGGTGCATCATGGAGCACGAAACTCTCCTCCTACATCCAAATGCTACCAAGTGGGGATCACTCTTTAAAGGATCAGTGTGAGTAAAATTAAGACCCCCGTTACTGTTCACAACTGGAAACAGACTACCTCTCCTGACACAGGAAGGACTCTTGTTCCTGCTTGATGGTGAAAGTAGAGCAGTACCTAGATGGTGTCCAGCTGTATACAAACCCAAAGGACCGGACCAGAGGTATCTCAGAGGTATTCCATGATCTAGAAGGAACCGCCTGTTCTGGAACTTCACCACCACCTCTGCAGCAGCTCGGACCACGTTATCACCCATCCACCCACAGGCTTTGTGATGTCAGTCCAATAGAGGGTCTGTCCTGCTTTTTGGCTTGGCCATATGCAGGGGGCCCTTGTGGTATCCGGAACCCTCGGGGTGGCGCCTGACCGGTGGGGGTCTCCTTGTTCCCTGCTCTCCTAACATCACATGGGGATTCTGCTCCTTTCTCATCCTCTCAGAGGTGGTTCTGGATATGCGGTATGACCTCTACTTCTGGTGTGGGAATATGTACACGGGTTACTAATTGGCCCCTGAAGAAGGGTAGTCCATTCCGAAACATGTCGGGCCTTTACCCATCAGGATTCCATCTCTACACATGAACCACACCGCTTTCATGTACCAGCTCTGGAATATAACAACTTTGGTCTTGATGATTTTATCAATATATGTGATTTGGCACATGTTTGTAATTTTGTGTTCTTCCTTTTTCTGGAATAAAATGTATTTTTTATAATTTCATTGTACTGCCTTTAAAGTCCCGCTATATGTACTGGGGGAGTACCTTTTCGCTACTACTTGAATGGGATGTTGGCAGACCCCTTTTGATAAGGTTGGGGTTATTTTCATAAATGTTCTGGAACTTCAAAATGCAACCCCAGAGATTTGCCAATAAGGGAAATTCCCCGCCCCCCCCAAAACTGCATTCCTTGTCAGGCGTCTCATGGAAAAGCTGAGCAATCAGGCCAGAAATGACCTTATCCTTAGAGGCAGAAGCACAGATCAGCTCAGGAACTAAACCTGCAGAAACAGAGTAAGGGGATGTGGTGGACCAAGAGGGGGCGAGAGAAAGGCAGGGAGACAGGAGAAAGTCCCCTAAACATCTAAGGCTCCTACAAAAAGGTAATATGGGTAACTCCCGATCTGATAAAGGGTCTGAGGGAAACCACTCTGCTCTATAAACAGCCTTTTCTTTAAAAAAAAGCTGCTAAAAGACATGTAAACATGCAAAAAGGAGCCCAATACTCCACATATTGCAATATTTCATTATTACTTGACTTGAAAATTAACAATGCTTTAGAATCTTTTATAGTCCTGAACATGAGGAGGAGGAATAAAATGTGCCAGAGACACTCAGCATGCCGTTGGGGAAGGGGGGTTGAGCTATAATTTTGGACCTGGATGTTGTCATTACTATACTGAAAACTTTAAAAAGGTAGCAGAGAGAATCGTAGGCAATCTATGCAGCATTTACCGTATTTTTCGCACTGTAAGATGCACTTTTTTTCCCCCAAAAAGTGGGGGAAAGTCTCCCTGCGTCTTATTGTGCGGATACCTAAAAAAATCCTCCCCCCCCCCCCCCCTCGTCGCCGCTGGGACCCGCATTACACTGCGGGCTCCCGGACACCATAGAGCGCTGTTCTGATCTCACACAGTGAGAAGACAGAGCAGCCCCAGTGGCCGAATGAAGTACTGCGGCAGCTGGAGCTGCTCTGTCTTCTATCTGAATGGGATCTGGCTGCAGAGTGGAGCTCCACTAGGGGCAGTGTGATGACATCATCACAGCGTGGCGGTGGCGGGAGATATGAATCTCCCTCTCAGCTCTGTCAGACTGCATTTCATGGACACAGGTATGGCTGTATTTTATGGACTGTGGTATGTGCTGCATTTCATGGATCTGGTATGTGCTGCATTTCATGGATCTGGTATGTGCAATATTTTATGGACTGTGGTATGTGCTGCATTTCATGGATCTGGTATGTGCTGCATTTCATGGATCTGGTATGTGCTGCATTTCATGGATCTGGTATGTGCTGCATTTCATGGATCTGGTATGTGCTGTATTTCATGGATCTGGTATGTGCTGTATTTCATGGACACTGGTATGTGCTGTATTTTATGGACACTGGTATGTGCTGTATTTTATGGACACTGGTATGTGCTGTATTTTATGGACACTGGTATATGGCTGTATTTCATGGATCTGGTATATGGCTGTGTTTCATGGATCTGGTATATGGCTGTGTTTCATGGATCTGGTATATGGCTGTGTTTCATGGATCTGGTATATGGCTGTGTTTCATGGATCTAGTATATGGCTGTTTTTCATTAACTCTGGCATATGGCTGCACTGGTAAATATTTTAGTACACCATTTGGTTCAGAATATTTTTTTTATTGTTTTCTTCCTCTAAAACCTAGGTGCGTCTTATGGTCAGGTGCGTCTTATGGTGCGAAAAATACGGTAATTAAATCATAATACCCAATGAAAGAGATATATTTCTTAGTTAGAGGAGGCAGCAGTGGTCTATCCTTTCAACATTCTGTTTAAAACAAAAAAAAAAATTGTTTGGCTGGAGTTGGAAAAAATTTGGGGGAAAAAACGCTTGAAAAAAGCTGTTAGGAGCGTTTTAGCAGCATTTTTTTGGGCAGGGAAAACGCTCCCAAAACCTTTACAAAAACAATTTTTTTCTGCTCCTAAATGCTGAAGCTTGAAAAATGCTTCTAGCATAAAATAGGGTGTATGGACACATAGGATAACACTATTAGCTTCTAGGAGCAGGCAAAAATGTTCACAATAGCTTCTAGGGCAGTGGTTCTCAACTCCGGTCCTCGGGACCCACCAACAGGCCAGATTTTAAGTATTGCCTTGGGGAGATGCAGACTAGAATACTGCAATCACTTAGCAGCAAATGATATCACCTGTGATGCATTTCAGTTATCCTGCAAACCTGGCCTGTTAGTGGGTCCTGAGGACCGGAGTTGAGAACCACTGTTCTAGGAGCTTAAAAATGCTAGTGTGCATGGAGCCCAATTGTACTTTCAGAAAATACAGTGCATTGAGGACCAAACAACAATTCTAGGAATCAGGGAAGAAGCCTAAGATTGGCTTACTAGAGATCGGAACCCTTGGGAGATAATGGATATCAGGTGAGATGCCCTCTACCTACCTATAACAGGTATGAACCCCTGAGAGCCAAATAGGATGGAGACAGACCTCGGACAGACAGAGAAGGGTGGCAAAGAAGAAGCCCTGCAGGAAAAGGGAGTGCCGAGCAGGGAGCAAGAAACAAGCGCAAAATAGTGTATTAGGTGAGGGAATTTTCAACTTAACAGAGGTACAACTGACCAAAGAAGAAACTAAGGTTCTAGATAAAGCATGCACCCATTAGGAATATGAACAAGTTTGATATCTATGTTGATTTACAAAAATATATCAGAAGACTTAATATAAAAAAATAAATGACGTCGCAACCAGCTGAAAGAAGGATGAATATTCCAACTACTAGTGAATATCAACACACTACATTAACCACTTCAGCCCCGGAAGGATTTCCAGCTTTAGGACCGGAGCCCTTTTTGCGTTTCGGCGCTGCGTCGCTTTAACTGACAATTGCGCGGTCGTGCGGCGTTGTACCCAAAGGAAATTTGCGTCCTTTTTTTCCCACAAATAGAGCTTTCTTTTGGTGGTATTTGATCACCGCTGCGTTATTTCTGATCGCCGCTATAAACAAAAGAAGAGCGACAATTTTGCAAAAAAACCCAAAATGTCTTACTTTTTGCTAAAATACAAATCCAAAAAAAAAAAAATATAAAAAATTTTTTTCACCGGTTTTGGACGATTTATATTCTTCCTCATATTTGCGATTAAAAAAAAAATCGCAATCGGCGTTTATTGATTGGTTTGCGCAAAAGTGGTCGTGTTTACGGATGATGAGAATTCATTTTTGGGGTTTTTATTTTTTTTTATTTTTTACTAGTAATGGCGGCGATCTGCGATTTTTAGCGGTACTGCGATATTTCAGCGGACATGTCGGAACATTTTGACACTTTTTTGGGACCATTGGCATTTATACAGCGATCAGTGCTATAAAAATGCACTGATTACTGTGTAAATGCCATTGGCAGTGAAGGGGTTAACCTGCAGGGGGCGCTCTAAGGGTTAACTATGTTCCCTGGGCGTGTTCTAACTGTATGGGAACTGCCCTAGCTGGGGAAGGGAAGTGGTCACAGCCTCCGTATACAGGAAGGCTGTGATCACAGCCCTTCCCCCTTCACAGAACGGAGGTCCGTGTTTACATACACGGACCTCCGTTCCTTCGCTCGGGGGGGGGCATCGCGGGTAGCCGGCGGCTATCGAAGCCGCCGCACCCACTCCCTGGCCCTCCCCGAACACAGTGAGCGCGCGCTCACTAGGCTCGATCCCGCAGCCGCCGTCGTATGACGCCGTTTTGCGGGAAAGAGCCACCTTGTCGCCGTCAATTGCCGATCGGCAAGCGGTTAAAGTGGATGTAAACTCTCTCATATACAGAGTGAAGAGAACAGCCTCAGATGATACACAGGGGTGAATCAAATCTCCCTACATAAGTATTATATGCTGTCTTCAGCTGTATATATCCTTTAGAAAGTTCAGATCATGTTACAGATTTTCTCTTCCTGTTCAGCACTGGAAGTGGATTATTGGCATACAGCCAAGACAGCTGATTGGAGGAAAGGCACACACCCTCACTCCACATAGGCAGGAAGGAAAGAATGTGCAGAGCTGTACTGTGAGAAGGCAAGCTGTCTGTTAGCCTATTTATTGCAACCTCCCACAACACAATATTCAGGCTGCTTTTATCTTCTGTGTCAGTGAACTTGCCAGACGTTATCCGGCTGATAACAGAGCTATGGAGCAGGAGAAAGCCATGGGACTCAGTGCTTTGGAGAGAGATAAGAAAACACTACAGATATTATCTGCTCATATTCAGCCAAATGTTTCAGAACTCATTGGACGGCGCTTCACAGTGCAGATGGACAATGACCCGAAGCATACTGCGAAAGCAACCAAAGAGTTTTTTTAAGGGAAAGAAGTGGAATGTTGTGCAATGGCCAAGTCAATCACCTGACCTGAATCTGATTGAGAGTGCATTTCACTTGCTGAAGACAAAACTGAAGAGAAAATGCCCCAAGAACAAACAGGAACTGAAGACAGTTGCAGTAGAGGCCTGACAGAGCATCGCCAGGGATGAAACCCAGCATCTGGTGAGGTCTATGCGTTCCAGACTTCAGGCTGTAATTGACTGCAAAGCATTTGCAACCAAGTATTAACCACTTCAGCCCCGGAAGGATTTCACACTTTAGGACCAAAGCGCTTTTTGCGATTTGGCACTGCGTCGCTTTAACTGACAATTGCGCGGTCGTGCGATGTTGTACCCAAATAAAATTTGAGTCCTATTCGTCCGTGTGAAAGGGGCCTATTGCAGGTAAAATATGAGCATTTATTATTTTTTGTTGCAGGAGCCTTGAACCACTTAAAGACCAGAGCACTTTTTGCGATTTGGCACTGCGTTGCTTTAACTGACAATTGCGCGGTCTTGCAACGTTGTAACCAAACTAAATTTGCATCCTTTTTTTCCCCACAAATAGAGCTTTCTTTTGGTGGTATTTGATCATCGCTGCGTCTTTTCTGATCGCCGCTATAAACAAAAGAGCGACAATTTTGCACAAAAAAAAAACCAAATTTCTTTCTTTTTGCTACAATACAAATCCCCCCCAAAAAAAATAAAAAAACATTTTTTTCAACGGTTTTGGCCGATTTATATTCTTCCTCATATTTGTGATAAAAAAAAATCGCAATCAGCGTTTATTGATTGATTGGTTTGCGCAAAAGTTGCCGTGTTTACGGATGATGAGAATTTAATTTCTGGGGTTTTTTTTTTTTTATTTTTTACTAGTAATGGCGGCGATTTTTAGCGGTACTGCGATATTGCGGCGGAAATGTCAGACCATTTTGACACTTTTTTGGGACCATTGGCATTTATACAGCGATCAGTGCTATAAAAATGCATGGATTACTGTGTAAATGTTATTGGCAGTGAATGGGTTAACCTGGGGGAGGCGCTCTAAGGGTTAACTGTGTTCCCTGGGCATGTTCTAACTGTATTAGTGTTTGACTGGCAGGGGAAGGGGAGTGATCACGGCTTTCATATAGAGGAAGGCTGTGATCACAGCCCTTCCCCCTCTCACAGAACAGAGATCCGTGTTTACATGCACGGATCTCCGTTCTTTCACTGCGGGGGGGCATCGCGGGTAGCCGGCGGAGATCGAGTCCGCCCTACCCGCTCCCTGGCCCCCCCCCAGACACACAGTGAGCGCGCTTACAGTGCACGATCTGGCAGCCACCGTCATATGACAGCGATTTGCCTAATAGAGCCACCTTGTCGCCTACAACCTGCGGTTGGCGGTCAGCAAGTGGTTAAAAAGTGAAAGTTTGATTTATGATTGTTAATTTGTCCCATTACTTTTGGTCCCTTAAAAAGTTGGAGGCACATATACAAACCGTTGTAATTCCTACACTGCTCACCTGATTTGGATGTTAATACCCTCAAATTAAAGCTGAAAGTCTGCAGTTAAAGCACATCTTGTTTGTTTCATTTCAAATCCATTGTGGTGGTGTATAGAGCCAAAAAGATTAGAATTGTGTTGATGTCCCAAAATTTATGGACCTGACTGTATACACAGTCCCATAAATTCACAAAATAATGAAAACCCACCAGGACCTCCAATTGTCTATGGTATACAATCAGTAGGAGCAAGAACGGGCCAATATTTAGATCAATATCTGCAGCCCTTAGCACAAAAAACTAGGGCCTTACTTTGTAATTGTGTTCAATTGGATGAAATACAAATTAAAGAAGGACCATGCATACTTGCTACGGCAGATGTGAATTCCCTTTACACGATAATTGGGCATCAGGATGCGACGAGGGCTACTAAATGAACTTTACAACAATTGAGTAATGTCCCGAGGAAACAACAAGTGGATTTATTAAAACATCTCTGTGACAAGACTAACTTTGGCCAGGGGGCCCGTGGAACCCAGAATCCCTTGGAGAGGTTGGGAAACCCTTGTCTCAGCTCACCAGGCCCCTCTTATGTCTACGTCAGTGTTTCTCAACCTTTTACGGTGAAGTACCCCTGCAGGTCTAAAAAATTATTCTTAGTACCCCTGTCTCGAGAAAGTTATTGTTTGGGTGTCATGGTTTCTGTGTGCGTGTGTAATGTCCGTATGTGTTTGTGATCATTTCTGTGTGTGTTTGTGATGGTTTTTGTTGGTGTGCAATATCACTGTATGTGTGCATGCTGCAATGACAGATACACACACACAATCACAATTGAACACAATGACACCCACACATAATACAAAATTAACAGACAGGTAGACACATGCACACATATGAAGCCTACCAGTGCAGTGCCCACCTTATGCAGCCTCATCAATGCAGTGCCCACCAAATGCAGCCTCATCAATGTAGTGTTCACCACATGCAGCCTCATCAGTGCAGTGCCCACCATATGCAACCTCATCAGTGCAGTGCCCACCAAATACAGCCTCATCAGTGCAGTGCCCACCATATGCAGCCTCATCAGTGCAGTGCTCACCAAATACAGCCTCATCAGTGCAGTGCCCACCAAATGCAGCCTCATCAGTGCAGTGCCCACCAAATGCAGCCTCATCAGTGCAGTGCCCGCCTTATGCATCCTCATCAATGCAGTGCCCACCAAATGCAGCCTCATCAGTGCAGTGCCCGCCTTATGCATCCTCATCAATGCAGTGCCCATCAAATGCAGCCCCATCAGTGCAGTGCCCACCATATGCAGTCTCATCAGTGCAGTGCCCACCAAATGCAGCCTCATCAGTGCAGTGCCCACCATATGCAGCCTCATCAGTGCAATGCCCACAAAATACAGCTCATCAGTGCAGTGCCCACCATATACAGCCTCATCAGTGCAGTGCCCACCAAATGCAGCCTCATCAGTGCAGTGCCCACCAAATGCAGCCTCATCAGTGCAGTGTCCACCACATGCAGCCTCATCAGTGCGGTGCCCACCCCCACCAAATGCAGCCTCATCAGTGCAGTGCCCACCAAATGCACCCTTATCAGTGCAATGCCCACCAAATGCAGTACAGACCCCCTTCAGTGCAGCCTCATCAGTGCAGTGCCCACCATATGCAGCCTCATCAGTGCAGTGCTCACCAAATACAGCCTCATCAGTGCAGTGCCCACCAAATGCAGCCTCATCAATGCAGTGCCCACCAAATGCAGCCTCATCAGTGCAGTGCCCACCTTATGCATCCTCATCAATGCAGTGCCCACCTTATGCAGCCTCATCAGTGCAGTGTCCACCACATGCAGCCTCATCAGTGCAGTGCCCACCAAATGCACCCTCATCAGTGCAATGCCCACCAAATGCAGTACAGACCCCCTTCCACTAAGTATAGACCCCCCATCAGTATAAACCAACCCTCTCTTCCATCAGTGCAGCCCCCCCCCTCAGGATAAACCACCCCTCCTCCATCAGTGCAGACCCCCCTCAGGATAAATCCCCCCTCCTTCATCAGTACAGACCCCTCATGATAAACCACCCCACTCCATCAGTGCAGACCCACCTCCCTCAGGATAACCCCCCTCCATCAAAGACCCCCCCTTAGGATAACCCCTTTATCAGTGCAGACCCCCTCCCTCAGGATAACCCCCCCTCAAAAAGTGCAGACCCCCTTCCCTCAGGATAACCCCTCTCCATCAGAGCAGACCCCCCTCCTTCAGGATAACCCCCACCATCAGTGTAGACCCCCCTCCCTCAGGATAACCCC
>BLSH010391642.1:71951-82997 GCA_018402905.1 Glandirana rugosa
TACAACTGTCGTGGTTGTGTCTAGACTGTGACTCCCTATATTTGCCACATCTTCCAATTCTTTAGATATGGTGGACCATTCCTCAAATTTCAACCAAAGAACCCGGAATGATCGGTCCCTATTTGTGATAAAAATAAAATGACCTATTTTCGGTAATTAGACTTTTACTTTAGGTTTACAAACACAACAGAACAGGTGAACGAAGGGAAATTTGGGGAGTACCAATGACTGTGACGAGTCTAAAAGACAAATCATCGAATGTTCCTCTAAAAGTTCAATAGTTAAATAAATTTATCTATCAATTTCGGATTTACGTCATTTTTTTTTTTTTTTAACTACAATTCCCATCATGCCTAGTCATGTCTGTGAATGTCTGAGTTTTACAATGCCTCATGGGATGTGTAGTTCCGCAACAGCTGGAGGGCCGTAGTTTGAGGATGCCTGACCTAAAGTGTTGTTCCCAGTGCTGTTTTTTTTTTTTTTTTACTGCATTTAGGCTTTAACTATCTATTTAAATAAATTGATAACTTGAAAATCTCCTTGTAAGCTACTAAACAGAAAATCTGAGCAGTGTCAGTAACCATGAGGGGTTTAAAGGGAAGCAAGTGGACAAGACAACACAAACATTTGGATTTCATTTTCAGATTAATGGCTTTTATCCAGTAAAATAAAAATAGTGTTTATCCCTGGCTAGTAAGGCCCAAGAAACCAACTTTAAACTCCTTACCAGGTGGTATAGATTTCTTAACCTTCTACACCGTTTATATCCCTCAGTGTCAGATCTGTGTTGGTGCTGTCAACATAGTCAGGGTTCACTTGTGAATATTTGGTGTCACCCTAGTCACAGTTTTCGGGATCTGATTCTTCAATGATAGGCCAAAATAATGGATGCAACCATTCCAATTTTGCCACAGGTGTTTCCGTTGTCCATACTACCAGGATTGATTAAAGAGAGGTATTCCGCAACACTTCTTGACAGCAGCCAGGTGAGTTATCCCACGCCACTGGCAAACTGCTCAAGTTCCATCTCTCCTAGAATGGGGCACAGGAAATGTGAACATATGATCAACGCCATCAAACCTGGCTCTCTTGGAAGGTGTTTAGTTGGAGTTGCAAGAACTACAGGATCTTCTTGCACTGCGATGCCTTGTCCAAGTGGATGTCTCATTGTTGTGCTGTCCCATCTCCAGGAACTCTTGACTTATTCGCCCCTGTTTCTTCGCTCCCTTTTTTTTTCTTTTATGTTAGTTCTTTTTGCTCCAAGTCCACAGGGATATGCTCCTATAGTGTGGGCCGTGGAGCTTTTTTCGGTTACCCTTCTATATTCCCTTTCTGCAGTGAAGACAGGGACATTTTTTCATTCTTTGTCTGTCTATCTATGATTATGTGCATTGCAAATAAGTTGTTCTGTTGCACATTTCATTGTGACAGCTATCATACTAGTGCCTTACCCTGTATTTGAATACATTATGGTGCTGTGCTATGTTACCATAATAACCAGACTGTTACAGTGGAACCTCGGATTACAAGCATAATCCGTTCCAGAAGAATGCTTTTAATGCAAAGCACTCGTATATCAAAGCAAGTGTCCCCATAGGAAACAATTGAAACTCAGATAATTCTTTCCACAACCACTGCTTGTCTATGCAGTACTGTATGTGGCCAGAGGTGCGGGGGGCGCTGGTGTATGCAGAACTGTGTGTGACCAGAAGTGCGGGGGCGCAGTTGAGGCTCGGAGACACTCTGGAACTGTTGACACTTTCGTGTGCTTCTAGTGTTTCCGTGCGTCTCCCAGCCTCACCAGCGTCCCCACACCTCTGGCCACATACAGTATTGCATACACAGAGGCTTGAATCCTGCTTGTCTTGCGAGACAGAGCTAGCAAACTGAGTCAGGATTTTTTTTTTTTTAAAAACTGCTCGTATTGCGAAATGCTTGTAAACCGCGTTACTGGCAATCAGAGGTTCCACTGTATTTCACCTTTTGGTTTTGTTATAAAAAAATATTTTTAATAAAAAAAGATTGAACATAAAAATATAACATATGTAAAATAAGAGAAAAACTTACCAATAATTCTACCCCAAACCATATACCAGTGACAGTCCTTTCTGGCAACAATGGTCCCCTATATCGCACCACACCTGGATAGTGCCCATCTCCCGGCCTCATATACACCCTTACAGCAGAGCCAGTCTCAATCTGTAAAGCTTTAGAGAGTCTCACTTTATTCTTGAACAAGCTGTATCTCTCCTCACAGTTTGTAATGGACAAAAGCAATTCAGCTAGCTTTTCTGTAATCTCAATAACATCCTTCTCATCCACAAACAGAAGAGCAGGGGGCTGGTCTAAGATTTTTAGTGCAATTTGAACTTTTTTGCTCTTGGAAGGGATGCTCCGGCTATGTGCTACTGCGGAACGCTCTTGGACAAACTGGCCAATGCTTCCCCTGGAGATCTTAATCTGCTTCTGTGTCTGTTTGTCAACCAAACTGCATTCCTGGACCAACAAGTAAAAGATGCGCTCTTCCCAATAGCTGGAGCTGCTTTTTTCTTGCCCCCAGAGGTTCGAACTCATTGTGATAAGATGGGCTTTGACTGAGTTCAGCAAGTCCTTGAATCAGATGATCTTTTATGCCCAACAATGTAGAGAGGGCAGGTCCATGTTTAGGACAATGAATGAAAGCAACCTAGAAGAAAAATGAACACAGTAAAGATTGGCTAACAAAAAGCTGTGTACGCACCTCACTCACTTATATATGGACATTAACCTATGTCTATGGAGATTTAGGAACAACCCTTATAAAACCTTTCCATACTGTCTGACTGCTTATGAGATGTCAGTACTATATATCCATGAATGCCCTGTACCTAAAAGTAAATTAGTACTACAATAATTTGCCAACAGGCAAAATAGTGGTGAGAAAGTTAACACTTTCAATATTACGTTCTGGGTTAATCATCACAACATCTGCATTTAGTTTGTGTTATCCCTGTTTTTATGGAATTCTCTAGCCTTTGCATAAACATATAACCATCAGTTTTTACATTTCTAAGTAGGAGAGAGACCAAGGTCAATATTTTGCATTAACCATAGAGCCGAGTAATCTGTCAGAGCCAAGCAAAATAATATAGGAACTACTGGTGGGTTGATTATTAAAAGTCTATTCATTCATGGCTGGGCAGTGGCTCAGTTAGCAGTGTCTCTTGCATGTACAGTGGAACCTTGGATTATGAGCATAATCCGTTTCAGGAGAATGCTTGTAATCCAAAGCACTTGTATATCAAAGCATGTTTCCTCATTTAATTTGTTCCATAGTCACTGCTTGTCTATGCAGTACTGTATGTGGCTACATGTCCGGGGGCCCCTGGTTATGCAATACCGCATGTGGCCAGGGAAGTGGTGGCACTGGTGAGCCTCTAAGAAGTCGGAATCACTCGGAAATGCTTGGAAAGTGTTTACATTTTAGATATTTCCGAGGAATTCTGATTATTTCCGGCAACCTCCGAGGCTCACCAGCGCCAACCACTTCTCTGGCCACATGCGGTATTGCTTGCAAAAAGGCTATGTTCCGCTCGTTATGCGAGACAGCACTCGCAAACCGAGTCAGAATTAAAAGAAAAAACTGCTTGTATTGTGAAACGCTCATTAACTGCGTTACTTGCAATCCGAGGTTCCACTGTACCTACCTCAGGCACTGCTAACATAATGACATCAGCACTGCCTGTTGAGAGGAGGAGAATTAAAGAAAAGTACAAAGGGGTTTTTGTAGAGACTAGTCACCTAGTGAAGACAGAACCACCTGGGGTGACCGGCCTTCTAGACAGGATATATGCTCTGAGTCCAACTGTGAAGGCTTGATTTTAAGCATTACAGGATATGGACACAAACCAGGAGATTTTGGACACGGTAAGATAATTGCTGCAGAATCTATTGATTTGTGCCTAACAAACTGTAATTCTTTCCACTCAATCCAAAGCTAAAAAAAAAAAAAAAAAGAAAGAAGATGCAGTCTCAGCAGCTTTCTTCCATCAGTCTCAGTGGCTGAAAACAAAAGTATAACCACCATTTAATGCAAAAATATATATTTCTAGATAACTAGCCTTTATATTTAAATATAGCTAAAGCATTTATCATGTGAAAGACATTTGCTTTAGAAGGCTTGGATATATGGTAGATGACCCTAGATAAATTCAATATAGAAAACATTAGCCTTTTAATTTACTTTAAAAACGAACTGCTCTTTGCGATATTGTTTCCCTTATCTTTACCTACGCAGCAACCGTCAGATCACAAGACATGTCTTTTTAGTGGTTATCAACCTGGAAAGGGTAACCAGGATATTTATCGCCTTAGCAGCAGTGTAGATCTTGGTTCTATAAGTTGGATATATAAGCAATTTTTTTTACCTTAATAGATCCATTACGTAAAATAATCCATTGGTGTAGCAGCCTCAGCGTTGATCCATATTGATGCCTGTTCGATGTGGAAATTCCCACAATAATGGGTTTTTAATACTTAAAGTAATAGTGCATACACTTTCAGTGCAAATAGTAAGTGGTTTTAAATCTGTAAAGAAAATAAAAATCAAAACATGAAATAAATGTATTTGCTTGTTACATTTGCTAATAATATTAGTTAAGAGGGAATGCCCCCGTTCAGGGGTTCAGCGTCTGTGTAAAGCCTACCCCCTGAACACTTTACACTCATCTCTCCAGTGTTCTCCCATGATGCCTTCATCAGTTCTTACAAGTGATGATGTCATTCTCTCAGTCATGTGACAGTGCTTGGGCCTAGCAATTGGCTGCTTTTGCTGAGCAATGCATCATGGGAGAAGGTAATGTGCTCTCCACACTGGGTATTTTTCATTGGTGACCACACAATAAGGAGTGATGTGGGAGCTTTGGAGAGGGAGAGGTCAGTATGGCTTTAAAACAGACATTTTGCCCTGAATGGTTAAGGTGAGAGTGTCTTAAATTTTTCAGTGTATAAGACCCCTTAAACACTGGGGTTGATTTACTAAAGCTCAAAAGTGCAAAATTTGGTGCAGCTCCACACAGAAACCAATCAGCTTCAAAGTTTTATTGTCAAAGCTTGATTGAACAAGCTGAGGTTAGAAGCTGATTGGCGAGCATGCACAGCTGCACCGGTTTTTGCACTCTCCAGCTTTAGTAAATCAACCCCACTGTTTCTTGATGAACAGCTTAAACAAATGTGTCTAATCATGTGACAAGCCAACAAAACAATATTGCATGATAAAATACCCTTAAAATAAACTTTTTTTCCAAAAAGAAACAAACAGGGTTGTCATTGCGAACATCCTTCTGAATATGCTAGTCACGTGGCTGTTACTGGCTACAATACTCTCCGTGTCACTGGGTCACTTGAACTCAGAAAAAGACATAAAAAGTATGGTCAATGTGTAAACCAAAAGAAAATGAAACCCGCTCCAGGTCATTCCCTTGTTCCACCACCCCTCACACACTAGCAGGTGCTGGCCTTGTCCATAGCAGTATTCATAAAATGAAAGAAAATCTGGCTGGCCACATATCCGATAAAATCACCTTTATTGATAATTCTTCATGTTAAAACACCTCCACAAAACAGCAGGGATATTTAACTAATCTAGGTAACACATTTAACGCCAAATCACCACTTAATCTTAGCTCACACTTCCTGTCTTAGGGTGATAGCACTCACTGTACTGGGTCTGTAAAAGAAGCACTTTGATTGCTCCCCTAATTCTTGGCTAACCCCACCCCTTCTCTCCATTACATAGAGAAAACATGATTCTACAAGGACACTTGTCTGTTGGCAGGATTATAGGGGTACTTACAAAAATGCACTGAGCTTGAAAAGAAACACAAATGCAGCCACAATATCTAAGGACTGGTAAGCTGCTACATATTTTTTTTCTGGGTTGAGATATGCATAATAATGATAAATAAGAGTACAGAAGCAGCAGACAGACATTTTCCAACAGTGAGGACCTGAGAGAAGTAAGGGCCAGAAGTCACCTACAGCTTACAAAGCCATCTAATTTTATAGCGTATGCTGTCAGCACTAGAACAATGGAAAGTTATTCTTTCCTTAGAAAAGGCTGGTGATTATGTAGGGTTATAATTACCATCTCACGGTCAGCATGTGATATTTCCCACCCTTGCTTCATGCAGCAAGATTAAAATAAAAAACGGCTTGATTTTAACTCATTCAATGCAAAGGCTACAGCCTGCAAACTTAAACAAAATTAAAATGCTAGTAAGTGGGGGGGGGGGGGGGGGCTTTGTAGAAAAGACTACATTAGAATGCACTGTACATTCACCACAGGCAGTGAGAATTAAAAAAAATAATAATCCTTACCCTTTTTTACTAGATTTTTTGAGCAGTGCAGTGTACACCTTGCCATCTGTAAAATGCAGAAGAGTGAACTCAAGGGTCAGAGCAAATATGCAAGGGAGTTGCATCATCAATGGCCACCCTCTGGCCAAAGAAGGAAGGCGGAAGCAGCGGAAGTAGCTTCCATGATGATGGGGGGGGGTGGCGGCTGTGCAATCTTCATGGAAGCTTTGTTTCAAACGTGTTTGCTATTTTAAAGGAGGCCTGAACACAAAAGAATGTAGACCTTTTTTATGTCTTTAATTCGGCAGTCACAAAGAAGCCTTCTCTGAGTTGCATGCCAGGGCTGTGGGGGGTGTGTCATTGTTGGAGGAAGGGCGGCTTGCTAGTAACTTCTAACACCACGGGGAGTACTTTCCCCACTGTGTACATTGTATTCCAGGAGCTTGCCACTTATGCTCTCCAGGCTGTGAGTGACATACACAGCGGGGAATTACTTTCCCCATCTGTGTACATCGTCTGCTGTCCATGCCCCTATTGGCTGCAGCTACATAAGACAGGCTGTGATTGGCTGATGGGTCACAGCCTTCTTGCAGTAGCAGCGCAGGCCAAAGGGAGTGTCTGCTGATCGGACTACAGCAGGGGTAGGCAACCTTCGGCCCTCCAGCTGTTGTGGAACTACATTTCCCATGAGGCATTGCAAGGCTGGCAGTTACAATTACTCCCAGAGGCATGATGGGACTTGTAGTTCTGCAACAGCTGGAGGGCCGCAGGTTGCCTACCCATGGACTACAGAGACACAGGCGCAATGTGCCTACATCTCTAGTTAGACACAAACTGACCACGCTAGCACGGATGTGCTTCCGTGCCTAGTGTAGTCAGACTTGAAATGTAAATGAGAGGGACTGACAGATCACCAGCTATTTGTACTTGAAGCACACACTAGAACACAAAAGGCTAATCTTTCTATGAAAGACATACCGATGGACAAATATGTGCTATAATATCTTTAAGGGTAACATACACTTCTAGAATAGGTAATTGTGCCACCCACACTCCCAAAGCTTTAGCTGTGACTCAGAGGTGGAAGTATCAGAACACTGCAGAGAGAGACGACTGTTCTCATACAAATATGTACTGATCTCAGGGAGCATTTTCTTTTTCTTTAAAGCTCTAAAAGTCAAGTTTACCTTTTTATGAAAAATAAAAAGGTGAAATAACTCTAAATAACCTGGCCCCCTTCCTGAAAGCATTGCACATAGCAGCCATGATGCCCTGTGCTGCTGGTGTAGCAGTCCATGCACCGCAATAAACAGCCCTTAGAGTGAGCATTCATCACAATGCTCACAATGGCAAGTGTTTATAGAATAACAGTCACATAACAGTGCTGAGTGCCAATCTGAGGGTTCTTCTTCAGGTAAAGTACCCATAAGAAAGTGCTTCTCATTGATCAGTATGGTCATAGTCACACTGACCATTGCAAGCACTATGATGAATACTCACTCCTGAGCCGTGGACCGCTACACCAGCAGCACAGGCATCATGGCCACTATGTGCAGCGGGGTCCAGAGGAGTGGTCAGGTTATTTGGAATTAATTCACCTTTTAATTTTTTTGAAAAGGTGACTTTACCCTTTAAGGCTCAACTCAAGGCAGGTATAAAAGACACAAATTAATGCAGCTCTGTATTAATTAATACATTCAGTAATAACCCGACATGTTTCCTCTTATTAGACATCATCCGGGGTTACTGACCCTCCAGGGTGTTGCACTTATATAGAGTGTCTTGCAGACGGCTTGATTGATTGATTCTCTCTCTCTCGCTCTCTCTCTCTCTCATTTTTACATATATAATTTACCCATTCATATTCACACACATGCTAATTTTTTCAGATTGGTGCAGGTCAGATGTGTTCCCCATTTATCCACTTCACATGCATTACCATCTGGAAATCCTGACCCTTCCTTGGCTGTTCCCATGGTCTACATGGACTGCTCCTGCCTCAGCCCCGGGTCAGACACTACACCTGAGGTTTCCCCCTTTCCCTCTTAGAAGCTGGGCCTTTGCCTGAGCTGATATGTAAGTATTACACCTTGCACAATTGTTTTTTTCCTGACTATTTACATTTTGTAGAGATTTCACATCCTACTCCTGATGAGTAGACATGTTCCACAAAATGCGTATAGAGTTCTGTAATATAAAGACAATTTGATCTTTATAACCTTAATTTCATTAAAATCGCTCAGGCCTGCAGCATCATGTATTAACATACCATGAATGCATTTTACCAATCATGTGCTGAATCCTACACAAGGCAAGACTAGGGATGCACCGAAATTTCAGCCACCGAAAATTATCAGTCGAAAACTGTGTCTTTTGGTATCGGCCGAAGGAAAAAAATGGCCAATACCGATAACGAAGGGGGGCGAGGTCCGCCACGGGCGTTACCCATTGCAGGGGTGTCCGTGCGTTATGCAGGAGATGAGGAGTTTCACATTGCGTAGATAGCGGGCTTGTAAGAGCCGCTCAGTGCGTGAAGCTGTCATGCAATTTAACTGCATTTAAATAATGTGGCTGAAATAGTTGTTTAATCAACTATTCTGCTAGAAAACAAAATTGAATTTGTATTTTAGTGCAAGATAAAATTATAAGAAACTACACTGAAATATCCTTACTCCTGGTGTCTATACTCCTGGTTGGAGGTTAAAAGTTGCTTTTTTATTTGATAACAGATGGGTTTCAATAAATTATTAAGATCATCACCATAATCATTGTAAAACAAAACCATCAGTGTATTTTTGATCAGTTGGCAGGCAAGCAGGTTTACTGCCATCTATTGGAGAAATCAATAATGACTTATTTAAAATCCAAACAATATAAACCATTTAAGGAATCACAAAAATTTTAAAGCGTCAGTCACAGATAACCTTTAATTCCAGACTGAGAAACTAAATTGAATGATTTAGGTTCCATCAGCGGTAGTAGCCCTTCTGTGGTTCACCAAATGCTTCCGAGAGTGTCCATGCACAGCCGTGTCCGTGGTTCCTTTGTCGCAGCCGTGTCCGTGGTTCCTTTGTTTTCTGGATCTAATGTGAGGGAGGGGGGCTGGTGTTGGATCAACCAAATGATTGTATTTGTAATAGAGTTATGTAAAATACTTGATGCAAGATTGTTATTTTTATCATGAGAATTCTCTCCAGTATGCTTATTTGAAATTGTATTCGTTCACTAAAAGATGTTTTTGTCTACCTTATTCCAGATAAGTTAGCAACATAAGGTGCTAATAAGACTCCTGATGAAGCCAATTTTAAGGCGAAACATGTTGAGCGCACACCTATGTATCTATGTATCAATATGATTTATTCTTGATGGTTTTTATACTTATTTTAAATGAGTTACAATAAAAATATATTTTTTATCAATTAATTGATTTTTTGAGAATAATGGCACCCTGAAATCCTATCTTTTCACGGTAACAAGCTGTTACCAGGTTCACCTTCTCACACACTGATCGTGTCTGAGGAGGACATTGCGGTAACAGCTCGTTACCGCTTACAGCATACACCAAGGACACTGATTGCCCCCCCCCCGAGTAATAAAGAGTGCCTGTCACCAGTCCATCTGAGTATCCCAGTACCTGTCACCAGCCCATCTGAGTACCTGTCACCAGCCCATCTGAGTACCCGAGTACCTGTCACCAGCCCATCAGAGTACCCGAGTACCTGTCACCAGCCCATCAGAGTACCCGAGTACCTGTCACCAGCCCATCAGAGTACCCAAGTACCTGTCACCAGTCCATCAGAGTACCCAAGTACCTGTCACCAGTCCATCAGAGTACCCAAGTACCTGTCACCAGTCCATCAGAGTACCCAAGTACCTGTTACCAGTCCATCAGAGTACCCAAGTACCTGTCGCCAGCCACCAGAGTACCTGTCGCCAGCCCATCAGAGTACCCGAGTACCTGTCACCAGCCCATCTGAGTACCCGTCAGCAGCCCATCAGAGTACCCGAGTACCCATCACCAGCCCATCAGAGTACCCGAGTACCTGTCAGCAGCCACCAGAGTACTCAAGTACCAGTCACCAGCCACTAGAGTACCCGAGCACCTGTCACCAGCCCATCAGAGTACCCGGGTACCTGTCACCAGCCACCAGAGTACCTGTCACCAGCCCATTAGAGTACCCGAGTACCTGTCACGAGCCCATGCCTCATAAAATATAAATTGGGGTGTTTGGTTCCAAAATAGGGCCATTTTGTGGTTAATTCCATCGTCCTGGTGCCCCAGGACCCTTAAAAGTGTGATAGGTAGGAATGAAATTAGATATGTAATTTATGCTCCTGGAACGCTTGAAGGTACTACTTCAATGTTGGACTTCTGTATGTGGCCAGACTGTGTAAAAGTCTCAGACATGTGGTATTGCCATACTCGGGACGAGTAGAAAAATGTATTTTGGAGTGTAATTTTTGCCTGTTACCAGCCTCTAGAGTACTCAAGTACCTGTCACCAGCCACCAGAGTACCTGAGCACCTGTCACCAGCCCATCAGAGTACCTCCATGAGCACATGAGACTACCCGACCACTGTCCATGAGCCCATGGGACTACCCGACCACCGTGCATGAGTCCATGAGTCCGACCACTGTCCATGAACCCATGAGACTACCCGACCACTGTCCACGAGTCCATGAGACCACCGACCACTGTCCATGAACTC
>BLSH010391642.1:100714-154912 GCA_018402905.1 Glandirana rugosa
TGGCTGCCACTCGCCCAACGAATTAAATTTAAAATACTAACAATCAGCTACAAAGCCCTCCACAACTCTGCTCCCAGCTACATCACCAACCTCGTCTCAAAATACCAACCTAACCGTCCTCTTCGCTCCTCCCAAGACCTCCTGCTCTCCAGCTCCCTCATCACCTCCTCTCATACTCGCCTCCAAGACTTTTCCCGAGCCTCTCCCATCCTCTGGAACTCCCTACCCCAATCGGTCAGAATGGCCCCAAATATATCCACCTTCAAGCGATCCCTGAAAACTTTTCTCTTCAGGGAAGCCTATCCTGCCACCACCTAATAACTACACTCCTTTTTTCTCAATCCGCTCATCCCCCGCAGTTTACTGCCCTTTTGTATCATTTAACCCTCCCTCCTAGATTGTAAGCTCTAACGAGCAGGGTCCTCTGATTCCTCCTGTATTGAATTGTATTGTAATTGTACTGTCTGCCCTAATATTGTAAAGCGCTGCGCAAACTGTCGGCGCTATATAAATCCTGTATAATAATAATAATAATAAATGGCAGTCTCAGCCTGGACCCCCAACATGTTTTGCTCCCCCCCCGCCCACACAGCTTATTCATGGGGATGGAGTCTCCAAGTGGAAGGGGGTGGTTAAATGCATCATCGGCCATCACTCAACGAAAGAATGGTCATCAGGTATGTGAAGTATTTTGAAGGGCTAGACATGGCGGTTGTATATTTAAGGAAGTACATACACAGAACAACCATGGAAGATCTGGTTGCAAAAAAATCTTGACTGGCCAGCCTCTTGCAAGGCGTATGCAACGTTCTCATAAACCTGATTACTGTGGTGCACCTTCAGTGCTGTCCCGGTCATATAAGGAGATGAGCATATAACGTTTATCCAAATCCCACTATGATCTGAAAGATACTTATAGAGGTGCTTTAGCTCTTGTTCTTTTCTCTTTTGTAGTACATTTCAGCATATGTAAGAATATATAGCCTTCTTTTTCGGTTGCTAAAGTGATGCTTGTTCCCTAGCCGTTTCCTATAATTTAGACACAACGGGTAAAATAACTATTGAACACATCACCATTTTTCTAGGTAAATTTATTTCTAAGGGTGCTATTGACATGACATTTTCACACGTCAGTAACAAGCCATACATACAAAGCAAGCAAAACAAATAAGTTCAGAAATAAAGTTATGTGTAATAAAATGGAATGACACAGGGAAAACGTATTGAACACGCTAACTGAAATGTATTTAATACTTTGTACAAAATCCTTTGTTGGTAATGACAGCTTCAAGACACCTCCAGTATGGAGAAACAGCTGTGTGAAGTTGGCACCCCATGTTTGTAAAACCTGAATAAAAATATACCATTCGTTTGCGCCGCGTTTGCGCTGATTTGCGCCGCAAAAATGAGCGTTTGCGCCGGTTCGGTTTCTGAGATATTAAACATTCAATTTAATGCAAGCCCTGCCCACTTTGCACCCCATGTTGCTGAAATTTAAAAACAAACGCGCCATGGAGAAACTAGTCTCATGCATTGTTCAGGTGTGATTTTGGCCCATTCTTCCACACAGTCCTCAAATCTTGAAGGTTCAGTGGGCCTCTTCTATGAACTCTGATCTTTAGTTCTTTCCATAGATTTTCTATTGGATTTTAGTCAGGTGATTGGCTGGGCCATTCTAGCAGCTTTCTTTGAAACCTATTGAGAGTTTCCTTGGCTTTGTGTTTGGAATCATTGTCTTGCTGAAATGTCCACCCTCGTTTCATCTTCATCATCATGGTAGATGGCAGCAGATTTTTAAAGAATGTCTTGGTAAATTTTTACATTCATCCTTCCTTCAATGATATGAAATTTGCCAGTACAGTATGCTGATAAACAGCCCCACACCATGATGTTCCCACCTCCAAACTTCACTGTTAGTATGGTGTTTTTGGGGTGATGCGCAATGCCATTTGGCCTGCAAACATCATGAGTATTATGGCATCCAAAGAGTTCACTCAAGCTTCAACATGTTTTTTCTTCAGCAATGGAGTCTTGTGTGGTGATTAT
This sequence comes from Glandirana rugosa, assembly GCA_018402905.1. NCBI lineage: Eukaryota > Metazoa > Chordata > Amphibia > Anura > Ranidae > Glandirana > Glandirana rugosa. Next base: position 102,761 of record BLSH010391642.1, read on the forward strand.
GCATACAGGCCATGGCAGTTGAGTGCATTTTTTATTGTTTTCTTTGAAACAATTGTACCTGCTAATTCCAGATCTTTCTGAAGCTCTCCACAAATGGTCCTTGGCTCTTGGACAACTCTTCTGATAATTCTTTTCACTCCTCTGTCAGAAATCTTGTGAGGAGCACCTGGTGGTGGCTGGTTTATGGTGAAATGATGTTCTTTCCACGTCCAGATTATGACCCCAATAGTGCTCACTGGAACATTCAGAAGTTTAGAAATTCTTCTGTAATCAATGCTATCACTATGTTTTGCAACAATGCGGGCAAACGTCTTAAGATAGCTCTTTGCTTTTACCCATCATAAGGTGTTTCTTGTGTGACACCTTGGTAATGAGACACCTTTTTATAGGCCATACAGGTTCATAGGCCAACTCAACCAGCTGATATTAATTTGCACTGGCAAGGGGTAGGATTGCTTTCTAATCACTGATAGATTTCAGATGGTGTCTTGGCTTTCCATGCCTTTTTGCACCTCCCTTTCTTCATGTGTTCAATACTGTTTCCCTGAGTCATTCTATTTTATTACACATAACTTAAATTCTGAACTTATTTGTTTTGGTCTCTTTGTATGTATGGATTGCATGCGTTATTACCAACATGTGGTGAAAATTCCATGTTAATAGCACCTTTAGAAATATATTTACCTAGAAAAATAGTGACGTGTTCATTACATTCTTTACCCGCTGTATATGAGAAATGAGTAAGAGGAAGCAGAAACAAAAACAGTGGATTTCTTTATCCAAGAAAGCCTAAAAACCGGGCAATGTATGTTCACAGAGCATGTCATTTTTATGGCTACCCTTTTTCTTTTTTTTTGCTAGGTACATTATTACCAACCCTTATCTTTAGGAATAGATAAAAACATCCTGTTTAGGGCTGTGTAAGTTTGGGGAAAAAAAGTTTCCCAAACTGGTAAAGCCCAACTCCAAACAGAACTTTTTTGCTTTTGATAGAACATGTTATAGACTTTGTTGGGTTTTTATTGTCATCTGTACATATCTCTACCGGGGTGATTTCCCCGCACACGGGTGAAAACATTTTTTATACAGTGGGGAAGGGTTAGAATTTTTAAATACATTTTTATTGCGAACCTTGTCTTCCTGTCCCAGTGACAACTGTACCTTCTATTCCTTGTACGACCATCTCAAGGACAGGATGAAGGAAAAAAATCTTTCCATTAAAATGTCTATTATTAAAGTGGTTATAAACTAAAAAAGTTTTTTACCTTAATGCATTCTCTGCATGAAGGTAAAAAAAGACTTCCAATAGCTGCTACCCTCAGCCTCACCTTAGTCTGATCTCGATCCAGTGCTGTGCCTGTCTGCAGCAGCTCTTCTCCCCTCTCTGCCTTCTCACAGAAGACTCGGCAGTAACTGGCTTCTGTTGCTGTCAGTCAAGTACTGTGGGGGCAGGTCCAAAACGCACTGTGTGTGTCTATAGACACAAGATCAAGTGCACACGAATGCCCACAAAGCAAGCAGCTTGTCATAGGGGCACACAGAGGAGAGAAGGAGCCAAAAAGTTCCGGCAGAGGACCCCAGAAGAGGAGGTTTAGGGCCAATCTGTGCAAAACCATTGCATAGAGCAGGTAAGTATAACATGTTTGTTAATTTAAGAAAAAAATGAAAGTGAAATAAAATACAGTAATACTGACAGATGCAATGCTTAGTGTCTCTCAGCTCCAGTTGTAATGATTATTCCACATAATTCTTTCTAAAATATCATGCATAATGCACATGTGATCCTAACTGAAGTGTAGAAAACTTTGACTGTTAGCTGCAGAGATCACAAAAGCAAAAATTCTATAACCAGGTCAACTACTCAATTTCTTTCACTGCAGACTTAAACATTGGAATCATTTGACTGATTTGAAGTGAGCAGTGCAGATATAACATGTCGAGACACCATGGCCGCTATAGGACTTGGAGAAAAGTGATGCAGTGGGTAATTCCCCACCCCCAGACCCTGGTATCTTAAGGAGATACTAAAGGCTGTATTATTTTTCTTCTTGGTGTGCCCCCATAGCAAGCCCCTTGATATAGGGTCAAGCCTGCAGGCTCGCTCCTGAGCCACACTGCCTGCAACTTCACTGCAGCATTGATGTTCTGGGGTTCAGCACTTGATCGAGAGCGGACGCAGGTAAGTATCTGGGGGGGGGGGGGCTGGGAGAGGGGAACTTTTTTTTACCCCAAATGAGAATGCATTAAAATAAAAAAAACACACACACAACAACTTTAGCCTTTACAATCACTTAAAAAAAAAAAATAGAGCAGTTCCTGGGCCCCAAAGGGGAACTAAACCCTCCAAGGATGTTACTATCCTAACCAATGTCTGATCTGCACATGTGATCCGCTATGTCACCAGCAATCAAACAGTTCAGTTCAGAGCTAACATATGCACAATAGTAACTGTGGTAGTTGTCATTCAAGGCATGCCATATTTTGGGAAGCAGTTAAATTGGTGGGTTTAGTCCTGCTTCAAGCCTCACAGCTGTATATCTGCAGCGTGAGATCATCGAAGACACTGTGCTCTCTGACTGCTAGTTTTACAAGAATTGGAAGAAGTCACTACTGTGCTGTTCATCTATCAGCCTTACTGTTTTCTATTTCACAAGTCATCAGTGGGCAGGTCCTGCCTCTACCAGGATAGCTGCTTTTATACACAGACAGCCTAACCTTTAGGCTGATAAACTAATAAATGGAACAGGTTTGTTTTACCAAGTGTCTTTTTAACTAGGGATGCACCGAAATTTCGTCCGCCAAAAAATTATCGCCTGAAAACAGTGTTTTTTGGTATCGGCCGAAAGAAAAAAACGGGCAATACCAAAACCAAAAGGGGACGGGGTCCACTCTGGGTGCCGCCCATTGCGGGGGTGTGTATTATATAGAAGATGAGGAGTTTCACATTGCACAAATAGCAGGTTTGCAAGAGCCGCTCAGTGCGTGAAACTGTCATGTAATGTAACTGATTGCGGGACTAAACAGCTATCAAACACCAGCCAATAGGATATGCACTGGGCGGATGTTTGATAGCTGTTCGGTCCCACCCACCGCCAACTTCACCCAACCGAGTTGTGACAGCTTCTTCTTCATGCAGTGAAATTCCATGACAGTTTCACGCACAGAGCAGCTCTTACAAGCCTGCTATCTACGCAATGTCAAACTCCTCATCTCCTCTATTAGTGCCAATCAGTGCCACCTGTCAGCACCAATCAGTGCCACCTGTCAGTGAAAATCAGTGCCACCTATCAGTGCCAACCAATGCTGCCCATCAGTGCCAGTTAGTGCTTTCAATCAGTGCCGCCTATTAGTGCCATCCAATGCCAGCTATCAGTGCCAATCAGTGCCACCTATCAGTGCCACCTATCAGTGCCACCTATCAGTGCGAGATCTAGGGACTTATTGACCTGTCATGCCCTATTAAGGGATAGTTACATTCCTTTTAATCGGAATAAAAAGTGATAAAAAAAAAAATGTAAAAAGAAAAGTGCCAGAACAGTAAAAAAAAAAATGAAAGCACCCCCGTCCCCGCGTGCTTGCTCACAGCAGCAAACACATACGTAGGTCATGCCCACATATGTAAACAGCGTTCAAACACATGTGAGGTATTGCTGTGAACGTTAGAGAAAGAGCAATAATTCTAGTCCTCTCCTCTGTAACACTAAACAGGAAACCTGTAAAAAAAATTTTTAAAGCATTGCCTATGGGGATTTTTAAGTCCCGCAGGAGTGTGTGCAATTTTAAAGCGTGACACGTTAGGTATCAATTTACCTTGCGTAACATCATCTTTCACATTATGCAAAAAATTGGGCTAACTTTAGTGGTTTTTTAATGCATGAAAAATAGCATGCAAGATAAAAAAAGTTGCAACGACCCGCCATTTTATTCCCTAGGGTCCCTGCTAAAAAATATACACAATATTTGGGGGCTTTGAGTAATTTTTTTGCAAAAAAAGTATGGTTTTTACATGTAGAGAAGTGTCAGAATTGGCTTGGGAGGCAAGTGGTTAAAAAAGGTGTGCAATATCACAAACAATGTATGGAGGTTTAAAGAATAATATAAACTGGGAGCATTTATGTCCCGAACAGGCTATGCTATTCTGACTCATAATACCAAGGGAACAGAGAGTACATTTATAGGACAAAGATTTTACATATGCATATTATTCTATCAATCGAGGTGGTATAACTTTGAGCTTATTATACCAGCGATGCCGTTTATTCAATGTAAAACAGGAACCAAACACAATGCCCTTTTTATCAAAACATTAATAAGAACTGTTGTTCTTGTTAAGCACAGAAACCAATCATATTTTTACTTTCAGCAGCCTTGCTGTCCTAGTGAAGGGCGAATTATTTCATTCTACAGGCATCTATTCTCCAGACACTTTAATAACCATTTTTACAAAATGTGAACACTGCTGGCCATACAAGGCTTGAAATCTGTCTGAATCAGCGGCGGTCTGAGCTGTGAGCGGCCCTGTCAGTAATTGCAGTAATCAGATGCAGTCACTCTTTAGGTATACTGACAGCCACGGGAGCAGCGGCTGTCAGAATACAAGACAATTCCTCCATTCATGCTGTTTAGCATGAAAATCATACAGATACTGACAAGACACAGCCTTTTCACTACTAAAAAAGCAAAAGGATGAGAAAAGGTTAGGTCTACTTCTTGAAATTACTGATACATAAATGTGAATAAAATAAAATAGAGTAACACTGTAAATGAGAACTCAACCCTTTCAAATGCAGGACACTGTTCAAAGCAAGAAGCAATAAAAAAAATAAAAAATAATAATAAATATCAAGTTTTTCCAATTAAGGCCCCTTTCACACTTGTGCGACTTGTCCTGCGATTTGGGACTGCAAGTTGCATGACAAGTCGTACTCCATGCTTTCGACTTCAAGTCACACCGACTTCAAAGTAGTCCCTGTACTACTTTGGTCCGACTTTGATGCGAGTTGAGGTCCATAGACCTCAAGTTCACACAGGCATTCCCTGAATCGCGGCAAAATCTTGTCAAAATCGCGGTCGCCAAGTCGCTTTCAAGTTGTTGCAGTGTGAAAGGAACACTATTTCAATGGAAATGTGGTATAACGTGAACTTATAATGCTCATACAAGCTTCCTAAAAGCTATGGATATTTGAAGCACAGTTACTTTAATATTCCTTGCACCTTCCACTTTCATACTTTATTACAAATTTGACATGAAATCCGAGAAAATTCTGTATCAGGTGAATTTGAAGGCTACAAAACACCTCAATGTTGGTATTATTTTTACTAACCTTGGGGCTCGTTCAGACATGTGGCCAGGCAATTGAGCCTCAGTTTTACCACCCCCCTCACCCACCTAAACAAGGGCTGTACACATGCTTAGGTCTTGATGCTTTGCAGCGAAAATTAAAGAGCATGACGCATTCAGTGGACAGTACCCATGCCAAACGCAATCCATTTAAGTGAATGGGGCCTTTCTGCAAAGGACCTACAACCATGTAAAATGCATGTGGTTGTGACGTAGTGGGTCAGCATTTTTAGGGTTAAAACAGGCAGTGAGGAGGTGATATATCATCTCTGATAAGTGATCCACCACAGGGGAGATTTGTCCCATTTGTCCTGATGATCATTATCAAACAGGACAAAGATTAAGGGAAAATATAAAATTGTGAGTTGTCACTGGAGAAATCTTCCAACAGGTACACGTCCCTTCAACAGACAACTGTCTAAGTGAAGGTTTTCCTCACTTTGGAGAGATTTCTTGTACTTTCTGATATGTGTACAGGACTGGAAATAACAGGAAATCTCCACAAGGGGACATAGATGGCCAAAAAAATTGGCAATAGTTTTAACCCTTCCTTCATTTATCTAAAACTGAATAACAATATTAAAAAAAAAAAAAAAATGTTAGCTTTGTATATACCTTAAGGGCCGGTTTACACCATGAATCGCACAAGAACACGCTGTGTGTTCCTGTGTGATTCATGTGCGATCCAGGTGCAGTGTGATTTCAGCCCATTCATTTGATGGGCTAAAGATCGTGCTGGGCTGCACCAAAATTGGTCCAACACTGCATGGTACATGCAATCCGGTGCAAGCAAATGCACTGCATTTGGGGTGTCATTAACACAGACACCTCCAGCAGATCGCAAATGCAATGCATTTTGAATGCAGTGCGGTGGATAGTAAAAGGAGGGTTATAAACCCTGTGGTCTTTTTTTTTTGCCATCGGTGTGCCATTGGGGAGATTTCCCTTTGCATCCTGTCCTGTAGTCACAACAGGAATTGAGAGGAAATCCCTGGTTGTTACAGGGGTCACCAGATCTAGTGTCCCCATTGAAAGATTTTCCCTCTATTCCTGTTCTGATGACAACTCAAAATTGGGATTTTCTTTCATTTTCACTGTTGATGAGAATGTAAATACAGGGGTTAATCTCCCTAAGACCCCTTTCACACTTGTGCTAGTTGTCCTGCGATTTGGGACTGCAAAGTCACATGACAAGTCGTTCCCCATTATTTCCAATGAGTACCATTCATATCTGTATGACTTTCAAGTCATGCCAACTTCAAGTAGTCCCTGCATTACTTTGGTCCAACTTTGATGCAATTTGAGGTCCATGGACTTCAATGTTAAGTCCTCAAAGCAATTCTCATGCAAACCGCACCTGAATAATATAGATGTGATTTCTGTACTACTTCTGTACGACTTTGTAATCTGTTTTCATTGAGCCAAAGTCTTACTGCAGATCACATTAAAATCGTGAAAAAATTGCAGTAAAATCCCTCTCCGCTGTATCCAAAACCAAAAAAGTTTTTAGTTGTACTTTAGAGGTTGATTCAGCGCACCAGAATCTAGCATTGAATATATTTTAGCTGAGCTATCCCTTTTGTGATAAGGCAAACGCTATCTATAGGAAACATCACAAAGCTGAACTCCAGGAAGTTATGAAAAGAAAACACCAATCCATGCAGGAATATGCTTATAAAAGCAACCAGTGTAAGGGCATAAATTGGACTTGGTACTCAGCCGGCAGGTGATTGGACTGAAAAAAGCAAAAATTTCCCACACTTACCAGCCAGCCAGCCTGAAACCTAACTAAATTGCTCGGTTTAAAAACTCATAATGAAAACAGAGGGTTTTGTTGCACACATTCGCAAATTTATGTGGAAGCTGCAGTGCCCACGTCAAGGCTCCTCCGTGTACTGCGGTGCTTAAGAAAAAGGGCGTGACTTTGGTTCGGATAAAGGTGAGGCTGGAGGACAACCAAGCTCATCTATAGTCAGAAGGAACCACGGCATGCAACTGAGGATATCCTCTGGGAATTTCATAAATGGTGTCATAGACACCCTTTAGAATTTTAGCTGGGTGCAGTACCAAAAGTGTCAGCACTTGCCCCCGATTGAGGTACCTGTGAGGGACCGCTACATAAATCTGTTGGTGCCCGGCACAAAGGTCGAGTCTACATACTGGACACCACTTAGGATTGCCACCTCATCCCTTTAAACCCGAACACATATGAATTACGGTACTCAGGTTCTGAGGCCAATTTAATGCAGGTAAGGCACCAAGTGAGTTTAATTACCACCTTAATTAGCCACTGAACCTGTGTAATTAATATGTGTTCGGGTTTAAAGGGATGAGGGGGCAACCCTAACACCACTACTTCCTCAGTGCACTCCCTCCTTCCCCAGGCAATACCCCCTTACACGGACAGGTGCAGAGCTGAGAAGTGTTGTGCTACGGTGAGCAGAATCTGATAGGGGATCAAAAGCCTAGTTCCCCACTAGGTTTGCTTCACTTTTCACTGACAACACATCGCAGTGGGCAGATCCACAGCCATTATTCAGTCCAATAGTGGCTTTTGAATTTGCCCTCTGCCATACGCCGTCAATCAAAAGTAAAGTGAATCTGATGGGAACTAGTCTCTCAATTCCCCATAAGGCTTTGCCCACCCAGTGACAAGTAATTTTCCAAATATGGGCATTGTCATATTTGGTAATGGCATTGCCAGTATCCCTAGCCCATTTGTTTACATTTTGCTTCAACTCAGGGAATCTTCTGGCTGCCAGCTGAATGGAACTGGTATTCTATCAAAACAGCCAACTTGTCAAAATCTCCAACCACGTCACTTCCGATGACTGTCCAGCATCAGTAATCGTACATTTCGACAAGCTGCCTGTTTTTACACAACACCGGCAGCATATACACTACGGTACAACATATAATGTGTGGGCATTGTTAGCCTGCCCACTACTAACAAACAATATGGCCACCTCCAAGGCGGCGACAACTTTTTTCCTTCTCACCCGCTGTTCTGTCAAAACAGCCAACTCGTCGTGTACCGTAGTGTATACACTGCCGGTGCGTCAAAATCGCCAACTCGTCATGTACCGTAGTGTATACACTGCCGGTGTGTCAAAACAGCCAACTCATTGAAATCTCCAATTACTGATGCTGGACAGTCACCGGAAGTGACGTGGTTGGAGATTTTGATGAGTTGGATATTTTGACAGAACACATGGGATACAGCACTATGCAGTAAACTCAGAAGTGTAAAGTTACTGTGCTACCTAAATGTATAAAATAAGCAGCCAGCACACCAATATTAACATAAATTGGAGAAACGATAAGAACAACACAGTGCAGCGCTAGAAAGTCATATATACATTCCACTAGTTAGTGGAAATAAAGTGCATAAGCACATGAAAATAAATAAATAATATGTGCAAAATAAATGGCAACTAATATTAATATAATATAGCATCGAAAATGTAGGCCAATAAATATTGCATAAAGTGCAAATGTAAGCAAATAAATCGATGAAAAAGTGCTTGAGAGAATAAGTCAATGAGGTAGTGTTCAAAGAAAAGTCCCAGGAAGGACCATATAATCCTGTTGTGAGTGCTCTCTTCTACAGGGCCTATCAGGGGGTGTGTGAATCTTGGTTTCAAACATCCACCCGCATGCAGTGCAGACCTCCACCAAAATGTACACAACGTACCCTTACCAGATTAATCTGGATATGTGCACATAAGATAACAAGTGGGTCGGACCCCAGGGACATCAATCAAAACTCCATGGTTCCACCTTCACATCAAAAGGAATAAAATCCAGGCAGCACCTCCACACCTTAGTCATGTATATTGGATGATCACTCCATAGGACATCAGATTCAGCATACACCAAAAATGGTCCCAAAATAAAGTGCTGGAGAAGACCTCAGTGGACCTGTGATTATGTCAGTTTTCTTGCAGGTCCAGTGGAAAATGCAGAGATACTTGAGGCAATGTCCAGGTAAGGATGGTCTACCGGGCACACTGAATGGCCGCGCTGTCAGGCTGCTTCCTCTGTGTATCGCTTGTTCTCTCCCGCCCGGCTGGTCCTCTTCCGCTCCCGCCTCTCCCTGCCCGCTGGCAGTTTTACCACTTGCCATACCCTGCATTGCCTCAAGTATCTCCGCATCTTCCACTGGACCTGCAAGAAAACTGACATCATCACAGGTCCACTGAGGTCTTCTCCAGCACTTTATTTTGGGACCATTTTTGGTGTATGCTGAATCTGATGTCCTATGGAGTGATCAACCAATATACATGACTAAGGTGTGGAGTTGCTGCCTGGATTTTATTCCTTTTGATGTGAAGGTGGAACCATGGAGTTTTGATTGATGTCCCTGGGGTCCGACTCACTTGTTATCTTATGTGCACATATCCAGATTAATCTGGTAAGGGTACGTTGTGTAAATTTTGGTGGAGGTCTGCACTGCATGCGGGTGGATGTTTGAAACCAAGATTCACACACCCCCTGATAGGCCCTGTAGAAGAGAGCACTCACAACAGGATTATATGGTCCTTTCTGGGACTTTTCTTTGAACACTACCTCATTGACTTATTCTCTCAAGCACTTTTTCATCGATTTATTTGCTTATATTTGCACTTTATGAGATATTTATTGGCCTACATTTTCGATGCTATATTATATTAATATTAGTTGCCATTTATTTTGCACATATTATTTATTTATTTTCACGTGCTTATGCACTTTATTTCCACTAACTAGTGGAATGTATATATGACTTTCTAATGCTGCACTGTGTTGTTCTTATAGTACTATGCAGTAAGCCATGACAGCTTCCTAATACAGCCGTGCCCCACTCTAAGTCCTGGTGTACCTCCATATACCAGGTCAGAGCTGGATCTAAAGCAATACTAAACCCATTTATTCTTTACAGCCAAGGAAGCTGCCATCTTAGCCTATTTGATCTACAGTTTCTATGGTGGTACACATGTGATCAGCTATGACATCACCCACTTGATGGCTTTACAGTTTGTTAGAGCGCTAACATAAAAACACTAGTAGGTATAATAGCATTCAAAGTATGCCTTGAATTTAACTGATTTGGGAAACAGTTAAAGTGTCTGTAAACCTCTGAATTGAAAAATGAGTATATCCTTTTATAGTATGTACTTGCCTCTATCCAGAGCACCTATTGTGATTTCTGTCTTCTCTCTCATTTCTTTGCTATCTGCATGAGTCTTAAAGAGGAAGTAAACCCAGATTGGGTTTACTTCCTCTACAGTCCCCTGAAATGTAGAAGCATGCATAGTAGCCCATTATGTGCCACTTACATGGATTAGAAGCCCGCGACATCCAGCGATGTCCCTGCTCCAGGGCGCGTCCATCTACTGCCCCTCTTCCTTCCAGGGCCGCAACTCCAGCGATGTGACTGGCCAGAGTCGCGTGACGTCACTCCCACTCATGCGCGCAGGAGCCTCACGGCACGGTCGCAGTGGAGGAACGGCACGCAGGCCGTTCCTTCGCTGCGCATGTGCTGACATGACATTGGCACAGCTTTAACACTGCATATCTCCTGAACCGTACAGGTTTAGGAGATATACAGTGCACCTACGGGTAAGCCTTATCATAGGCTTACCTGTAGGTTAAAGTGGTTGTCACAAGTTGACAACCACTTTAAGCCTCGTACACACGATCAGAGGTTACTCACCATACGAAAATTCTCGTATGACGGAATACAACTTCAGAAGCAACGTAATGTGTTGAATAGTTTTGTATGTCCCTCCTCCAGCACACAGCAGGTGATTGACAGCCTTAGCTGTGCAGGTTTCCCTACAAGACTGTCACCTGACAAAGAAGCCACAAGCTGAAATGCATTGTCATGCAGACAGCTAGTGCACAAATCCTGTTGCATTCCAGCGTGCGTTCCTTCTAAATCTTTGTTCTGGCCAGCGGCACTCTTTCGGGGGTTTATAATGTTACGTCCTACGGGACAGACCCGGCGCTCAGGCTACACCTAAACCGAGCCTCGCGCTGGTGTGCCCTCATGTGAAATCACATCTCTGTGGATGTGTACCACAGCCGCTGCACTAAGATCCACATCACTGGCATGCACACCGGGCCTTTGGGCTATGTAAGCATAATGAATCAGGATGACATCTACATTCCACTGGGCTATGTAACTTGAATGAATCATGATGACATCCAGTTTATATGGATATGCAACTTGAAGCTCACGCTGAGGATTGTTAATGACTGTGCTTTTAAATTTATTTTAATTCAATTTACCTCATCACCTTATAATAAATACGGATGCTGTGCAGTGTAATCATTGAACTGTTTGGTGACTCCTTTATATTGTGAGATGCTACAAAGGCATTATCATTTAATCTATGTGCCCCGTGTGCTTTTTTCAGGAGATGTCATGCAGCTCCTTGAACTTAAAGCAGAAGTAGGGCCAAAGATCTGTTGGCCCCACTTCTACTAGGGACCACTTCTTTCTGCACTCCTGTGACCCATTTTCAGCCAACACAGTGGGCTAAAGTCTGACGTCACTCAGCCGATCCAGGCTCTGGAGAGATCCCAACTTTACAGTCAGGATTCACCCAGATGCCTGGACAGGCAGCTAGCTCAGTCTCTTAGACCCCATTCACACTTGAGCGTTTTGTAGAAGACGCCTGAAGCTCAAACAAGTTTTGGAGGTATTTTTTTGGGCAGATTTGGGTGTTTTTCTGCTTTTTACATTGGTGACCTTTTGACCTGTACAAAATTGCGGCAAAAATGTGGCAAAATAGCGGGATTTTGTGCCTGAAAGCTACATGCTCAGGTGTGAATGCAGCCTTAAAAACTGAGGCCAGCACTCCAGTGAGCACTGGAGGGGCAGAGCAGAGAGCTGGTTACTGACAATCACTGGCTCTCTGCTCAATGAAGACCGAGAAATGAGCGATCAGTGATCTTTCACCAATCAGCTCTCAGTGTAGAGGCAGTGGGGGATTGATGCAGCATCCATCTAGGCTTGGTTCACTGTGGGTTCCCATATCGCACCTTACCTGCACGTAGTTCACACTGCCTAATGCAAACCTCTGAGAGTGTCAAAAAAAGGACCCAGTTCCCCCCTCCCCCCTGGAAGGTTCCAAATGTGGCACCGGAGGAAGCAAATGAGCAGAAGTTCTTTGGAGTGGAACTCCGCTTTAATATGTGTTCAGTTTTAAAGGGATGAGGTGGCAACTCTATGGGGTTGAGTTACTAAAGCTGGAGAGTGCAAAAACTGATGCAGCTGTGCATGCTAGCCAATCAGCTTCTAACCTCAGCTTGTTCAATCAAGCTTTGACAATAAAACCTTGAAGCTGACTGGTTTCTACATGGAGCTGCACCAAATATTGCCCTTTCAAGCTTTAGTAAATCAGCCCCATGTCTGTGCGATGCAAATTCAGCCGTACAAACTGTGTGGCAGAAATCGCATTGCATTTGCACCAAAATGGGGCAGGACCCTTTTTTGAGTCTGCACTGGAATCGGATCGCATGGGGGTTCACACCTATGTGGACCGATTCCTGCACCATTTGACAGTCAGCACTGCGAGCTGATCTGGGGGTGTCATTAACTTTACATTGACCGCCCTCAGCAATTCACAGACGTCAGTGTGAACTAGTATGCGATCCAGGTGCGATGCGGGAACCGGAACTCAACGTCAGGGTTTCCCGCATTGCACCAGTGTGAACCGGGATTAACTCACGGGGGTTGATTTAATAAAGCTGGAGAGTACAAAAACTGGTGCAGCTTTGCATGCTAGCCAATCAGCTTCTAACCTCAGCTTGGTCAATCAAGCTTTGACAATAAAGCCTTGAAGCTGATTGGTTTCTGTGTGGAGCTGCACCAATATTTGCACTTTCAAGCTTTAGTAAATCAACCCTTCACTTTTTACAAAGTGGCTGAACCCTTGGAATTCAGCTTTGTTTCTCAAAACAGTTACACTCTAGGCATGCCGTGAACGTTCACAATTTGCTAGCGCGCTTATGTTAGCTCTGGTAGGTGACCTGCTCAAGCCATGATATGGGTGGCGCCCTAGCTGATCACATGTGCAGCGCCATGGCAACTGCAGATCAAACAGAGGCTAAGATGGCAGCCTCCTGGGCTGTAAAGGAAGGTTTAGTTGTGATTTAAGAATGGGGCACTGGCAGAGATGGGTCCTTAAAGTGGCAGTAGTAAGAAGTGGCGGAATTGGCAGCACGTCAGTAATGTTCCTGACCCTGGGATCAGGCGCAGGAAGTTCTTCTGGAGACTGATAGTGATGTGATCCCAGGGATCCATGGGCAGACATAGAACTTCCTGGCAGGTGAAGGGCTCTGATGTGTTCCTGAGTAATGATGATCCCTGGTGTACAATGCCTCCCCCTCCCCCTCCCCTGTGTGCTGGGTACCACACTACACTCCCATCCGCGGTATGCCGTGCAGTGTCTGGAATGAGGGCAGCATCTCACCTGACACAGAAGGTCATAGCGACATTCTCCTCTCCTCTCCTCTTCTTTCCTTTTCTCTTCTCCACAAGTCTTCCCACCAATCCTGTCAGCTTGTAATATAAAAGGCGCTGAGCCCTCCAGGACGTAGCAGTGAGCGGCCCTCACACCGTGACCCCCCCAACACTCACCTCCGCCTAATACACCATTCACCTGTTACTATAAATAAACAACTACCTCACATTCACAACGCTACATTCCTCACAGCCACAACCGAACCCTACAGGCAGCCGAAACCCCGCCTCCTTTCCCTGGGTACACCCAGCGCTTGGGACCGGCGACCGCCCACTAGCGCCAATTCTCGCTGCTATTGGTAGACGGTGACGTCTCTCTGTAGGCACGCCTCCTTTAAGGGAATTTCCAGACTTGCTTTGAGTTTGGTAGCCTCGCGCCGGTGGGCGTGGCATTGGTTAGATAGAAGCTATTTTGGTAAGCCTCGATTGGACGCGCTGGCTACTATGGTGCGTCTTGATTGGTCATTAAAGCTGCTTGTCAGACACAGGCTGTCATTGGCTTGTCATTAGTGTACGCATAGAAGTGGAGAAGATGACAGTGCGTGATCTGTACTCACCACAGCTGGAAATGTTGTTTTTGTTGCAATTGCTCTAATACGGCTGCTGACACTTCAATCTTGATCTGTAATCCACATAGATAGGTGTGCTGCAGGCAGTGTATATATGTAGCCCTACCCTAGTGCCAGGCAAGGTCATCTAGAGCCCAGGGCTCAAAACTGCGCCCTCCTCAAGATGTATGAGCATTATGTGACAGCAAAAATCCAATCTGAATGCTTCCCCCTAAGTATAAATCCCACAAGTACAAATCTGCCCCCTGCTGAAATCCCCCTCCCAGCACAAATTTTTGCCCCCCAACGCGAATGCCTCGCCCAAAAAAAGTCACCCCTCCCAGCACAAACCTTTGCAGTCCATCCCCCCAACACAAATGCCCCTCTCCAAAAAAAGTCACCCCTCCTAGCACAAAACTTCTACCCCCTCTAATTTTCCCTGCAACCCACCCCCCCCCCCCCACTGCAAATCTCCCCTCCTAGCACAAATCCTCCACCCAAAAAAATCCCCTTCTAGCAGAGTTCTCCTTCCCCCTTCACCATATCACCTCTTCTAACACTATTCCCCCCTCCTAGCTCAAATTCCCTTTCCCCATCCCCCCTCTGAACACAAAGCCCCCTAAATCACCACTCCTAGCAATTGTTACCCCCCTGCTGCCCCTCACAACACAAATCCACCCCCCTCAATCTTATTGCAGCGCCTCACATGAAACCACAGTGCCCAGGGCAGCTGCCCCTCCTGCACAACCCTTGTTCCAGCCCTGGCCCTACCCCAGAAGAAGCCACTTGGTAATTTGGGTTCTATGCGTCCACTCCAAGAACACCCTCTGACACACCTGGTTGAATGAAATTTACTGTAAGCCAGGGTTGTCAACCTTCCGAAATGAAATTTACTGACACAACAGAAAAATTTACTGACAGTGGCAATTTTTTTTTTGTTGCTAACCATTTGCAGTGCAATTATCAATATTTAACCTTTTCAGCTTTGGAAATTTTACCCTCCCCCCCTTCCTGACCAGGCCATATTTTGCAATACAACACTGCGTTGCTTTAACTGACACCATGTTTTACCATTCCAGGTGACAACAACCTTAGTGACGCCACTGGTCCTAATTCTTCAGCCAGCTAGCATTGGGCCTAGTTGTACCATTGGTGCACATGAGAATAGTCCTAGTAAAGCCTGCAGGCAGTAATAAGGCTTCTAGATGGCTGCATGGTCAGTTCCTAAAGGACTCAATCTCTAGTAAATTGTAGATTCTCTTTTTTTGTTTACAAACTTTTATTAAAGGCAAAATATGGTACATATAAATCTTGCAGCAGCAGCACACCAGTCCCAGCAATATTGCAGCTCACCATCCAGTCACACACAGCGATTAGTCCACTCTCTGCTCTGCACCCAGGTGACTCTGGCTGTCAGCAAACCTGGATTGGGTGAGAAGATTGTGCTCATTTGCAGGAAACAAGGACACTGCACAGATGGAGTTATACTGAACCCTGTATACAGACATCATTGCTAGTAGTCATCTTTCTGATACTTGTAGTGCCTCAGACTACAAGGCCATTTAGATAGAAAGACACTGTATACAGAGGTCATTGTCCTTTCACCCTGCTGAGGAAAATCTTGCATTCTTCACGTAATAATCCAGGCCAGTTATGTTATTCAGGCCTGCCAGCCAGGAATTTAAGTGCACCAACGAGAGTGGCTAGCTGAAGACGCCAAGATGTATTTAACTTCAAAGAGACTGAAGTTACTATTGCCATAAAGCCTTGCACACACATATCCAAGGCTCTGTATATGCAGTGGGTGTGCGGGACGGTTTATCTTGGAAGCTAAGATATATACTGTTGATTTGATTACAGTGTTTGCTATTGGGCCTGTGGTGCCAGGAGACAGAAGAGAGGGATCTGACATAGAGAGTATCAGTCTTTTGCTCTCCTCCTGCCTGGACTCATATAGAGCCAAACTTGAGTGGAGGTAACCAATCTGATACATATTGCCATTTTGGTGACTTTACTGTATTAAAGTGTTTGCCCTGGTCTTGGGGTTATTCTAAGGTTCTGAATCCCCTGAAAGAAGCATATATGTACTACTGAGCTATATTGCTTATAACTTCAGTTAATGTTCTTCTATCGCATTCTTTGAACCTATTTTCAATGTTTGTTACCTATTCATAGATATACTACAGTAAAGACAATTTCTGCCTTTTATAATAACATGTGTGTGTTTCTCATTGATCCTTGCACTCACACTTGCCAGGTGTGCCAGAGGGGACTGAGGCTGTTATTGGGGTTGAGAGGCAGAGTAACGGACTGAACGTAGTAAGCGGCTCATGTCGGGGTAGCGCTACACTTAATTTTCACGTTCAACTGTGGCCAGCATAGAAGTCTAATGGAGCTCCTTAAGCTCCTCCTGCAGGCGGGGCACAGACAGTGAGATGAATCAGCATATACAGTGCTCAGCATAAGTGAGTACACCCAAACGTTACACACAAAAAAGTATTTTTCTTAACAAACTCATTCAAGACCATGTTGCAAAAATGAATGCACCCCCAATGAAAGTCTTAGGAGCAAAGTTACATTTTAGACAACAAAATCTTAATTAACAAGGGTTCAACTACAGGTGAATCTAATTATTCATTAAACAGGTATCCAGCAGGCAGTTGATTATAAAAGGACCCCTGGACGACATCAACCTATGACGAAATGCGTGGGTCGGAGCAACGCGCTGACTTCACCAATTCCACACGTCTCCTAGAAGGACAGGTTTTGTTTGTTTGTGTGCCGGCCGACACACCAAATATAAGGCGCAGTTTATCAGCAGATGCTGTAAGTGCAATATTTTTATATTCTAATAAATTTTAAAAGGATTTTACACCATGTGGAGCATTTTGTTTTTTGGAGAAATTCTTACATCTCACACAGTGCCAAGAGGATGGGAGAGAGTCCTGGGCTGAGTTTTAAGTCACAAGTGCAAACGAACCCTTGTAGTGAGGGGTCCACATGAGCTGGTAAGCACATTTTTGAGCTGTTGGTGGAGGCACTAATGTTTAAGATCACTAAAAGGTGGTGGATGGTGAAGGTCAGCACCAGGAGTTTTTAAGACATCACAACACTTGTGGACTGTTTTGTTATTTTCATTTTTATTCTAAATTGATTTATTATAACCTGTACGATTAGTGCAATCTATATATTCCATCTCACAGAGATGTCCAGGCCAAACATGGAAGTTAACACCTCGACAGGAGCGTCTTCTGATGAGAAGGGTTGAAGAAAATCGCCCTGCAAGTTCACTGCAATTAGCTAAAGAAGTAGAAAGCCAAACCGGGGTGACTGTTTCCCGTAACACAATATGGCGTATACTGCAGAGGAATGGCACGCATGGGTGTCATCCACAAAGGAAGCCTCTCCTACAGCCTATGCAAAATGCCAGAATTTGCCAGGGCACATGCTGGAAAAGAAGAAGACTACTGGGACTCTGAAATCTGGAGTGATGAGACCAAGATAAATGTTTTTGGAACTGATGGCTTCAAAACTGTATGTCGTTGCAAAGGTGAGGAGTAAAAAGAAAAATGCACGGTGCTTACAGTAAAAGACGGCAGTGGCAGTGTCCTTATGTGGGGCTGCATGAGTGCTGCTGGTGTTGGGAATCTGCATGTTATTGATGGTATCATGAGTTCACAGATGTACTGCTCTTTATTGAAAGATAAGATACTACCATCACTCCGTGCCCTTGGCCGTCGTTCACTTTCCAACATGACAATGATCCAAAAACACACATCTAAGGCCACTGTTGCATTTCTGAAGAAGAACAGGGTGAATGTGATTCAGTGGCCAAGTATGTCTCCTGATCTGAACCCAATCAAACACCTATGGGCAATTCTGAAGACACAAGTTGAGCATTACTCTCCATCCAGCATCTTGCCTCTAAAATAGATCATTCTTGAAGAATGGAAAAAGAGAGATGTTGCAATATGTCGCCAACTTGTTCATTCCATGCCTAGAAGACTTGGTGCTGTCCTTACAAATCATGGAGTTTATACAAAATACTAGATGTAGTAGTTTTTGTTGTGGGGTGTATTCATTTTTACATCAACTAATCGGAGTAAAACTGAACATTTTGTAATCAAAGTTATATTATTAACCTTACTTTCATGTAATGAGCTAAACAAATGTTCTATACCACCCACTAGGGCCCTTTTCTCAGGGACTAGGTGCAGAAACTCACACTCTCAGCGCTTCAAGGAAGAGCAGCAAAGCAGAGCATTGTGCCAAATGATCAGAGAGGCCAAATTGCACTAAGGGTCTTATAGGGGCCTTGTTCTGGCCAAAAAAAAGCCCTGACATTTACAATACCTCCAGCTGGACAACCGCAGCTGTAGATGCCTTTCGTTGACAACCATGTTCCACCCAATTTCTAAATAAAGAGAGTCATAAAACAGAACCTAAAGTGGGCACTTTGCAGCTGACAAATCTACATAATTTTTGACACCAATTACTTCAATATGCTCTTTTGAATAAGCTATAGCACAATTGGGTATACCTATTAAATTTTGTTGTTTTTTTTTACTGGAATTCCTTTTAGATTGAATTATCCTGCTCTTCTCTAGACCTTGACATAGCTTGTCTTTTCACTTTATCTATCAAATAAGTGGGATATCCTCTAGCTTTCAAGCGGGGTGTAATTGCACTTTCTTCCGAAATAATTCAGCAGAGGAGCAATTCTAGGGAGTCTTGACAAACTCCCCTGTGGGAATGGCTTTAAAAGTGTGGCCTGGAAGATGATTGGTGGGTCTAAAAATTGAATTGGCAGGATATGTTTTGAAAAAGTGGAGGTGTTAAAAGTCCCAGAAATAACATCATCAGATAAAATAAGACCCCAAAAACATAATAATTGTATTACTGTAGTTACATGCAAAGAACTGTGACCAATGCCCTCTGTATGGGTTGCTGGGCGGGTGCACAGGCTCTCCTGGAGGGTTCTCCCCTTCATTCTTGTTTTCACTGTCTGGACTTAATGTAATGTGTGCAAAGTCGCACAGACACACACAACGATTGGATTACACAGCACTTGTACTGTATCCCTATGGAGAGAACAGTTACAGCAGCCGATGCATGGGGTTTTAACAAACAGCAGCTACAAACGGGCTATGTGTCATTTCCCTTCAGAGAAAGTGATGCATTCTGGATATGTAGTTGCTTTTCAAGGATTTGCCATTAGACAGACCAGCAGGAGACCTTCATTTCCCATCTGTGCTGCAGAGAGAGGTTCCTGGGAGCAGTAGTGCCTCATAGGAGAGCCTATTTAAGCCAAAGCTGCGGCCTGATACAGTCTCTCCGGACAGCGGTGATTGATTACACAGGACCCTGTGTGTCCTGTCAGTGGAGTTGCGGCCTACTTACACAGACCGTGCCGTCTGCAACTACACAGTGTTCCTGCGGATTGTCAGTGGGACAGGCCCTGCTATCAGAGGAGTATGTTTCTGAACCTGCGGGCATGTTACGTACCAGGTAGGGAGCCTGACGGCCGGGGATGGCCTCTCCTATGACTCCGGTTCGAGGGACTGCTTGGAGTGAGACAGCAGCCACAAGAGCACGGCGAGGTATGGGTGCATGTGGTAGTCCAATGGTGTCCGCCAGCAGGAGGTCAGCAGGGTCGCTGGAGATGGAGATGACCTGCAAGGTATAAGGTGCAGTCAGATGGAAGCTACCCAGTTGAGCTGGAGAGGCTTGCAGAGCTGGAAGCTACTGAGGTCTGGATGGCGACAGGCACAGGAGCGGAGTCAGGTGGAAGCAAGTTTGGCAACGGGCTGGCAGCAAGGTACAGAGGAGCAGACAGAAGAGTGGTCGAGACAAGCCGGGGTCAGGTGCGGGCGGATAGCAGGAGAGTCATGGACAAGCCGGGTCGGTAAACAGGTTCAGAGCAGGATATCAGGTTGCAGATTAACACGGGTTACGCTGTAGATCAGACAGTACCCGTCTGGTGCATCAGCATGGTTTAAATGGTTTGTTTGGTGCCGGGATTCGCGCAACCATGCACACAGGCGCGCACATGCACCATTGAGTGCCAGCAAGCAAGAACATTCCAAAGACAGGTCCTTCCTCAGAAGAGCTGCGCAGGTGGACTTCCTGACATTGCCCACCCCTTACGGGCAGTCTCCGGATGCCCAGTTGGCTCTTCTTTTGTGGGTATTTTTTTTTTTTTTTTAAAGAGATTTTATTTGCATATAATCAAAGGAATACAAAATGAATGGACATAATACAGTTTCATAAAGAAATGAACAGAGTACAAACAAGATTACTGAAGAGAGGGAAATTGAATTCCCCAAATAATCCACAATGTAATACGTATTCATTCTGTACCCTGAGGAAATTGCAGGACTGGTTGCCTGAAATAGGGAAAAAACAAAGCAGAAATACAAAAGAGAAGCAGAGGTCACAAATGAACTGGATGGAGTTCTGCCAAGAGGGAAGGGAAGGAAGGGTGGGTGGGGGGGGTGCTACATCCCCTTGTCGTTTGGGTAAGGACTCTGTTATAAGGGGGAGTGCTGCAATTGTCCGGAGAAAGCTCAATAGTAAGAAAATTGAAGCGGAGTAGATATCGTTGTATCCTGGGGTGTGACAGTGTTCATAAAAGACGACCATCTTTTGCTGAAGCGGGAAATTGCAGGAGCAGAGTTAAAGTCTGTGAGGATCTTTTCTCTCCGAAACTGAGTCACAAGATCTTGCTTCACTTGAGACAGGGAAGGGGGGGTGGAAACAATCCAAATTTTTAGAATTGCTTTCCTGGCTGTAAAGAGGCAGATAAGTATCCAGTCTTTGTGAAAAAGGGCCTCGTGAAGCACCGGTTTCCACATTTGGGAGTCCCAGTATCCAAAGACCATAAGAAGGGGGTCCTTGGGTATTTGAATTTTGGTAATAATGAAGATGAACTTTGAGATCTTTTCCCAAAAGAGTGATATGAGCGGGCAGGACCAAAAACGGTGCGTGAGAGAGGGTCTCTGCAGGTTACAGAGGGGGCATAACATGTTGGAGCCATTCTGTGAATCCATAAGGGCGGGTTTGTGGGCTCGATGGAGTATTTTTAGCTGGGTCTCCCTCCATATTTCACACGGTGAGAGGTTGAGTGTTGTGTTGAAACCTTTGAGCAGTTTGGTCGTAAGGTCCGGGTCGGGGAAGTCTTTCCCCCAGTTTTTAATCGAGGAGGCGTTGATTGGGGTAGCTTTTTTTGCTTGCAAGGGCTTGTAAATTGCAGATATATTGTAGGAGCCCGATGCCAGAAGAGAATCAAACAAAGAGGGGTGGAATCTCTTTGTTTTATCATTGCACGAGGAGCGGATTAAGTGAGCACATTGCCAGTAATTGAAGAGATGAGATCTGGGTAGTGAGTGTTTCTGCGCTAAGACTTCAAAAGGGAGGAGGTTTCCCGTGTCCGGGTCACAGAGACTGTAAAACGTGGATAGACCATTGCTGTTCCAGAGCTCAAAAGCACGATGATGCAATCCAGGGGGAAAGTTGGGGTTTCCCAGGATGGGAAGTTGTCTGGAGATGGTGGTGGGGATCTTGAGGATTTTCCGGGTCTCTCTCCAGGCTAATATGGTATCCCTTATTAGGAGGTTGTGCTGAAGGTTAGAAGGGAGGAGTTTCCAAGGCGTATAGAGAAGGGCCATGGGTGAAAACGGGTGGGAAATAGCCGATTCCAAGGAGAGGTTAGCATGTCTGGATTCATTTCTGGACCAGTCTAATCTGATTCTTAGGAGGCAGGCCAGGTTATATAGTCTAATATTGGGTAGGCAGGCGCCACCTTCGCTCCTGGGGAGATAAAGTTTTGTCAATGCTATGCGCGGTCTTTTGCGGTGCCAAATGAATTTAGCGATATTTCTATTTAAGGATTGAATATCTTTGTGCTTGAGTAACAAGGGTATGGTTTGTAGCGGATAGAGAAGGCGTGCAAAACTGACCATTTTAAAAAGATGGCATCTCCCCAGAAGCGAAAGCGGCAGGTCCATCCAGTTCTCGAGTTCCAAAGCTATTTTGTGCAGCAGAGGCGGAAAATTTTAAGTGTATAAAGAGGAGGGTGTACTGCCTATTTTTATTCCTAGGTATGTGATATGCGATTTAGCTACTGTAAAGGGGGAATTGGCGTACCAGAGGCGCTGTGTGGAGGGGCCTATAGGGAGGATTTCACTCTTGCTGTAATTTATCCGAAGGCCTGCGTACCGTCTAAAGTCGTCAAATATTTGGACGATAGTGGGCATGTCTTTGGCTGGGTTGGATGAAAATATAAGAACATCGTCCGCAAAGAGTGCTGAACGCAGTTCATGAGGACCTATTTGAATACCATGTAGGGGGGCTTTGGTGGCAAGAAATCTCGAGAGTGGCTCGATGGCCAGGTTAAACAGGAGAGGGGATAAGGGGCAGCCCTGTCTCGTGCCCTTGAAGAGTCTGAACTCCTCAGAGAGGGACCCCGCCACCACCAGCCTAGCCGCGGGAGAAGTGTACATGGAGCGGATTAGATTAAAAAAGGGGCCAGAGAATCCCATCCATCCCAGGACGAGAAATAACCAGTTAAAGCTGACATTGTCAAAAGCTTTCTCCGCGTCCAGGGTGATGATGGCGTGGTCCCCTCCCTTGTGGGTATTGGCGTGGTCGAGGGCTGCGATTACTTTCCTTATGTTCAGGGAGGCTGTTTTGCCCCTGACAAAACCGGATTGGGCAGGGTGGATTAAGGGAGGGAGGACGTCAGATAGTCGGTTGGCAATTATTTTGGACAGCAGTTTTACGTCTAGGTTGAGTAGGGAGATGGGTCGATAGGAACCTGGTTCCAGTGTGTCTTTCCCTTTCTTATGCAGAAGTTTTATGGTGGCTAGGTTTCCTGAGGGCAGGTAGGGGCCTCCATTCCAAATCCCGTTAAAGACCAGAGAGAGAGTGGGCTCGATTTCCTTTTGAAGGATTTTATATAAGTCCCCTGTGAAACCGTCCGGCCCAGGGGCTTTATTCGGTTTTAGGCCCTTAATTGCGGAAGCTATTTCCTGAGGTGTGATGGGGGCGTTTAGTTTTTCCCGGTCTAGGGAGGGAAGTATGGGGATATCTAAATTAGCTAGGAATTTTTCTGCCGAGGGGAGGTCAGTGTTGTCGGGTGAGTAAAGGCTCTGGTAGAAGTTTAACATGATTTTGTTTAGTTCTTTAGGATTTTTTGAGATGTTTCCTAGGGGGTCTCTCAGAGAGGTTATGAGAGTAGGCGTATAGGGGCCGCTGGCTAATCTCGCCAGGAGCTTCCCAGATTTGTTTCCAAATTTGTAGAATTTTGCCTCCAGATGAGATTGTTTGATCAATTCCATCGATTCCGCCCAGGAATCGAAGTCGGCTTTAGCGGACTTCCATTCTGCTCTAGTGTGGGGGGTATCCTGCGTGGTGAGAGTGTTTTGTGCTAACCTCAAGCGGGTGCTGGCCGCTTTGAATTTGGATTGCGAGTGTCTTTTGAAGGAGGAGGCATAGGAAATGATTTTCCCCCTAAGATAGGCCTTGCCTGCATCCCAGAAGAGATTGGGGTTGTCTAGGTGACGGTCATTAGTGGAGCTATACTCCTTCCATGCCTTGTGAATGTATTCCTGGAAGTCAGAGTTCTCTGCCAGATATCGGGGGAAACGCCAAGTTTGGGGGATGGGTTGGGAGAGCGAGTTGTGGAGAGAGATAGAGATTGGTCCGTGATCAGAGATTGCGATCTCGTGAATTTCAGCCTCCCTAATCATAGGCAAGAGGTTGGTTGTGCAGTAGAAATAATCGATCCTGGTAAATATCTTGTGTGGGTTTGAGTAAAATGTGAATTCCCTATCCAAAGGGTGTAAATAACGCCAGATATCGATCGTGTGTAGAGATTCCATGGCACAAGCTAGGGGGGTGGATTCTAAGGTTTTATGGTCACGAAGCGCTTTCCGTGGATGGGATCTGTCTTCTATTTCGTGTGAGATGGAATTGAAATCCCCTCCTATTATATGAGGGGTCTGTGGTGAAATTGTTAGGTGTGAGGTAAGTTCCTGGAAAAAGGGGGGGCCCGGAGAGTTAGGGGCATATACGTTGGTGATTAGTATGTCCTTGCCCGATAGGCGTATGTGCGCAGTTAAAATGCGGCCTTGCATCACGGAGCTAGAGGAAATAACTTCGCAAGACAAAGTCTTGCTAATCAGAATGGCTACACCTGCTCTGCGACCAATGGCCTCAGAGCCTATTACAGTACCTACCCAGAGTTTTTTGAGGCGCTGGAGATCAGATTGTTTCAGATGGGTTTCCTGCAGTAGTGCAATGTCTGTACCCAGCCTTTTAAGGTGTCTCAGGATCTTCATCCTCTTAATAGGGGATCGAAGACCCTGGACGTTCCAAGACGTGCATCTTATGAATGTGGCGGGGAGTGTGGAGATGAAAGCCGAGTTAGAGATGGGGGGAAGTGTCCCTTGTGTGGTGAAAGGGAGAGGGAGCTATACCCGGTTGTTGGAATGGGGAGAGTTGTGTTTGAGTGGGAGTTGGAGTGTAGGGGAGGAGATGTAGCGTCGGGGGGGGGTGTCAAGTAAGGATTGGGGAGAACAACGTTGTGAGCAGGAATGATACAAAAGATAAACCAATACATAACTAGTCTGTACTTCGCTTTTTTCCGCATGGGCTCGCAGACAGCAGGTCGCTCCCTACCAACGGCCAAAAAGGGTGTAAATAGACCAAGGGGACCAGTAAGTTATTAAAGCAATAGGGGGCGAGTGAGGCTCATAAAATAAATTTAGGACGAGGCGCGACTGAACCGTTTGGAACCCATGTGGAGCGGCGTATACATTATTAGTACACCAGAGATTAACAAAGAAAACATTTTACATAAGGCTTCAGCGAGGGTGAAAACATGGCCACTGTTACCTTAGCGGACCCTGGGGATCAGGGAGGTTTCCTGTCAGGAGAGTTCAGAGACAGGGGTCCAACGGGCGAGATAGGTAATGTGCACCTGTGGTAACAAAGAAGTAAGTGGACACGTGAAAGAGGTGAAATTTAGGTTGAGGAAAGATTCAGCCCACTAGAAGAGAGTCCGATGGTTTCATCCGTTTCGGGGAGTCTTTCCTGGGGCTGCGTTGGTTTAGATCTCTGGGGATCGAGGATGCCCTTTGAGGTTTGGAGGATGGAAGGTCGGGGTTGGTGGCCCTGAGATATTTTTCAGCCTCCTGGGGGTCATGAAAAGTGAGCTGTTCCCCATTCGTAGCTCTCAGCCTTAGTATAGCTGGGAAGGCCAGGGAGAACTTTATTTGTTGTTGGTGGAGGGAAGAGCAGACATGTTGGAATGCTTTGCGTTTTTTGGAGACCTCGGCTGAGTAATCAGCAAAAATCAGAATCTTTACTCCATCGACAGTAAGCGGGCTCGACTGCCTGTATTTTGAGAGGATGTCAGCTTTGTCAGCGTAATTAAGATACTTGGCAATTATGGTGCGAGGAGACTTACGGTCAGGCTGGGGGTTCCCAATGCGATGTGCCCGCTCAACTGGGCAGGACCTGTGAAAGCCTAAGGCCTCGGGAATGCGGTGTGAGCAGAAGTCCATGAGGGCTGAGGCCTGAAGTGTTTCGGGTACCCCCACAAAACGGAGATTACTCCTTCTTGACCTGTTCTCCAAATCGTTGAGTTTTTGTAAAATATATTGGTTGGTCTTGGTTTGCAATTCCTCTGACCATTGAGATTGGTAAAGCTCGTCCTCTATATTAGAGATTCTGTGTTCAGCCTCATCAAGTCGGGCCTTGTGTTCCCCGAGTTGTTTGGTGACCCGCAGCATCCCCTCAGTGACAGCCTGCTCCACGGTGAGTTTGATCGTGGGGGCTAAAATAGCTGCAACTGCCTGTGCTATTTTCTCGTATTGGCCCAGGTCTTCTGATGTGGATGAAGGGGGTTTGCTCACCTCCATGTCCGCAGGTTGCGCTTCACGATCGTTCGTTGCACGATCTTTCGTTGCACAGGCCGCATCCCCGGCCTCGATTTGCGGCAGCGAAGGTGCGGTCCGCGGTCCGCCTTTCCCCAGGTACCGCTCCATAGCCGACTGACAGGAGGAGTGTCAGGGATGTGTCTTGGGTTCGTGGGTGCCTCGGTGTGGGTCTCTGGCCGAATTAAATGCGGATTTTAGGCCGAGGAGCGGGAGCTAGCGCGAGGTGCTGCTACTCCATACGGCGCCGGAACCGGAAGTTTTGTGGGTAGTTTTGAAGGAAGTCCATTACCAGATTTGTGGCGTGCAGAATTTTTTCAGGCTCCCAGGAATTTTCCTCTGGTCCAAAGCCCCTCCATTTGATCAGGTACTGCGTTTGACCTCTCCTCTTTCTACAGTCCAATATAGCCTCTACCTCAAATTCTTCCTCCCCATTAACCATTATAGGTTCAGATGGTCCTGTCTTGCGAATAGGGAAGGAGTCCGGCTCTGCTGGTTTCAATAAAGAGGCATGGAACACTGGGTGAACTTTTAGACTGGCGGGTAGCGATAGTTCGTGAGAGACCTCATTTATCTTTCTCTTTACTGGGAATGGTCCCATGTATTTAGGGCCCAGCTTCCTTGATGGGCATGCCAGCTTCAGGTTGGTTGTTGCTAGCCATACTTGGTCTCCTGTTTGTAAACTTAGCACCCCTTTTCTCCTTTTATCAAATGCTCTCTTACTGTCTTCCTGAGCTTTGGTCATAGTGTCCTGCAGCAACTTGTTATTGCAGCTGAAAAAGTCCAAGGTGCTTTGAGCGGCAGGTACTGAGGACCCGGGGAATAAGCCAGGCAGGAAGGTAGGATGAAAGCCAAGGTTTGCAAAGAAGGGAGTTTGTTTGGTGGTTGAATGGCAGGAGTTATTATAGGCAAATTCTGCCATGGGCAGGAGGGACACCCAGTCATCCTGAAGAAATGAGGAAAAACAGCGAAGGTACTGTTCCAGGGTTTGGTTTGTCCGCTCCATTTGCCCGTTGAACTGGGGGTGGTAAGCAGATGATAGTGAAAGACTTATGTTAAGGATGCCATACAGTGCTTTCCAGAACTTCGAGGTGACTTGCACCCCCCGGTCAGACACATTATCTATGGGCACTCCATGGAGCCCGACGATCTCCTTAATGAACACCCGGGCGGTCTCCAAAGCAGAGGTTGTACCCTTTAAGGGCAAGAAATGGGCCATTTTTGTCAGCCGGTCAAACACCACAAAGATGGCCGTACAACCTTCGGAGGGGGGGGGGTAGTTCCACTATAAAGTTCATGGAAATCCTGGCTCATGGCCTTTCTGGTACCAGCAGAGGTCAGAGCAAACCCCATGCCTTACTCTGGGGGACCTTGTCTCGGGTGAAGAAAGGGCAGTACTTGATGTATCCCTTGCAGTCTTTTTCCAAGTCGGGCCACCAGAAGGTGTGCTGCACCAACTCTACGGTTTTGCAGACTCCGAAATGACCTGCTAAGGGATGGTCATGACAGAGGCCTAGAACTGTGATCTGGATCTCCTCTGGGACAAAAATTTGATTTCCTTTCCAAAAAAGGCCATCTCTGGCCTGCAAGGTGCTCTTGATGAAGTCAGGAACTCCTATGGAGGCGTGCTTTAACTGTGGTATGAGGTCTGTGTGGAGCAACAGGAAATTTCCAGCTGGCAGGATGGTATCGGGTGTTTTTGGTTCCTTAGGGTCCTCATACATGCATGATAACGCATCGGGTTTAATGCTCTTTGATCCTGGTCGGTATGTGATGTGAAATGTGAACCTCGAGAAAAACAATGCCCATCGGGCCTGGTGGGGTCTGAGGCATTTGGCCAACTTGAGATACTCAAGGCTCTTGTGATCCATGTAAATCATTATTGGGTGAGCTGCACCTTCCAGCAGGTATCTCCATTCTTCTAGGGCGGCCTTTTTGGCCAGGAGCTCCCGATCACCTAC
This sequence comes from Glandirana rugosa, assembly GCA_018402905.1. NCBI lineage: Eukaryota > Metazoa > Chordata > Amphibia > Anura > Ranidae > Glandirana > Glandirana rugosa. Next base: position 131,062 of record BLSH010391642.1, read on the forward strand.
GTCGTAATTGCTTTCCGCTGGGGCAAGCGTCCTTGAGAAGAAGGCCACCGGATGGACAGAACTCTTGAGACCTTGGGAGAGGACTGCCCCAACAGCATTCTCGGAGGCATCCACTTCCAGGATGTAGGGAAGAACGGGGTCTGGATGGCACAGAACTGGGGCAGATGTAGAAGTCCCTTGAGCGTCTCAAAGGCGGTTTGAGCTTCCAGGGGCCAGTGGAGCCGGACCCCCTATTTGGTAAGCTGGGTGATGGGGGAGATAATGCCTGAGAAGTTCCGGATGAGCTTGCGGTAGAAGTTAGACAATCAAACGACCCGCTGGACCCCCTTCTTATCAGTAGGTGCAGGCCAAGACAGAATTGCTGAAACTTTTTGTGGGTCCATCTCGATCCCACTCGGGGAAATGATCAGTCCCAGGAATTGGATGCTCTGGCACTCAAACTCACACTTTTCTGGTTTGGCATGGAGCTTATGCTGGTGGAGGCGGCAGAGAACCTTCTTGACATGCTTCTGCTGGATCTCAAGTGATGGTGAAAAGATGAGGATGTCTTCCAGATAAGCAATCACGAAGACATAAAGAAAGTCCCTAAGGGTGTCGTTAGAACTGGAAGGTGGCCAGAGCGTTTCACAACCCGAACGGCATAACTAGATATTCATAATGGCCGAAAGGGGTGCTGTCACGTACCTGGTGGCTGAGTCTGACTTATGCGGGGGAAACCTCTCTTAGGGCCCTGGTTCGAGAACCCCTGATAATGGAGACAAGGAGTTCAGGAGCACAGGGGGGCACGAGGGCTGGACTTGGTCACAGATGACAGGTAAAGGTCCACAGGAGCTCGTGCAGGCAGAAGGGTGGTGGTACAGGCCGGGTCGGTAACAAGCTGGCAGTGCGGTACAACTGGTTCAGGCTGGCGGATAGTCGGGTACAGGCAGGATCGGCAACGTGCGGGCAGCAGAAGTACAGAGGATCAGGCAGGAGAGTAGTCGTAGACAGGCCAGGAGTCAGGGCAGGCAGCAAGCAAACAAAGTCCAACAGGAGGCCGGGGTAACAGATACAGGAAGTCTCTCAGAGAAAACACTGGGGTCACAGGTGCAGGAACGCTGTAGATTAAACAGCACCAACTGCAGGGTGCTGTGGGCTTAAATGGCCATTTTGGCACCAATGCCAGTACAATACGCGTGCATAGGTGCGAGCGCAAACGCACATGGACGCACACACATGCTATGTGCGTCCGTGCATAGGCCTTCCAATGGCCCTGGATGGTTCCTTACATTGCCCCCCAAGGGGTAGCCTCCAGATGCCCAAATGGGCTCTCTTGGCCGGGTTGTTCCTCTCTTGGGCGGGTTGTTCCTCCAAAATATCTTGACAAGCTCTTTGGCATGTAGATTATTTTCCGGTTCCCTCTCCTTCTGCAGTCAAGGATGGTTTCCACCTCAAACTCCTCCACTCCGTCTACCAGGACTGGTTCTGGCGGAGCTGTTTTCCGTCCCAGGAAGGGATCTTTAGTCACTGGTTTAAGCAGGTTTACATGGAATACCGGATGAACTCTAAGTGAAGAGGGAAGGTCCAGCTCATAGGCCACATTGTTGATTTTTCTCTTGACTGGGAGAGGTCCGATATATCTTGGGTCTAACTTTTTGGAAAGGCATGACAGTCTCAGGTTCTTGGTGGCCAACCAGACCCGATCGCCAGGCTGCAGGTTCAACTTTCCTCGTCTCCCTTTATCAAATGTTCTCTTGTCGTGCTCCTGGGTTTGCGCGAGGGTTTCTTGCAGAAGACTGTTGTTCTTTTCCAGGAACTGGGTGATCTCCTGTACAGCGGGTACGGAGCTTTCCGTTAGTACATTAGGTAGGAAAGTGGGGTTGTAGCCAAGATTCGCCGAGAACGGAGATTGCTTGGTGGCAGAGTGGATTGCGTTATTATAGGCGAACTTGGCTAATGGCAGCAGAGAGACCCAATCGTCCTGGGAGTACGAGGAGTAGCAGCGGAGGTACTGCTCGAGGGTCTGGTTGGTCCTCTCTGTCTGGCCATTTGATTGCGGGTGGTAGGCCGATGAAAATGCCTCTATTCCTAAGATGGAACACAGAGACCTCCAAACTCGGGACGTAAATTGCACTCCCTGATCAGACACAATGTTATTGGGAATGCTGTGCAGCCGGACAATTTTCTGTAATGAAGATCTTGGTGGTTTCTGTTGCAGAGGGGGTGCCCTGCATAGGGATAAAGTGTGCCATCTTGGTGAGATGGTCTACCACTACGAAGATGGTACTAAACCCCGCGGATGGGGGCAATTCAACAATAAAATCCATGGAAATGTGGGACCAAGGACGTTCAGGGATAGGTAACGGGTTCAGCAGACCCCAGGCCTTGGTTCTTTCAGTCTTGTTTCAGGCACAAGTGGGACAAGCACCCACATAGGTTCTGCAGTCCTCATTCATGTGAGGCCACCAAAAGGTGCGGAATAACAGTTCACTGTTTTGCGGCTGCCAAAATGTCTGGCTAATTTGTTCTCATGGCAGAGCCCTAATGCTTCTAAGCGGAGCTCCTCAGGCACAAAGATTTGTGTACCCAACCACCACAGCCCGTCTTCTATAGACAATTTAGAGTCCATGGGCACAGTGGAGCCAGCTAGAGACCGCCTTATCCATGTTAGGAGGTCCTCCTGGACCAGTAGTGAGTTGGCAGGCTGGTATCTGGAGGGGGATCTCCAAAGGCTCAAGAAACAATCTGGACAGGGCGTCTGGCTTTACGCTCTTGGACCCGGGTCTGTACGTAATATGGAGCTGGAAGGGGGAAAAGAATAAGGCCCATCAAGCCTGGCGAGGTTTTAGCCTTTTGGCCGTCCGCAGGTACTCCAGGTTTTTGTGGTCTGTGAAGATCAGGACAGGGAGCACTGCTCCTTCTAGAAGATACCGCCATTCTTCCAGGGCAGACTTAATAGCCAGCAGCTCTCTGTCCCCAACGTCATAATTTCTCTTGGGCGGAGTAAGCTTCCAAGAGAAAAAAACGATGGGGTGAAGTGAGGCCTTGGGCCCCTGTCTCTGAGAGAGGACCGCTCCCACTGCAGTCTCAGAGGCATCCACTTCTAGGATGTAGGGCAGTGCTGAGTCGGGATACTTTAGAACGGGGGCAGAGGTGAACAGTTTTTCAGCGACTGAAAGGCTGCCTGGGCCTCAGCGGTCCAGAAAAAGTGGACATTCTGCTTGGTAAGCTGAGTTGTGGGAGAGATAACTGCTGAAAATCCCCGAATAAACTTTCTGTAAAAGTTAGCGAAGCCTACGAAGCGATGAACCCCTTTTTTTTCTACTGACACTGGCCAGTCAAGGATGGCTGTAACCTTCTGAGGATCCATGGTAGTGCCCTTCATGGAAATGTGAAATCCCAGGAAGGAGATGTCAGCACATTCGAAGGCGCACTTTTCCGCCTTTGCGTACAGTCCGTGTTCCCGAAGGAGTACGCATTTCACATGCCTGTGATGTACTCTAAGGAGGGGGAGAAGATGAGGATGTCATCAATAAAGATGACCACGAACAGGTCAAGGTAGTCTCTGAAGACATTGATTATCAGATGCTGAAAGGTCGCTGGAGCGTTGCAGAGCCCGAATGGCATGACTAAGTACTCAAAATGGCCAAAGCGAGTCCTAAAGGCCGTCTTCCATTCATCCCCCTCCCGTATACGTATCAGGTTATAGGCTCCACGGAAGTCTAACTTGGTGAACACGGTAGCCGATCCAAGTCTTTGAAAAAGTTCCGTAACTAGGGGCAACGGGTACCGGTTTTTAATTGTGACCTTGTTGAGGTCCCGATAATCAATACAAGGCCTGAGCGAATGGTCCCTTTTTTCCACAAAGAATATCCCCACTTCTGGGGGAGACGTGGAGGGCCAGATAAAGCCCTTCTCCAAGTTTTCGTCCAGGTAGGCTTTGAGAGCCACTAACTCCACTTCCGACAGAGGGAAAATCTGGCCGAAAGGGACTTCAGCCCCTGGCAGCAGGTCAATTGGACAATCATATGACCTGTGCGGAGGTAGGGTATCAGCCCCCTTCTTACTGAAGACATCTAAGTAGTCATTGTAAGCTTTTGGGACCGCTAAGCGGGTTTCCAGATCTGGGTCAGAGTCCATGCTGAGAATAGCTGGGGAATCCTTCGGAGACTGCGGCAGGCAGTGACTGAGACAGTAGGGAGACCGAAACTGCACTTCTCCGGTGTTTCAATTGATCAGAGGGCTGTGGACCTGGAGCCAGGGTAGGCTGAGGATAATTGGAAATAAGGGGGACGTGATAACGTCCAGCAGCTAGAATTCCGTATGACCCCCCGCCGTCCTGGCAGGTAGAGGGAGTGTTTCGTGGGTCACTGTGCCGGACTTTATAATTGACCCATCAGCCAGCCGAATGACCATCTGATGATCCTTGGGTCGTAGCGGAATTCGATGTTGGGGGGCAAAGGTTAGGTCCACGAAACAGCTACAGGCCCCCGAATCCAGGATGGCTGGGACTTGAATACATCCATAGGGAAGCCGGAGAGAGATGAAGAGGACAAGGTGGGACATGGTATCAGGTAGGGATAGTACTTCCCCTGTGGCTGTGGTAGGGCCCTTACCAGCCTTGGCGGTGCAGTTTCGTACCAGATGTTCTGAACCCCCACAGTACAGAGGTTGAGGGTCATGCGCCTCTGCCATTCTTCAGATGAAAGAGAAGGGCACGGGAACCCATTCTGCAGTGGCTCAGAGTGGTCCTGCGGAGAGGAGGAGGAGGTTGTGGTCGGACTGGATCCCGGGTAGCTGGACATCATCCAAGTAGGCTGCAGGGAAGCAGTAGCTTTCTCCGCTCTGCGTTCACGCAGGCGGCGTTCAATCTGGATAGCCAAATTGACCAGCGTGTCCAGGGTGTGAGGAACCCCGACGTGAGCCAGCTCATCCTTGAGGGGCTCAGAGAGCCCTAGCCTGAACTGGTAGCAGAGGGCCGCATCGTTCCAGGCTGTATCGGCGCTCCATTACCGGAACTCCGAGACATATTCCTCTGCTGTACAGTGGCCCTGCTGGAGCGCATTAAGTGCTGCTTCCGCCGTTGCAGCCTGGTGGGGATCCTCATACAGCTGGGCCATAGCATGAAAGAACAGATCCAGGCTTGAGGTCTCCGGGGCTTTTTGCTCCAGCAAGCGGTGAGCCCAGGCTTGAGGCTCATCCAGAAGGAGCGAGATCACGAGGCCCACTTTGGTTGCCTCCAGGGAAAAGGTACAGGGCTGCAGAGTAAAGTACAACTCACAGGAGTTACGAAACGCCCCGTAAACTGCTCGGGCATGGGCACCTTAGGCTCTGTAGGAAGAGTCACAATGGTGCGGGGTGAGGCTTGGCTGGGACCGGCTGCTGCTGGTGTGGCCAGGTCCTGGACTTGACTTTCCAAACAAGTGTATTCCTCCTGGTGATCTTTCACCGCTTGAGTTAAGCCGGAAAGATGAACACACAGTTCCTCCATGGTAGAGGGCCCCGGCGCAGACTCGGACGTGGCTGTCCGTTGCTGTCACGTACCTGGTGCTTGAGTCTGACTTATGCGGAGGCAACCTCTCTTACGGAAAATATGAATGCTACTGATGGGCTGGCGCTGCCTAGATGGATTCAGTGAATTATTTGTTGGGATCTAATGTCCAATGTCAAACTGTTTGGCTGCTGCCTTCACCAAAAACACTTCTAAGAAGTGTATGTATAAAGGGTTGTAATGTATATGGTGAATTGGCGCTGCCAGAAAAGGATAAATGTGCTACTACTAAAGCGTACCTAGTAACAGTGATGATTGTGCAATACAATATTAAAGTGCAATATCTATGGACCAATAAGCCAAGACCCTTAAGGCAAATGTTCAAACCCTGCGAAAATGTGCAAACCCAGCAAGAAATAGTGCAATATGATTATGCCCTGTGTTGCTCGCTGTGTGTCCCTCAGATCTTGTAAGAAGGCATCCGATCATGCATCCACATGAAAAGGCGCTCTCTCTGACTTGGGAATTGTGAGTACGGGCAGGCACTTGGCTTGCATGGTATCCTACAGTATTACACCATGGAGGTTTCTCTCTCTCCTTTTTTTCATGTGGATGCATGATCAGATGCCATCTTACAACATCTGAGGGACAGAGCGGCATCGCGCTGGTTGAAAGCTGCAGGCAGCGCACGGAGATACGGCTCTGCAAAGCCCGACTAGGGGAGCCCTCAGAATTACACGGCTGTTATAAGATTAATAGGTACATAATTGGGGGGCACACCCAAGTATGTACCTATTTGTCTATTGCAGATCCTGACCAGATCTCTTGGGCTGGAGCACCCCACCTATTCATAATTGCCTCTAATTAGTGTCCACATAAGACATAGGAAGAGTTCTCTAGATCCCCCATTAGGAGGAGTGTATTGCTCCCATGGTTATGAGACAGAATCTCCCATTCTATGGTAGTGTTGGACCCATTGAGACGGGGGCCTGTGAAGTAGGAGTGAGCTAAGCACTCTATGGCCATATAGTGCGATGTCCTCCCCGTATTTTGGTTGAAGCTGTCCAGGCACTTTAAATAACCTTTTAAATAGCCTTGCAGGTTTTATTGTCATTATTGCATGTGTGCTCTGTAATATGTAATTTTGTTATAAGATTAAGCCTGCTGTTCCACATGGCCCCAGGCTGAATATGTGTCCGTGGACTTGCACTTATGACTTTAACTGATTATGTCTGTTGGATTGTTGGATCTACACACATTGTGCTGAGTGATAAGTACAAGTGTGGGACCACCGGTTTGCTGAATTTGTACTAGTGTTGTTGAATTACACATTTATCATTTTGCTTTATAACTTCTATTGTTGAAACTGCACACACATATTATTATTTTTTGTTGATTTGCATACACCGCTCTGAGCGGTAGCATTGGTATAGCATTTGATTTTTTATTGCTGGGTGATATACATTGCTCAGAAGGAGTAGAGCAAAAGCGTGATTATTAGACTGTTACATTTTCACATAATCATCTTGCACTATTTCTTGCTGGGTGTGCACATTTTCACAGGGTTTGCACATTTGCCTTAAGGGTCTTGGCCTATTGGTCCATAGATATTGCACTTTAATATTGTATTGCACAATCATCACCTTTACTAGGTACGCTTTAGTAGTAGCACATTTAACCTCTCTTACGGCCCCCCTGGTTCGAGAACCCCTGAAAGTGGAGACAGGGAGTTCAGGAGCACAGGGGGGCACTAGGACTGGACTTGGTCACAGATGACAGGTGAAGGTCCACAGGAGCTCGTGCAGGCAGAGCGGTGGTGGTACAGGCCGGGTCGGTAACAAGCTGGCAGTGCGGTACAAGTGGTTCAGGCTGGCGGATAGTCGGGTACAGGCAGGGTCAGCAACGTGCGGGAAGCAGAGGTACAGAGGATCAGGCAGGAGAGTAGTCGTAGACAGGCCAGGGGTCAGGGCAGGCAGCAAGCAAACAAAGTCCAACAGGAAGCCAGGGTCACAGATACAGGAAGTCTCTCAGAGAAAACACTGGGGCCACAGGTGCAGGAACGCTGTAGAATGGACAGCACCGACTGCAGGGTGCTGTGGGCTTAAATGGCCGTTTTGGTGCCGGTGCATACGCGCGTGCTCCCACGCACAGGCACGCGCACACTCGCATAGGCGCCTGCGCATAGGCCTTGCAATGGCCCCGGATGGTTCCTTACAGGTGCGAAACGCTGTCTTCCATTCATCCCCTTCCCGTATGCAGATCAAGTTATAAGCTCCTCTTAGATCCAGTTTCGCGAAGATGGTAGCAGAACCCAGTCTCTGGAACAGTTCTGGCACCAAGGGAAGGGGATAACGGTTCTTCGCTGTAATCTTGTTCAGGTCCCGGTAATCAATACAGGGTCGGAGCGAGCGATCCTTCTTCTCCACGAAGAAGATCCCCGCACCGGCTGAGGACGTGGAAGGGCAGATGAACCCTTTCTGCAAGTTTTCGTCAAGGTACTCTTTTAGAGCCCCTACTTCCTTTTTGGACAATGGGAAAATCCGTCCAAAAGGAATTTCTGCTCCAGGAAGGAGCTCAGTCGGACAGTCATAGGAGCGATGTGGGGGGAGTGTGTCTGCCCCTTGCTTACTAAACACGTCCAAGTATTCGTGATAAGCTTTGGGCACCTTCTGACAGGGCCCCTGGTCAGAATCCAAACACATTAGAGTTGGGGAAGGCAGGACAGGTGTAGGGAGGCAGTGTTCCCGGCAGTAAGCGGACTGGAACTGGAGTAGTCCGGAAGTCCAGTTGATCCGGGGGTCATGTGCTTGGAACCAAGGCAGGCCTAAGATGACCGGGAACAGTGGCGAGGCAATTGCGTCTAGCCGGAGGAACTCGCTGTGGTTAGAGAGGGTGATGGCCAGCAGAGGAGGCATCTCCTGAATCACCAGCCCAGATTTGACAGGGGACCCATCCGCCAGGAACACCGAAAGTCTCTGTTTCTTGGCTTGGAGGGGGATTCCGTGTTTGGCTGCAAAGTCCAGGTTGATGAAGCAGCTACACGCCCCTGAGTCCACAATGGCCATGGCAGAGATAGCTTTTCCAGTTATTTGGAAGGAGATAGGAAGAGCTAGGTGGGCCGGTCTGACCGGCAGTGGTGCCTGCTCCATTGAGGAGCCTAAGAGTCCCTTTCTGTGTTTAGCTGGGCACCCATTTACATAATGGCCCGCCTCCCCACAGTAAAGGCAAAGGTTGGCTTGGAGCCGGCGAGAATGTTCTTCTGGGGGAATGAAAGCCGGGAAGTGGACCGGGACTGTACCGGCCTCTCCTGCCGGCGTTCCCGCCGGCAGCGGTCAATCTGAATAGACAGCTGGATAAGGTCTTCCAAAGCACTCGGAACCCCCATCCAGGCTAGTTCGGCCTTAAGACCTTCCGACAGTCCTAGATGAAACTGACGCCGTAGGGAGGCGTTGTTCCAGCTAGTATCCGCACTCCAGTGCCTAAAGTCCTTGATAATCCTTGATGGCTTTGCTGCCCTGCCGGAGTGCATGGAGAGCAGATCCAGCTGTAGCGGAGCGTTGGGGGGTCATCATAGAGCTGGGACATCGCCTGGAAGAATGAGGACAGTGTGTCCAGCCGGGCATCTCTGAGTTCCAACAGGTGATGAGCCCAGGCCTGGGGCTGGTCCCGTAACAGGGATATGACAAACTCCACCTTGGTAGCTTCTAACCTGAAAGTCTGTGGTTGGAGTGCAAAATAGAGCAGGCATGCATTGTAGAAGACTCTGTACTTGGTCCGGTCTCCGGAAAACCTCTCGGGGGTTGGCACCTGGGGTTCAGGAACAGGTAAGATGATGGCAGGATCCAAACCCGCTGTAGGTGCAGAAGCGGAAGTGGAGGCCAGGACTTGCTCCTCAAGAAGGGTATGTTTCCCTTGTAGGGACCCGATGGCTTGTGTGAGATCTGCAAGGCGCTGGCTGACCTCGTGTAGGACAGAGGCCCCCCTTGCAGGCTCAGTCATGGCTGTCTGATACTGTTACGTACCAGGTAGGGAGCTTGACGGTAGGGGATGGCCTCTACTACGACTCCGGTTCGAGGGACCACTGGGAGTGAGACAGTGGCCAGAAGAGCATAGTGAGGTATGAGTGCCTGTGTTAGTCCAATGGTGTCTGCCAGCAGGAGGTTAGCAGGGTCGCTGGAGATGGAGATGACCTGCGGGGTATAAGGTGCAGTCAGATGGAAACTGGAGTTGAGCTGGAGAGGCTTGCGGAGCTTGAAGCTACTGAGGTCTGAATGGCGATAGGCACAGGAGCGGAGTTAAGTGGAAGCAAGTTCGGCAATGGGCTGGCAATGAGGTACAGAGGAGCAGACAGATGAGTGGCTGAGACAAGCCGGGATCAGGTGCGGGCGGATAGCAGGACAAGCCGGGTCGGTAAACGGGTTCAGAGCAGGATATCAGGTCGCAGATTAACACGGGTAACGCTGTAGATCAGACAGCACCCGTCTGGTGCATCAGCAGGGTTTAAATGGTTTGTTTGGCGCCAGGATTCACACATGCGTGCGCGCACATGTGCCGTTGAGCGACAGGAAGCAAGGAGATTCCACTGACAGGTCCTTCCTGAGAAGAGCTGCGCAGGCAGGCTTCCTGACAGGGCAGCTGTAGCGATCAATCGGTGAGAACTGCAAGGAAGGGTGCAGTGGAGGCCGATTCCAGGAACAGAGAGCAAGTGGGTCTTCATCACCTCCAACCTCACTATCACTATGGCCTAAGCAGCGGGACCGTCTTCTGTAGCAGTTTGTCTGGTTGGGTGAGCGGGCTCAGATCCATATATAAGAGCACTGAATTGTTTAATCCAATATCTCACATGGAAAGTTAGTAAAGATCTGAGAACTATCATATAACTGAAGATTCTGGAATACAACCACTTAAGTGTACTGGATTGTCGTTAGTTGTAAGCTTGCCACAAAGTCAGTGATCACTGTGAAGGCTGGGCTTTTCCTATGGATCACAGGAGTGCAATTAGTTTTGCACTCCTGTGGCCCGTTTTCAGCAGAGAGTGCTCTCTGCTGACGTCACGGATATCAGTCCAGGCACCGCATCATTCTGACAATGGGAGGTACCTGGACGACACCCATCTCAGCCTGCCTGAGACCAGGGCCGTTTTTAATGTTAATTGGACCCTGGGCAAACATTTTCTTGGACCCCCCCCCCCCCCACGCCCAGCTCTGAGACATACAGTAATTAACAGCTAGACTCATAATGAGTTTACTGCAGCAGATCAGGCAGCAATTGTGATTGGTTACCATAGGTTACAGCATATCATTACCACTCACTGACTGGTTACTAGAGGTTACAGCCCATCATTAACACTCACTGATTAGTTGCTAGAGGTTGCAGCACATCATTTCTGCTTGCTGTTTGATTGCTAGAGGTTACTGCACATTACTGCTCACTGATTGGTTTCTAGAGGTTACAGGACATCATTACCGCTCAATAATTGGTTGATAGAGGCTACTGCACATCCTTACCATTCACTGATTTGTTGCTAGAGGTCACTGCACATCATTACTGCTTACTGATTGGTTTCTAGAGATTACTGCAAATCATTATTGCTCACTATTTGGTTGCTAGAGGTTACTGTACATCATTACCTCTGCATCAAATTGTGGATGTGGCCAAACTGCACTAACATTGAGGGGTGCCCTGTGTACAGAGTGCAGTGTTGAGGGGTGCACTACATACAGATTGCAGGGTTGAGTGGTGTGCTATGTACAGAGTGCAGGGTTCAGGGGCACGCTAGGTACAGAGTGCAGGGGTGCGCTATGTACAGAGTGCAGGGTTGTGGTGCGTGCTGCATGCAGAGTGCAGAGTTGAGAGGTACACTATGTGCAAGGTTTAGGGGTGCGCTACTTGCATGGTTTAGGGGTATGCTATGTACAGAGTGCAGGGGTGCGCCAGGCGCAGAGTGCAGGGGTGCGCCAGGTGCAGAGTGCAGGGTTGTGCCAGGAGTAGAGTGCAGGGGTGTGCCTGGCGCAAAGTGCAGGGGTGTGCCAGGGGCAGAATGCAGGGGTGCGCCAGATGCAGAGTGCAGGGGTGTGCCAGGCACAGAATGCAGGGGTGTGCCAGGCACAAAGTGCAGGGCTGCGCCATGTGCCGAGTGAAGGGGTTTGCCAGGCGCAGAGTGCAGGGCTCTTCTCCCCCCTGATTCCAGAGTTCTGCTCTTCCCCCCCCCCAAGTACATGGCTCTCCTCCCACATCCTCACCCCCAATTCCAGTCCAGAGCTGTCCTCACACCCCCATTTCAATACAAAGCTCCACTCCCCCCCAATTCCCTCCAAGTACAAGGCTCTCCTCTCTTCCCAATGAGATCAGACTCATCAGAGTATACCGGAGGAATCAGAGCGGCTGTGTTTACAAGTGACAGTGGGCAAGCAGTCAGCTTGTGACCAGCACCGGGGGTGCCCAAGCTCCAGCGGGTAAAGCGCAGCTCAAAAGGTGGGCTGCGCCGGGCCCCTGAACAATGACAGGGCCCTGGGCATATGCCTCGCTGGCCCCACGTTAAAGACAGCCCTGCCTGAGACGGCCCTCCACCCCACCTCCATGTTTGATCGCTCGGTTTTCAGTGCAGAGGTGCTGGGGGACAGATGCAGCATCTGACCGATGCTGCATCTACCTAGGTAAGCATGAAAGGGGAAAAAAAAAAGAAACCCATACTTCTCTTTTCAGATGGGCATTTACCCACCGTCCTTGACTCAATTTTAACAAATTTGGCTATTTGATCGTTTGCAGATTTGATCATTTTGATTGGACCATACATCACTAAATCAGCTAAATAGTCACGTTCATTACAATTAACGACCCCCCCCATAACAGCATTCCACACCCTCACTTCTGTTCTTAAACCGGTTATATCCCCTTTTTTGTAATTTTTACCTACAGGTAAACCTATAATAAGGCTTACCTGTAGGTAAAATGAATATTTCCTAAACCTGCACGGTTTAGGAGATATTCAGCCTGCATGCAGCCGCTGACGTTAAAGACGTCCCTGCCTAACACGGCCGCTCCACCCCCTCCCACAGCTCAGCAAGGAGGGGGAAGAGCAGAGAGCTGTGACTGACAGTCTGCAGCTCTCTGCTCACGAAGCTGTGAAAAATGAGTGATCAGCGATGTTTGATCGCTCGGTTTTCAGTGCAGAGGCGCCGAGGGACAGATGCAGCATCTGACTGATGCTGCATCTACCTAGGTAAGTATGAAAGTTGAAAAAAAAAGAAACCCATACTTCTCATGTAAGATGGGCAGTTACCCACCATCCTGGCGTCAGCGGCGCATGCACGATGAAGGGCCAGCGGATGCTGCCGGACCGTGCTGGAATGAGGACTCCCGCACGCATGCGCGGGAGTGACATTATCCGGAGCTGCAAACCCGGAAGAAATGGCAAGTCAAAATGTCAGCCCTCTCAGCGCTGACCGAGTCTGGCTGTGGGGCCTCGTTGTAAGGTATTTCATAATGTGCTAATATGTGATGCATACTAGCACATTATGCTATAGTCTTGCAGGTTTTTTTATTTATTTTTTTTGCGGTGGGTTTACTACAGCTTTAAGGGAGTCTATAGCCTATTTCCTGAAATATGTAAATCAATAGTTGTGTCTCTGGAATGAACCAGATAAAAGTATCTGTCATAATACTCAAGTGTGACATCGCTTTCCATCAAAGACTGGTGGAAAGAAGATAAAGTGTACAATTCTCTAATAGGAAATTTGATTTTCATGGTATTCTCTAAAAACGAAAGATGTATCTGACTCAGAACTACTAGTATCCCTATCGCTTTATCACTTTTTACTATCCCTATCACTTTTCTAAAAAACAATCCATACAATCCATAAACACTGGTGCAGACAGATTTTGCGAAAATAGCATGCATTCTAAAAGCGACGCCAAATTCATGTACCTGTCTAAAACTTGTACTTGCATCTGGTGCATGCCATGCCACTTTTAGAATGCATGCAATACAGTTTTGCAAAATCTGTCTCTGTAGACCAAAAGAAAGAGAGGCCCAGAGTAAATGCAATTAGGCGCAGGGCCAGCATGACAGGGGTTAAAAAGGGGCCTAGCAGGCGTGTGCAGGATGAGGTGAAGAGTTGGGGAGGTTAGCCTAGGGTCATGGGGCAGGCAAAGTCTAGGGGAGGGGGAAGGTGTAAGTGCTAAGGCAGTGCAGGAAGTTGGGTGGCATAACGCCGGGGGTCAGAGCAGCGAAAGGAGCTTCAGGAAGGAGCTTAACTTAGCCTGTGCAGTAGGTCGGTGTGTCATGTCGGAGGCGGCCTCTTCTGCTATGGGGGAGGTGGAAGGCCTGTTGTCACAGCTGCGGGATGCAGCTGCAGTGAGGGGTTAGGGCTGGCTGCAAGCCCAGCTGGTTGAGCTGCTACATGGAGCGGGGCAGGGGGATGCCGATACCACCCCTCCCCCTGCGGCTGCATGTGCATGGCGGTCCCGTCCTCCGGAGCGGCTGAGCCCGGAGGACACTAGGAGGATCCAGCACCGCTTCAGGAGCCCCTCGGACAGTGCCTCCAGGGACCCTCCGGGGGGGGGGCACTCAAGCGCCGGTCTGCTGGGCGCACGGCGACCCCCGGGAGGAATCCTTGCCCCCCAGCGGGATCACGAGACAACGGCACCACTGTTGGGTTCCCAAGCCATTCGCTCCCCAGCGCTGGAGCATGATGGAGGTGCGGCGCCCTCTGGTGGAGTTGCTACCAAGCGGGTGGCTCGGCAGGAGGGCCGTTCAGCGGCAGGAGCCGGCCTGTCCCACGGTGCGGCCGGTGTCCCTGCCAGTGGTGTGACCCCCAGGCAGAGGCAGGCTGGGGCGGTTCTGCGATCAGCGGTGTGCAGCAGGGCGGGGAGCGGGCAGTCGGCCATGGCTGCTGGAATGGCGGCCCCTGCTGGTCGTGGCAGGGCGCGCGCTCGGCGGGACGAGGTGGATGATCAGCCCGGGCCTAGCGGAAGGAGTCCAGAGCTGGAGGCGGCGGGCTGCCGGCCTCAGAGTCGGGGAGCTCGGAGTGCAGTGGGCCGGGGCATGGCGTCACCGGGCACGGACACTCCCCTCAGCCTGTCGGAGGGAGAGTTGGAGGAGGACGAGCAGCATGTCGGGGAAGACGCATCGGTGGAGGGTTGTGCGACGGCTGGTGGACCAGGGCATCCGCGGCAGCCTGGTGAGCGGCCTATTGGCCTTTCTTCCTCTTTTTCAGGTGTGCGTGATGGTATGTCTGTGGGTGACATGGGGGGCTCTGCGGCCACGGCTGACTCGGGCCTGGGTGTGCGGCTCATGACGTCGGTGCGGGCGGGGAGTCAGTTTTTTCCGCCGGGGGCCGGCGGATCCTCATCCTCGGGTCAGTCGGCATACAAGAAGCTGGGATTTTGTTGGGCAAGTTTGGCGCGTCCTGCCGATACAAGCATGAGTGCTCCAGATGCGAGGGCTCCCACCCCAGGTCTAAGTGTTTGCAAAAAGGGAGGGGTAGACTTGGGATGCTGCGGGAAAGAGGGAAGACTCCGGTGAGCATAGCAAGGATGCGCCCGTTTCTAAGTAGATATCCGAATCGGGCGGCGGCGGAGCTGTTGGAACGCGGTTTTTCAGAGGGTTTCCGGATTCCGTGCCGTCTTCCTAGACTTCCTCCGGTGGCGGACAACTTGCGATAGGCCTCAGCGCACCCGGAGGTGGTTTCTGAGAAACTGGCCAAGGAGGTGGTGTTGGGCCGCATGGCTGGCCCTTTCCAGGAGCCTCCGCTGGCAAATTTGGTGGTTTCCCCCTTGGGGGTGGTCCCCAAGAACGAACCCAACAAATATCGGCTGATACACCATTTATCTTACCCCAAGGGTGTGTCGGTGAACGAGCATATTGACCCGGAGTTGTGTTCGGTGTCTTATACCTCGTTTGATGCGGCCGTGCGGTGGGTCAGGAGATACGGGAAGGGCGCTCTGCTCGCAAAGACGGATGTGGAGTCCGCTTTTCGATTACTGCCTGTCCACCCGGAGAGTTTTCATCTGTTGGGCTGCCGGTGGAAGGGGGGGGTTTTTGTAGACCGTTGTCTGCCCATGGAGTGTTCGATTTCATGTTCATGGTTTGAAATGTTTAGCAAGTTTTTCGAATGGGTGGTTCGGGATGTGTCGGGGATCGCGTCAGTTATTCACTACTTGGACAATTTTCTGTGTGTCAGTCCGACAGATTGTAATGTTTAGGGCAAAGGAAGACACACCCGCCCCAAGCCTCACCTGGCCGATTAAGACCTCGATCCACCCCTGCAGGGTACTGGCTAAGCCACAATGCAAATGGGAAGAACAAAGAAGTTCAGACAGCCACACTCCAATCAATGCTGTTTTATTGTGGCAAGTGTGCACAAAGCAGGTAAAATACAGGTACAGTCAAATACCAGCAGGAACGGACACCAGGTAGCAGCTAACGCGTTTCACGTCTAGGATTGACGCTTACTCATAGCTAAAGAAATGGATATCGATCTGGCACTTAAATACTGGTCACTACCGCCCATTCATGACAGGTGTAGACTAATTAGTCCTAGTAGGCTGATTGAAAAAGGGGCTGACCAAAACATTTCAGTGGCAGATACGGTAGCTATATCCACAAGAAACAGTATAACATTACATTCAAGTGCAACAATTACAATGTAAAAACTAAAATGTAATACAATGACAATACAGTAATAATAATGATGATAAAAATACAAATACAAATGCATGAGAAAGGGGGGGATCTATACAATGAAGAATATGCACAACATAACTATATAAACAGCAGGCGGCAAGTGCAATCTGTAAACATCAATGTAACAATGTAACAATCTCCGATGTATAAGTGAATGTATGAATGTGCATAGACCCAAAGAAAGAGAAAAGAGAAAAAGAAAGAAAAAAAAAAAAAGAGGAAAAAGAAAAAAGAAAAAGAAAAAGAGAGAAAAAAGAAAAAGAATAAAGAAAAAAGAGAGAAGGAAAAAGAAAAAAGAAAAAAAAAAAGAAAAAGAAAAGGAAAAAGAAAAGAAAAATCCTCTTACATTATACTGAAACCCCTCTCTCATGGATTCTAATGAAAAAAATCCACTAATAACAATGTTATATCGGAACAAATCCACAAGAAATGTAACTACAGAATAGAAGTATTTCATAAATAATAAAAAATGTATTATCTAGAAATAAAGCCCGGGGATGTCCGAAGTAATGTGTAGTCGGACGGACCACTAAGGAGATAACAAGGGAGCGTATCGCACACGACAAAAGGATGGGAACATATCCATTTTTTAAACAGATATGATGTTGATAACATGATAACAACAGTATCAAGGGATCGTCATTGTTAAAACAAAAAAGAGAACCCAACCAAAACATAAGTCGCATGTGATGCGAGTATGGGACGAAAGGAGAGAACCAGATTAATTGTAAAAATGGGAAACATCCCACTCAAAGTTCATCACAGAAGGCATCCGAGTGCCCAAATGATAGATCCAATGTACCTCCCTACGATAAAGAATACCAAATCTGTCACCCCCTCTTTTGGGAGTAACCACCTTTTCAATACCCTGAATAGTTGAACTAGAAGTGTCTTTGTCATGACACTGATTCCAGTGACGAGCTACATTGGTGGCATGATTCTTATCAATGTCTCTAAGATGGTCATATAAGCGGTCCCTAAGCCTACGGGTAGTTCGTCCCACATATTGCATATTACAGGCTGTACATGTAATGACATATATTACGAATCTAGTGTTACAATTGATAAAAGATAAAATGCCGAACGACCTACCCGAGGCTGCGGAGACCACCCGATCCCCTCTCTTAATATATGAACAATAATTGCAGGTGTGGGATCCACATCTGTACATACCTTTAAAGCGTAGCCAGTGTTGACCGGGTTGCTGGCTAGAAAAAAAGCTAGGGGACAGGCGTCTACCAATAGTCGGGGCCCTCCTAGAAACTGTCTTAATACCCCGTGAAAGAATGTCTGCATATGTCGAGTCATTGTAGAGAATTGGTAAATATTTCCTAGCAATATCACTGACTTGATGGAATTCTAGACTAAACGGAGTAGAAAAGACCACAGGGTCATCAGAAAAATCTCTGACAACGGTCACATTAGTGTCAACCGTGTCTTCTTTGTAAAAATGTTTCCTCAATGTGAGGGAGCATATGAATTTATTGACATCTAACAATGTAGAAAACAAATCAAAGTGTGTAATAGGACAAAAATGTAAACCTTTTGAAAGCAACTGTAAATCAAATTCTGAAAGTGAACGATGTGACAAATTGACCACATCTATGGCTTCTGGTTCTGTGGTCTTTTCTACTCCGTTTAGTCTAGAATTCCATCAAGTCAGTGATATTGTTAGGAAATATTTACCAATTCTCTACAATGACTCGACATATGCAGACATTCTTTCACGGGGTATTAAGACAGTTTCTAGGAGGGCCCCGACTATTGGTAGACGCCTGTCCCCTAGCTTTTTTTCTAGCCAGCAACCCGGTCAACACTGGCTACGCTTTAAAGGTATGTACAGATGTGGATCCCACACCTGCAATTATTGTTCATATATTAAGAGAGGGGATCGGGTGGTCTCCGCAGCCTCGGGTAGGTCGTTCGGCATTTTATCTTTTATCAATTGTAACACTAGATTCGTAATATATGTCATTACATGTACAGCCTGTAATATGCAATATGTGGGACGAACTACCCGTAGGCTTAGGGACCGCTTATATGACCATCTTAGAGACATTGATAAGAATCATGCCACCAATGTAGCTCGTCACTGGAATCAGTGTCATGACAAAGACACTTCTAGTTTAACTATTCAGTGTATTGAAAAGGTGGTTACTCCCAAAAGAGGGGGTGACAGATTTGGTATTCTTTGTCGTAGGGAGGTACATTGGATCTATCATTTGGGCACTCGGATGCCTTCTGTGATGAACTTTGAGTGGGATGTTTCCCATTTTTACAATTAATCTGGTTCTCTCCTTTCGTCCCATACTCGCAACACACGCGACTTATGTTTTGGTTGGGTTCTCTTTTTTGTTTTAACAATGACGATCCCTTGATACTGTTGTTATGATGGGCTGTTTAATAAATGGATATGTTCCCATCCTTTTGTCGTGTGGGATACGCTCCCTTGTTATCTCCTTAGTGGTCCGTCCGACTACACATTACTTCGGACATCCCCGGGCTTTATTTCTAGATAATACATTTTTTATTATTTATGAAATACTTCTATTCTGTAGTTACATTTCTTGGGGATTTGTTCCGATATAACATTGTTATTAGTGGATTTTTTTCATTAGAATCCATGAGAGAGGGGTTTCAGTATAATAGGATTTTTCTTTTCTTTTTCCTTTTCTTTTTCTTCTTTTTTTTCTTTTTTTTTTTTTCTTTTTTCTTTTTCCTTCTCTCTTTTTTTTTTAATTCTTTTTCTTTTTTCTCTCTTTTTCTTTTTTCTTTTTCTTCTTCTTTTTCTTTTTCCTCTTTTTTTTTTTTTTCTTTCTCTTTCTCTTTTCTCTTCCTTTGGGTCTATGCATATTCATACATTTACTTATACATCGGAGATTGTTACATTGTTACATTGATGTTTACAGATTGCGCTTTGCGCTTGCCCCCTGCTGTTTTTATAGTTATGTTGTGCATATTCTTCATTGTATGGATCCCCCCTTTCTCATGCATTTGTATTTGTATTCTTATCATCATTATTATTACTGTATTGCCATTGTATTACATTTTAGTTTTTACATTGTAATTGTTCCACTTGAGTGTAATGTTATACTGTTTCTTGTGGATATAGCTACCGTATCTGCCACTGAAATGTTTTGGTCAGCCCCTTTTTTAATCAGCCTACTAGGACTAATTAGTCTACACCTGTCATGAATGGGCGGTAGTGACCAGTATTTAAGTGCCAGATCGATATCCATTTCTTTAGCTATGAGTAAGCGTCAATCCTAGACGTGAAACGCGTTAGATGCTACCTGGTGTCCGTTCCTGCTGGTATTTGACTGTACCTGTATTTTACCTGCTTTGTGCACACTTGCCACAATAAAACAGCATTGATTGGAGTGCGGCTGTCTAAACTTCTTTGTTCTTCCCATTTGGATTCTAATGTTTGTCGGTTATTGTTGGCCACCATTCAGCATTTGGCAGAGCGCTTCGGTATTCTGTTGGCGGCTGACAAGACGGAGGGGCCTTCCACGGTGCTTAGTTTTTTGGGTATCCAGATAGATACGGTGGCTATGGAGTGTCGCCTGCCGGAGGACAAGCTCGGGGACTTGAGGAGGTTGGTGACGTCGGCAAGGGAGTCTGACAAGGTGACGTTGCGGCAGCTTCAGTCGCTCCTGGGCAAGTTGAATTTTGCGTGTAGGATCATGCCGATGGGTCGGGTGTTTAACAGGCGGTTGGCAGCGGCCACGCCAGGTGTTCGAGCGCCCGGTCACCGTATCCGGATGATGCGGGTGTTGAAGGCGGATTTGCTGGTGTGGGAGTCCTTTTTGGACTCCTACAACGGGAAGTCGGTTTGGATGTCTGAGGCTTTGTTGAGTTTTGATTTGGAGGTTTTCACGGACGCTCTGCGGGTTATGGGGCGTATTTTCGC
Organism: Glandirana rugosa; assembly: GCA_018402905.1. Taxonomy (NCBI): domain Eukaryota; kingdom Metazoa; phylum Chordata; class Amphibia; order Anura; family Ranidae; genus Glandirana; species Glandirana rugosa. The sequence continues at coordinate 151,132 of BLSH010391642.1, forward strand.
GGGCCAGTGGAGTTCGGGCTCTTGGCCCGTGGAATGGATGGAGGCGGGCCTCACAAAGAATCTGGTTCTGTTGGAGTTGTTTCCTATTGTGTTGGCAGTGGAGCTGTGGGGGTCGCAGTTCAGGGATCGGAAGATCCATTTTAATTGCGACAACATGGGTGTAGTGATGCCTATCAACAACGTGTCGGCTTCTTCCCCCCCGGTGGTGCACTTGCTGCGTCATTTGGTGTTGGCATGTTTGAGTTGTAATACTTTTGTGTATGCTGTGCATGTGCCGGGTTGTACTAATTGTATTGCTGACGCGCTTTCTAGCTTTCAGTGGGACAGATTCTGAAGGTTGGCCCCGGGAGCAGTGCAATCGGGGGTTCCCTCTCTGCACTGGCTGTGGTGGATTGCCTTGGGGTGATCACTTTTCTTATCCGGCGGTCAGTGAGTCAGGCCACTTGGGCCGCTTATTCCAAGGTTTGGGAGGAGTGGTTTGGTATGCTGCAGGTCTTAGGTTCTTCCGTGAGGGAGGAGGAGTTCCAGTTTTTGGTGTTGTATTTTATCGGGGCGTAATGTGGAACTGGGGGTTTCGGTGTCAGCGTTGAGTAGCAAGTTAGCTGGGCTGGCCTTTTTGTTCAAGTGGATGGGGAAGAGGGATTACACAAAGGAGCTACCGCCGGGGGTGCTGTGTGTCTGACGGTCGTAGGCCAGTTTCGTTTCAAATGTTGGTCTCGTTGTTTGGCGTTCTTCCGGGGGTGTATCGTTCTCATTACGAAGCAGTGTTGTTTCAGGCGGCTTTTGCATTGGCGTTCTTCGGGGCGTTGCGGATTGGGGAACTGGTATGCTCATCCAAGCGGGGGATCGATGGTCTTCAGTTCGTGGATGTGCATTGTAGTGAGGGGTCTTTGGTGTTTTGGATTCGGAGGTCGAAGACCGATCAGTTGGGACAAGGGCTGAGCTGTTTCCAGTTGTGGGTTCGGTTGCTTGTCCCATTCGGGCGGTTTCAGGTTTTTTGGCGATCCAGCCAGAGCGGTGTGGACCGTTGCTGGTGCATGAAGATGGTTCTTCCCTGTCGCGGTATCGGTTCATGTCGGTTTTCCGGAAAAGTTTGGGTGCATTGGGTTTGTCTACCAAGGATTTTGCATCTCATTCTTTTTGCATTGGAGCAGCCACTGAGGAGGCTCGATGGGGAATGGGTGAGGTGGCTTTACAGCGTATCGGCAGGTGGGAGTCGCGGCGATACCACCTGTATGTCCACCCTCATCTTTTGTAGTACACAGGAAAGGGGTGGCATGTATGAGTGCGAGTGGATTGGTTGTGGTAGTGATGAGTAGTGTTTTAGTGTGTGTTTTTTGTTTGTTTTTTCTTCTCTTTCAGGTGGGGTCCCGGGGTTAGTCTGGATCCTGGGCCATTCTTACGTCTACTGGGGGGCCAGTAGAGCGGATGTCCGGCCTAATGGCCGTCAGTTGGGCGTTCTGTGGGAGGAAGCAGTGGTGCGCTGGATTGGTATCCCGGGCCTCTTGTGGAGCAGGGTAGTTCCGGAAGTGGAGTGCTGTGTCCGGCTGGACAGGTCTCCGGAGGTCTTGCTTATTCATGCGGGTGCTAATGATTTGGGTCTGTGGGAAATGCGAGAATTGTGCCGGGACATTAAATATGACTTCCTCAGGCTACGAGTGGCTTACCCTGATTCTTTGATGGTATGGTCGGATATGGTGGCCTGGACGCATTGGCGTGCGGCCAGGACGGTGGTTAGTCTCAATAAGGCCTTGGTGAAGGTTAACCGGGAGGTGTCAAAATTTGTGTTAAGGAATGGGGGTTTGGTAGTTAGGCACCACGAGTTGGAGAAGTACACTTGGCAATACTTGAGGGGGGATGGTGTACATCTCAATGCGGTCGGGATTGACATGTGGTGTCTCGGCCTCCAGGATGGTATTCAACGGGCCTTGCGGGTGTGGAGGTCCTCACAAACCTAAGGTGTCAGGTTTGTGAGGTGGTGGCGGAGTGCAAGGTCCCCTTTGTAGGCTATGGGCTCAAACAGGGCAAGGTGTAGGGACCCGTCTGGGGTACGGCTCCCAATTGTTAAGATGGTTTCTTTGTGTTGTCTCTGAGTTGGTGGTTTGCGGCTTGAGGCCTGAACGAGAACATGCAGATTCCGTTGTGGTGGTTTGGTTGTGCCCTATTTGACCTTGTAGCTCCAGTCTTGTATGTATACTGCTGTTTATATTTAACTGTTATTTAATGGTTGTTTGGATAAATAAAAGGCCACTGTGGCCATTAAACCCATAATTGGTGTGGAGTGTTATTATTTGAGGGGTGGGTATGGTTACAGCGGTACGGGGTAGCGAGACAGGCCATACTTTATACCCTAGTCAAGTTGGTTTTAATTAGCTTCACTTTTGTAAGATACAAACCGTAGGTATTTTATTTTGAATTTGGCGCAGGTGTTTCACCACAATGTTAGAAGTGGAGCAGATTAGAATGACCTGAATTTGACGCACAATTCACTGGCAGAACCAAAACTGTTACAGGTGATTTTGAATCAGGCCAAATGCATTAACAAGAGCAATTAACGCTAGAAAAGTGGCACAGCAGCTTTATTGAATCCAAATATATAGTATAAATCTATTCACGCACTGTATCAAGCACATTAAAGTGGTATATGGGAGAAAATGATAATCCCATAGAAAGAAATACAATCCTGTTTTTGTCCAAAACAAAATCTGATATGTTTGTGTCACTTATTTCTTCTTGTCCTTCTTGCACTGTGTAGCACCTGCCTGCTCCTAGGTTTTCTTCCTGTTCTGTATTTGCTCATTTTGTTTTTTTATTTATTTTCCCTTTTTCTTCAGGTGCCTGTAGCAGAAAGATCTGGCCATGTTTTTTTCTGGAGCCCTGTGAGATTGAATCTCTGGAAAACAATGAATTTGTAGATCCTATAGATTGCCAAACTTTTCAGTACAAGGGCCACATCATATATTTTACAAATATTTGTCCCCTATTAGAATCCCTCCTTACATTAGGGTCCCCATCAGATTTCCCCCTTACTTCAGGATGCCCCTCAGAATCCCCCCTTACATCAGACGGGAACATCATAGGCAGCCTCTGGTGACCCTAATCCTCAATCAGTGCACATTGAGGTTTTGTCACTGACCCTAGCTGGAAGCTAGATAATACCATGAGCTGAAAGTGGCCCATGGGCCACAATTTGGAGACCACTGCTCTAGACGAATCACATCCTACTGTCTCAGCTGAATCTAAGCAATCTGTATGATAGAACTGTTTGAGGATCCAAAGCTAGCATTTTTTTAGTTGTTTCCAGGGCTGGACTGGGACAAAAATTTGGCCCTGGACTTCATCCAGACTGGCCCACTTTAATTTCATCATTGCCTAGTACCAGTGGCAGTGGGCCCCCCTACAGTGGCGGGACGCCAGGGCCTAGCGACCCTGGTAGTTCCACCACTGTCTTATAGGCAGTACAGCAGTGCTCAAATTATTGGCTGCGTGAGCCGACTTCAACAGTAACACCAATCTAACAAGGAAATTATAGAGAGTCTTCTCCATTTGGTGACATATGACTAACGTAAAGTAAACTAGTAGGAGATCAACACAATTTAACCCCCCCCCCCCATCTCACACCTTGGTCCAACCCTACAGACGACAGTTTCATTACCGACACGCCGAGTGCGTCGGTTATTAAACTCGTGACGACATGACGGATATTCTGTCACCACCTTGATGGTCCCAGCGATCCGGGACCGCAGGGCGGTGACATCCCCCCGGGTGACGGTGACCATGA
>BLSH010391642.1:163509-178736 GCA_018402905.1 Glandirana rugosa
GTAAACTACCGTGTAGAAGGTCTTATACTGATGTCTACGTAGATCTCTTTTGTTTACATTTCACATCTAAGGTCTGGAATTGGTGAACGGCTGGCGGCTAGCCGCTAACTGCCGCTGTTTCACCGTGCAAGGGCGTTTAGCGGCAGTATGCTGCCGCCGACGCCCTTGCACATATCACTCGCGCGCGCGCGGCGGCCTCCGCGCGGGCGCGCGAGTGACACAGGTCCCCCCCGGTCCCTCGCCCACGCCGCCGAAGCTAACGGCGGCCGGTGGGCGCTACGGGGGGGCCTCGTTTACTCGCCTCCAGGCACATACATTTGTGCCTGGAGCGAGACACACTCCCCCTTCCCGACACTAGTGTCGGAAGTAAATGCACTTCCGACACTATTGAAGGGAAGGGGACAATCCCGTAGGGGGTATGTCAATCTTGTGCGGGTCCCTTGTATCAATTGGGAATCGCGCGGGGGACGTCCAATTGGGGAAGTGACGGTTACTGTAAATGTGTCATTAGTCACGTAAAAATATCGTGACTAGCGACATATTTACGGTTACCAGGGTTTTTTCACAGTTTTACAAGCATTTATACAGCGATCAGTGCTATAAAAATGCACTGATTACTGTGTAAATGTCATTGGCAGTGAAGGGGTTAACCTGCAGGGGGCGCGCTAAGGGTTAACTATGTTCCCTGGGCGTGTTCTAACTGTATGGGGGATGCCCTAACAGGGGAAGGGAAGTTATCACAGCCTTCACGTAAATGAAGGCTGTGATCACAGCCCTTCCCCCTCACACAGAGCGAGGTCCGTGTTTACATACACGGACCTCCGCTCATTTGCTCCGGGGGGGCATCGCGGGTGGCCGGCGGCAATCGAAGCCGCCGCACCCGCTCCCTGGCCCCCCCTGGACACAGTGAGCGCGCGGGCGCGCCTCCGGCGGCGCGCGCGCGCTCACTATACACGTTCCCGCAGCCGCCGTCGTATGACGGCGATTTGCGGGAACGTGCCACTTTGTCGCCGTCAATCGCCGATCGGCGGTCGGCAAGTGGTTAAGGTCTGGAATCTACACTTTACATTTGTTTTCTCTAGATGCATCTGTAGTCATATTCTGGAAGATGTGCCATCAAATGCTCTATGCCTATCTTTATTAGTGTTGAGCAAACGGTTTGGGCCGAGCAAAAGTTTGACCAAACTTCACCCGTTCGGATATTCTCTAAACAACCAAATTTTTTGTGCGTTCAGCAGCCCATGTTGATGGAGATAAGGGCCTCTTTCCGACAACCCTGGGTATTGGTGTTTGGGGTCTGTGAACAGGGGGCTTATCGGAATCTGGAAGCCCCCTTTAACAAGGGGAACCCCAGATCCCTGCCCCCTCCTTATTCACATAAGTACCTACCCATTCACCAAAAAAGTGTCAAAAAGTAATAAAAACAGACAGTTTTTGACTTAAAATTCCTTTATTAAAAATAAAAGAACAAGATCCATCTTCAGTCTCGATGTGGGGTTCCCCTTCAAATCTATACCAGACCCGAAGGGTTTTTCTTCTGATTTTATTGTTGCCGGCACTGGTATTGTATTGCCGGCAATTTAAATGTCGTTTGTATTTCTTCAGAAATGTACGTTTTGCTGCAGTAGGTACAGATACACCATTTTACATGCAGACTAAGGGGACCCCCAGGCACTATATTTAAAGGACTTTTTAATTTCTATTGTTTTACTTTAAGCATCATTAAAATCACTGCTCCTTTAAAATTGATCTTTTTTAAAAGTTTTTTTTTACATTGATACATGTCCCTCAGGGCAGTACGTGGGCCCCCATACCCTTTTTATGGCCAATAGCTTGCATATAATCCTTCAAAATTGTCACTTTTAATTTTTCACATTCAAGCCCCACAGACTTCATTGGGGTTTAATGTTTGGGTCCGAACATTCACTATGTTTTGGACTTCTGGTGCGAACTGAACCGAGGGGCATTCGGCCCATCTTTATTCTTCATATTTTTCTGTCATAGACTGGTCACAACTGCTGCATCTGCCTTTTTACTGATGGATATAATAGCATGGGAATGTTGCTTCTAAGTGATGCATTCACTGCCACACTTTTTAGATGATGGAGATGTTTTGAAGTGGTTCTAAAAGGCAGAAAGTTTTTACATATTGTTGCATTCTTTGCATTAAGGTGAGAATCCTTCTATCATTAAGATACCCCCACCCCCATACTTATCTGAGCCTGATCCATGGCTGTGCCTGAGTCTCTCTCTGCTTTGCCCCTTTCTGGACATGGAGGTAGCAGGGAGAGCCATTGGCTCCTGCTGCTTTCAATCAGATCATGTGAGGAGGAAGTAGGGGTGGGGCGAAGCTGGGCTCTGTAATGATATCACGTGCGGGCAGGGGAGGGCTGGCCCAGGGGGTAGGGTGGCAATTGCCCCCCAGGCCACCCTAACTTGCATTTAAAATGGCCGATGGCTGCTGCCCACTCACACTTTTTTTTCCTGTGGAGGAAGGAAATAGGGCCCAGGGGCGCAGCCACCAACTAACTGCAGGCAAACGGGGGCGCCCAGGGCCGGCCCTACCATGGATCCCACTAGGCCCATTGGGTGGGCGTGGATGGTGAGCTGATTCGGTGGTTCAATGGGCCACTTGACTGGCCTTGCCCCCCTGGCCTACGGCTGCCAGCCCTCCCCTGCGTGCGGGACACACAAAACCTGCACCATTTTGGTCAAACATCAGCCATGACAGTTCTAACTTAGGACAAAACTCCTCATCCCCCCCTCCTAACAACTTAGGAATGCCTAGGTCCTTGTACAGGCTCCAAAAATCTGGAGATGTTTTGGCAAGCCTGATCATAAACCAATAAATCAGATCCATTAAGAAACAGCACAGGAGGCCTGGATGATAAGGAAGGACCATAACCCACCCGCCCCCCCCTCAGGCAGCTGTGACATTCCAGACACCCTCAAGAAAATTTAAAGCTTAGAATTACCCACATTTCATAACTCCATGAAAGGAGAAATGTAGGAACGTGACATCTTAATAAAAGGTATATAATTGAATGTGGAAAGTCATACCGAATAATACGAATACAAACGTCAATTAATTCCATCATTCGTGAACCCACTGATAGTTTATCCTCTTCCCAGGGTCACAGAAAGTGACCAGCCTGTTGTGTTTAGACTTATTTTAATGTCCTGTGCATGCTGGGCTTGAATCCCTTAATGGTGCGTTTGCCGGATAATCCCATCCCGAGATATGGTTTTTATACTGCAAATTGCATATTAGGGAGGGTTGTTATTCCACTATCCACCCTGGACAGCCCACGGGCTCTCCTTACCCATGTGAGGGGTATATGGCCCCACCTCTTGGCCCTCGAAGAAAAAGGGAATAGACCGGACAGTGTGGAGTTCTCACCTTACCATCAAAGAACAAACATCCGAGAACCTGTGGACTCATCAACGAATTTCTGATAACTCACGGGCATGCAAGTAACTTTTCCCCTTCCATTCTGCCTCTTTGCTGCTGTATATTATGTCTCTAATTGCTTTGTAACACCATTTTTCTGTAAATATTTTATCTGCACCAAATTTGACCTTTTCATTATGAAACTTTATTCTGAAAAGTGTTAATCTTGTCCCTAAAGCTCTTAATGCAAGCTATAATGAACCTATAGCTATATGAAAAGCGCTACTGTTTAGGATAACTCATCTGAATATTCCTGTCTGTGGTGACAGCGTGTGTTACCGGTGGTTATTCTAAAATCATAATTGGTATTGCTAAAATCTCGAGTTACTCTTGCTCCAAAGAAGAGGTGGTGGCAGCTGCGAGTGGTATTGTTACGTTAGTGACAAGCTTGATATGAGATCAAGGGGGTCCCCGGTCACCCGTCAGTGAGGAGGGCAGTGATCTGATACCCGCGTTCGTCACAGGCTCTGTGTGTTAACACACCATCACAGCTATCAGCACACAGCTGTCAATGCCAGGAATCCATAAATTCTTGCCGCTGGGATTCGCAGTGTGGCTTAATGCCAGTGAAACGCAGCCTGCTATATACCTCAGCATCCCACGCTTCTGTGTGCATTGGATGCTTGTGCCTTCCCGATGCCTGTTGTGGCTCCCCTCCCCACAGCTGCTATATCATGCAAGTGTCTCTGCAGCTCGGACATCCATTAAAAGCTCATGTACATTGTATACTACATTTTCAGCTTTAAAACAGGAATCTTTTATTATTTTGGTTGTAAAAAAAGTACAGGGAAACAATATATACTCTGTACAAAAAGACAATACTTATTCAGTTTCCTTTACCCTACACATAAATTAACATAAAGTATTTGACATTGTTCTCCAAATCAGTTTTTTTAAAGCCCAAGTCAAAAAATTATCACTTCTGTTGGGCTGTGCCTATACACTGCAAGGGTTTGTTGATCTTTTTGTCTAGGGAAGAAGAGATACATTAGGACTCTAGACTAGTGGAGTGGGGGGGGGGGGGGGGGGTGCAGATGCTGCGGGTACCGCTCTAGTTGTGGAGAGGATCAGAGGCATAAATGAGTAATTAACCATTGCGGTGTGGGTGCAGCCCCACTGCAAATAATGATGTTTTTGTTTGGCCAGAGTTGAGTTTTAATTTACAGTAGTTTCTGAAATCAAAATGGAATGTACCAGGTTTATACAGTATTTCAGTTATCTGTATAACTAAAGGCTGGGATAAACAAATGGAGCAAGCAAAACTCACCAGGAGACTTCTCCATATACCAATAGATATGATGGTTTAAAGCAGAATTTCAGGCTATGGTTATTTTTGCATAGTTACATTGGTCTAGACCAGTGGTTCTCAACTCCGGTCCTCGGGACCCACCAACAGGCCAGATTTTAAGTATTGCCTTGGGGAGATGCAGACTAGAATAATGCAATCACTGAGCAGCAAATGATATCACCTGTGATGCATTTCAGTTATCCTGCAAACCTGGCCTGTTAGTGGGTCCCGAGGACCGGAGTTGAGAACCACTGGTCTAGACCAATGTAACTTGGCATGTGCCATAGTTGTAGGAATAGGATCCCAGTAGAAGATGGAACCAATCTACTAGGCACTGCTAGAAAAGTGATTGCTGCTAGCTTCTGAGTCCTATGCTGAGCTGCTGCCCCAGCTGCTTAGTGAACACAGGAGGTCACTCAGCACAGTCACCAGTCAGAAAACATATTGCATCATCTCAATGAATACAAAGCATTTTCTGATTTGACAAGGTGGAGAAGTGGCATGTTGATATCACAATCTCTCTTTAAATGGCACCTGTGCCGTGAGAGAAACCTCCTGTGTTCATGTTGTAACATCCTTTTAGGTAGGTTTCCCTGCCTAACAGTGGGGGTGTTAGGTAAATATAGGTGCTCTCTGCCTACCAGGGAGCAGGGATACATTGATAGGGCTGCTCAGTGTGCTCAGATGTTGCTCATGTTGGCTGACTGTTCCACACTGGTCCAATAGGACGAGGCATATTGGAGGAAGCCTAACAAATGGGAGCATAGGCATAGTTACAGCCCTGGCCATTGGCAGAGGAACGTGCCTCAAGGCATGCTGGGTGACTGTATACATACCTGTGCTCGGGGTCTTTGGCTGGAGAACGGGGTCCCGGAGGGAGGGGGCTGCTGCCCCTCCTCTGTACAGGCTGCCATGTGGCCTCAGGTGGCCAACCTGAGGACTGGAGCCACAGAAGCTGCAACCCAGATGTCCTGCAGAGCTGACTAGGAGGAAGATGCGTCTAGGAGGATCTGTTCCTGGCTACTGTGAGTACAGATCTAGGGGTCCCTAGGGGTCCCTAGGGGTCCCTAGGGGTCCCCAAAGTGTAGGCGTTTTGTAGAAGTCTTTTTGCTAGGAGAGGCAAAATTTAGTCAGGCATGATGTAAATTGCAGGCCTGAATGTTTTGATCTGGGCAGGGGAGTGGCTCAGAGTAGGCTAGAGATTGCAGGGAGGGACACCCCTTGGATACACCTCCCCTGGTTCCAGAAAGTGCTGGAAGGGGGGATGGATGAGTAGGTGTCACTTGCTGTGTATGTTAAGGGGCCCTGACCAATCCCCAATCTGGATTGGCAGGGGGCAGGCCTCCCTAAATACAGTGATCTGCCAGCAGGTGGGAGGAGAGTTTGGGTGGAAGTGATGAAGATGTAGCAGAGGTGCTGTGGAGACCTCTATCTGGGAGGGAGCCCTCAGACTGGGGGAGACTTGGGTGCAGCCAGGAGTGGAGTGGAGTTGATTCCTGGAGCAGCACAAGGGAGTAGAAGAACAGCAGAGGTGCTACTGAGGACATTTTAAAGTTTCCACTGGAATCGGTGAGTGACAGACCCTGGCAGCTGGAAGGAATGCTGGAGCAGGCTGGGAGAGGAATAGTGGACAGTCTGTGGAGGTCTTAGGAGCCTGTCAGGGGAAGGCGTGCCACGGAGAGGAAAGCAGACCAGTGTGGTCTGGAAGAGGGATGGGCTGGGAGTGGTAGTCCATCAAAGGCCCAGCTAGCACCAACGTACTAAGCTACACTTGAAGGGTCCTTGACCCTGGCCTGTAATGGGTGGTCCGTAGGTCCTGCTGATTGAGTGCAGGCCCCACCATGTGCTAGCTGCGGTGAAGAGAAAGGAGTTAAGTGAGCCTGATAAATTTCCCTTCAGGTCAGGAGTAACGGTCTGCAAGTGAAGTGCTGGAGGACGTAGAGATGTATATACAGTCATGTATATAGTAGGTCCTGTAAAGTAATTCTTTGGGGCATCCCACAGTCACCCCTTTTCCCATCCAAGTTTATCCCCTAAATAAAACAAACAAAAACAAGAGCCGGCCTGTTCAGTGACGGATGTGTGAGATATGGTGGGGTTGAGGGCAGTCAGAAGGTGAACCACAACTACCAGCCACCCCTGAGGGGGCACATGGCTACACAGCCAAAGGGGATACTGGTGAATGTCCCGAAGAATTATAGCCCATTGAATCTGCTGCCAGAGTGAGCAAAGGACTTATTTTTTCACTCAATTGTAGTGGTTCAGGAGGGAGTCTGCTATTCAATTCACTCTAATAAAGTCAGATGAGAGCTGTCCTCATCTGTGCATAGTTCAAGTTGGAGTATCCCACTAATCCCTTCTCCTACCCAAGTTCTATCAATCAATACAAGAAAACCAAATACCCTAGACTGGTCATTGGATAAGGAGCGGAAGAGTGTGTGGGTGGTCGTGTAAAAATAAGTGTCTGGCTGCAGGATAATCAGATGGAGGCCCAGGGAAGAGGTTACTCAGCAACCCCAATGGGGGCAGTGCTACAATCAAGTAGCATGACAGTAACTCCGCATAGCACCCAGAAGCCAGCAGTGCCTACTACAGTGATTTTCAGCTTCTAGCGGGAACGCACAGGTATGGCCAAGCGTGGCCAGTGTGACTGTGCAAAAATAGCCATACCTGGAGTTCAACTTTAAGACTCTCTTTGCCCTTGTATTAACAAAGTCCATATCTTTTACAGCTTGCCAAAAGAGTAAAAGTTTGGGGGGCAATCTGCTTTGAAAGTTGACATCCAAAAAAACTCTCAAATCATGAAATCCCATTTAATGGAAATATGCTTGTTCCATAAAACTCCTGTTCTGTTGGTTTATGTTCTTGTGCCAATCAGTTCCAATAGGATGAAATACACCTGAAATCTTTGTTACTCAAATAGATACATATATGGAACTGCAGAAGGACAATGGAACCTTAATTCCAGTCATATCTGTTCATGCTCTATACAAATTCTAATGCTGAATTATTTACTAGGTACATGGTCGAAATGTTATATAACTTGGAGAAAGCACTGGGATGCCAGAATTAAAAGACAAAACGCTACAGTCATTCTGCCTTTGACTAGCTCTACAGTTTGGAAGTTCAAGCTACAGATTTATTAAGTTAAAGGGTTCGCTCACCTTTTCAAAAAAATTAAAAAGGTGAACTAACATCAAATACCTTCCCCATCCCCAAGTCCCCACTGTACTTACCTCCATAGGTTTTGAGTGCTCACTAAGCCGGTGTAGCAGTCCAAGAGTTTGAAATACCCACTCTTCTCCCACTTCTTTCCGCAGGGCTTCCAGGATGGATCAGAGCTGATCATGTGCTGGTGCTGACCAATCAGAATCAATCTGATCTGCCTCAGAAGCCCTGCAGAAAGAAGAGGGAGAAGCAGGGATTTCAAATCCTGGACTGCTACACTGGCTGCATGGGCACCGATAGCTCAACAGCCATGGAGGTAAAAACAGTGGGGACTGGGAGGGGAGGAGGGTGTAGGACGTTAATTCACCTTTTTATGTTTTTCTCAAAAGGTGAACTTTAAGAAGTAGTTTCGTAAAGTATGTTTCATGTGGGTGAAAGTTTTGATGCTAGTTGCACACTGCCTACCGCATATATACGGCAGCAGTGTGGACTCTGGCCGCGAATCACCGTAAAAATACGGCGATCTGTGAATGGCCACTAGGGGGCGTGCGCGCGCCGCACTCCTGAGGAGTGTGCCTGCGGCTCGGGCGGACCCGATGTCCGCTGGCGAGCCGCGATGTCCGCTGGCGAGCCGCGATGAGCGGCCACAGGCAAAGAACGGGGAACCGCCGATATAAACACGGCGGTTCCCCATTCTGACAGTGCGGGCATGGGAGATCTACTGATTCCTGTCACTGGGATCAGTTAGATCTCTCATGTCCATGGTAGCCCAACCCCCCCACAGTTAGAACACACCCAGGGAACACAGTTAACCCCTAGATCTCCCCCTGCAGGTTAACCCCTTCACTACCAATGACATTTTTACAGTAATCAGTGGACATTTAAATTTCTGATCGCTGAATAAATGTCATTGGTCCCAAAAACGTGTCAAAAATGTCAGACATGTCCGCTACAATATCGCAGTACCGCTAAAAATTGCAGATCGCCGCCATTACTAGTAAAAAATAAAAAATATATAAAAACCCCAGAAATGAATTCTCATCATCCGTAAACGCGGCCATTTTTGTGCAAACCAATCAATAAACGCCAATTGTGATTTTTTTATCACAAATATGAGGAAGAATATAAATCAGCCAAAACCGGTGAAAAAAATGTCTTTTTATATATTTTTTTTTTGGATTAGAATTTTAGCAAAAAGTAAGAAATTTTTTTTTTCTTTTTGCAAAATGGTCGCTCTTCTTTTGTTTATAGCGGCGATCAGAAATGACGCAGAGGTGATCAAATACCACCAAAAGAAAGCAAATTTTGTTTGGGTACAACGTCGCACGACCGCGCAATTGTCAGTTAAAGCAACACAGCGCCGAATCTCAAAAAGTGCTCTGGTCCTAAACTGGGAAATTTCTTCCGGAGGTGAAGTGGTTAGATGCATTCTATCTTTGCACAGTGTATGGGAACATGCATTTTAAATCATTTTTATATGGATATACTGTATATGGGAAATATTATTTTTAAGATTTTGGTAATTTTCTGTGTGAGCTAGTGGCACTGTTCAAGTCCTCAATTAGTGGTTCTCATTATCCTAGAAACATAGTTTATTCCAACTAAGAATAGCCACACATGCTTTGCAAACATAATTGTCATTAGTAGTGGTGGTACTTCAATCTTTAGCCTAGGTTCACACTGGTGCGATGCAGGAACCGGTGTGATTACAGCGCATCGCATCTCTCCCACGGGCAGCTCACACTGCCTTCTGTGAACCATTACAGGTGCCAATACAATGTTAATGACACCCCCAGATCGGTTCACAGATCGCAGTGCGTACTGTGGATTCGTACAGGGATCGGATCGCATAGGTGAGAACACCCATACGATCCGATTCCAGTGCGGGGAAAAACAAGTCCCTGTACCTTTTTCTGTGCGAATCCAATGGGAGGTCAGTCATACAACTGTATGGCTGAACTCGTATTGCACAGACATCGCATGTGATCGGCACCTGCGGTGCGGGTAGATTTAGATATGTGTCTAAATCTCCCTTGCCTCTGCAGCCTGCGTTCAGATCTCACTCCAGAGGCTACTGACAAGCGGTGACAAATGTGCCGCAAACACGTACGTTGCAGCTCTCCTTTCTGCTAAAATTCCCTCCCCAGCCTTCCTCCTTGTGCACAAACTTTCCCCAGTTCTCCTCTCTGCACAAATCCCCCCATTTTCCCAGCTCATCTCTCTGCACAAATCCCCCCAATTTCCCAGCTCTCCTCTCTGCACAAATCCCCCCAATTTCTCATCTCTCCTCTCTGCACAAATCTCCCCAATTTCCCATCGCTCCTCTCTGCTCAAATCCCCCCAATTTCCCATCTCTCCTCTCTGCACAAATCCCCCCAATTTCCCATCTCTCCTCTCTGCACAACTTCCCCCAATTTCCCAGCTCTCCTCTTTGCACAAATCCCCCCAATTTCCCAGCTCACCTCTCTGTACAAATCCCCCCAATTTCCCAGCTCTCCTCTTTGCACAAATCCCCCCAATTTCCCATCTCTCCTCTCTGCACAAATCCCTGCAATTTCCCAGCTTTCGATGTCTGAGTAACAGCGGCGGGAGGTGGAGACAGGAGATGCCTCCTGAATCACCACAGACAGCCACAGTTGTCAGCTGAACTAGATTTGAACACTGGTTAACCACTTCAGCTCTGGCAGATTTACCCCCCCCCCCCCTTTATGACCAACCCAGTTTTCGCGATACGGCACTGTTATTTTAACTGAGAGTTGAGCGGTCGTGCTATACTGTACCCAAATAAAATGTATGTCCTTTATTCCCACACATAGAGTTTTCTTTAAGTGGTATCTGATCTCTTAGTTTTTTATTGTTTACACTATAAACAAAAAAAGACTGACAATTTTGAAAAAAAAAAAAAAAAAACACATTTTTTTTTACTTTCTACTATAAAACATATCCAATTAAAAAATGTAAAAAATCGAATTTCTTCATCAATATAGGACAATATATGTTCTGCTACATATTTCTGGTAACAAAAATCCCAATAAGCGTATATTGATTGGTTTGTGCAAAAGTTATAGTATCTGCAAACTAGGGGATATATTTATGGAATTCTTTTTTATTTTTTTACTAGTAATGATGGTGATCAGTGACTGTGATATTGTGACAAACAAATCAGACACAAACTAAGACTTTTTGGGAACCAGTGACACTAATACAGTAAACAGTGCTAAAAATGTGCACTGTCACTGTACTAATGACACTGACTGAGTTAACTTCAGGGGCGACCAAAGGGTTAACTATGTGACTATCCTGTGTTCTTGTACAGCGTGGGAGGTGCTTTTACTAACGGAAGACATGGATCCTTGTCACTGCTTTGAATGAACACCGGATCCATGCCTTCCCTACTGGCAGAACAGCAATCTGCCTTGTTTACATAGGCAAGACTGCCATTCTGCCTCTGTACCGAAAGTTCGGCAGGTGCCGGTGGACAACAAGTCCATGGTATTCCCTGATCGGCGCCCGTAATGTATAATCACAGTGGGAGCAAGCCGCCAGTGGCACCCAGTTGCGCCCGCTACCCAGATGTGCAGGATCATGTGTATGTATACAGTATATATATGATCTTGTGCACAGCGGCCGTCCTGTAGCAGTATATCTACTATAGGCCGGTCAGCAAGTGGTTCCAGATAGGCATAGAAAAGAGGCAGAAAGTTGTCAAATGACGCACATTCCGCAAAGCCTGACGATGTCTATAATAAAAGTGGCCTCTTCGTGATTAAGCCTCGGAGGATTGACCTGGATGGCTTTGATGGATGTGCGGCATTTGTGAACTTACTGCCTCTTTCTATGCCTGTGTTCATTGAGCCGAGCCAAGCTCTTTCCCAGCCTGCACGCCTCAGCTCTGGATCTGGACTGATAGGAGCCTGGAGCTCCATCCCCATTATTTGGTGTTGCTTCGCAAAGGTTTAAAGATCTCAACGTTTTCCGTTGAAATTTTTAGGAGTAGCTTGCAGTCTGCCATTTGGCCTGTTCCAAATAAACAACTAGAAATATTTTTTAAAGATTATTTTTAGGTAAGTTGTGTGAATGGTAACACAAAACAAATATACTGTAGAGTGAGGTTTTCTCAAATTGGACTGCAATGGTGGCCAACTAACAGTGCATGTTCTCTGTACTGCCAGGAGGGGGCAGTGGTGCATTGCCTAATAATTTGTGTAACAGAACACTAATTACTTCACTTAAACTGGAAAAATGCAGCAAATAACTTTGACTTCATTTTTGCTTAATGTATGAAGACTTGGTATTACTGTTTACGTTGCAGTAATATTTTGTTTTTTAGGTGGGCATCTAAATTCCACTACCATAAAATGCCTGAAGTTAATGTAGCCATGCTACTGCACTTGCAACAACACAGATAAGTAACGTTCGTGATACTTTTTTTATTTGCGCCTTAATTGCTTGATTACATAACAGCAGCCCCTGCCACCCCTCTGAAAAGCAATTTGTGGTGGATCACTTTTCAGAGGGTAGTAGAGTAGTGGCTCCTGGGTATTTAGGAGGCGATACTGCCACTACGCAAATGTCTGTTTTTTATTCTCTCACAGCAAGATGGAGATTTTGTATGTAAATAGCACACTGGAACCACGAGCCAAGCGCTTGCCTCGCAGTTGCGAAGCGACCCCAATCACCTAAATGGGTTGCGTTGGGCGATGGTAATACCTGCTAAAACACAAGTGGGAGTATAGTTTTTATTAGGCTGTGAAACATAGCATCAACGCCATGGCATCTGTACAACTCTGAGTGGCTGCATGCTATCCGTTAGGTAGGAAATTGAGGGCAATAAAGCTGTGACTCAGCCATCTATTTTTACTGACCCCTAGCCTAGCCGCTCATGAGAATGAGGTTTAACATTTAATATACTCCTTTTATCTAGGTCTAAGCACTACTGATTCTGTGGTTCAGTACTTATTCAGCCTTGAACTAAAAATAAATCCAAAGGAATTTAAAAAAATAACAGCCGCATATTTCTTATTAAAAAAGAACTGAAGGTAGCAAATACTCATCATTCCTCCAATGGTTCTGTCTCCTATTGGTACTGGCACCTTCTTCTGTGTGCCAGTTTTTGGCCATCTTTAATGGCCGGCGTGGGATGACATCACTCCTGTGCATGCGCAGGAGGCTGTCATTCCGACACACAGAGATCGGGCCAGCTGCTGTAAACTGAGCTATGCAGGGATAGCTGAAAGAAAGAAGGTAGGTGAATTTAATTGCAAAAGAGACTGCTTATCTTTTCTGCAATTAAGAAAAAACCTGTCTGCTCCCAGTGAATAACAGCAGTACTTTAGTCTTGCAGTAGGCTGGGTTCAAACCGCAGTATGAAGCGGCACACAGCAGGGGTCCGGTGCATCCCTGTTTCTAGTTTCAGGTCCGATATCCATCCAAATTTTTGGCTGAATTCGGACCTGAAATGGACCAAAAGTCACACAGAGCTCCTGTGCAATTCGCTCTGGAGCAGGTCTGAAAATATGTGAACCGCCTCCGCTGAGAGCCAGTCACAATGTCCTGACATGCAAATTGGATGTGATGAAACCCGCATCCAATTCGCATAGCACCTGACTCACAGGCAGTTCACACTGCCCTATGCGAAAAGCACTAGGAGTGTCAATATAAAGTTAATGACACCCCCAGATCAGTTTCCATTTCGCAGTGCGTACTGTCAATTCAGACAGAAATCAGATTGCATAGTTGGGAACACCTATGCAATCCTATTCTGGTGCGGACCAAAAAAAGGGTCCTGCACGAGTTTGGTCCGAATGCAATTCAAATTCAGCCATACTATCTGTATGGCTGAATTTGCTTTGCATAGACATCGCATGTGATTTGCACAGCAGTGCGGTGTGAATCACATGCAATGTCTGACATCGCAGCAGTGGGAACCGGCCCTAAGCAAATCATAGCAGGTCTGAACCAGGAAAAAACTCTGCTACCATGAATAAATAGGTATGCCTCAATTTCAAATTATGTATACTTCTTATATTGCTCCAGTCCAGGACCCTAAATGTGAATTTAGATTTTAGGAAAATACAGTTTAAGTGTTAAGTGATATCAGGCTATTATTTAAATTCTCCTTTGATGTTAGTTTTGTTATCAGGTGGATGCACATAGGCTTGGTTTTCCTTCTAGAAACAGACGTTTCAGCGGGACAAATGTCTTCATGTCTTCTTTTGACAGGTTAGCTCCTTCCAGCCTAGAGAGAAAAGCACAATCCATAGTATGAGCTGAGCTACAACATAAATGGTAGAAAATACTAACCTATAAATAAATATTGAAAATATTTCACCAAATACTAACTTTTTGTACATTACACAAACAATTGTAAAATATATGTAATGTTTGCTTCTTTAGACTTGGTTCGTCAGGCAACTTTCAGTGCAACTTTGGAATCCAACTTTGATATGACTTTGATGTGACTCTGTGGCATTGAAATAGTATCAAAGTCGGACCAAAGTAGTGCAGGAATCTTTTCTAAAGTCGGACAGACTTGTGTAATATTACTTAAGACAACTCTCATAGGGAAACACTGAATTTCAAATGTCATCTGACTTGGGGGTCTCACAAGTCGGATCTATGTCACATCAGTGTGAACCGAGCCTTAAGCTTAATTTGCAAAGAAAGCCTCTTTTTTAAAATTTTGCACACTTTGGAAATAATTAGTGTTGAGCGAACCCGGACTGTAACGTTCAGGTCCGTACCGAACTTTCGGGTGTCCGTGGCACGGACCCGGACATTTCAAAAATCGTTCGGGTTCGGTCCGGGGCCGGTTAGTGTCGGTACGGTAATCATCCGTACCGACACTACCGAAGATTCCCGTTTGGTCACTTTGCGAACAACTAACCGACGGGACGTCGAAGAGTTGTGCACCTCATTTTATCGTCTTGGGGCCTGGCTTGGGCTTGCTAAAAACTTTACAGGCCCAGGCACGGTGCCTGTGGGCTTTCAAGCCATGCCTGGACTTGCAATGTCAGGCCCAAGCGAGTTGTGATTAATAAAGGTTTCACACGTTTTAAAATTTTTTCTCCGAAAGAAACGTTTAATTCGAATTCCGAGCCAAGTGTGACTACACTGTATCTAGGCTGAACACTCTGGGGGTTCAGTCTACTGTAAACTTTAAGTCACAAAGGGATACTCTCAACAGAATTCATTATAATGTGTTCAGACAGGCTGAAATCTTTTCTAAGGACGTGATGAAACCAGGCTGAAACTATGATAAAGTTACGGTGTCTCAGTGTAGTTTCAGTATAGTTTCAACCTAAGGTTTCAACGTGACTT
>BLSH010391642.1:183321-203225 GCA_018402905.1 Glandirana rugosa
ATTTTAATTTATTTTCCCTATCCCCATTTATTTGTAGGGCACTTGCCCTAGTTTGAAGATGATTTTAGAACAGTTATATGGCTTCTACCGTTAATTAATACTTTTCAGACACAGTTTGAAGATGATCCACATTCACCTCCATTTTTGCTTTTTTTATGTTTTTATTTTTTTAAAAATATTTAAAGTTATTTCCCTGTCCCCATTTTTTTGTAGGGCACTTGCCCTAACCTTACCCCCATTTTACTTCCTTTTGCAGCCCTCTAGGGCTTTCCAGGACTTTGTTACAGCCATTTTTGTGCCTAAAAGTTCGGGTCCCCATTGATTTCAATGGGGTTCGTTGTCCGTGCGATCGTTCGGGTTCCGTCCGGACCCGGACCCGGACTTTGTCCCGAAGTTCGGACGGACCAGCAGAACCCGAACTTCCAGAGGTTCGCTCAACTCTAGAAATAATGTAAGAACATATTTCTTTAATTTGTCACAATATGCTGTGCATTTCCCTTTCTGCCTTTGCCCTCTGTGGTTGAAAATGAAACATTCAAAGCAGCTAGTCGGAATCACCAGCCTGGGCACATGCTGCACATATCTTACTTGGTGCCCCAGGTCCCAGGACCATGACTGTCCACTTTTTTTTTTATACATCTGAATACATCAAATATGGGCCCAGTGGGGGTGGGGGTTGTACTGGGGGGGATATGGATTGGGAATTGAGGGGACGTTTTTCTTGGAGAGGATTTTGGCTAGGATAGGGGGTTTGTACTGGAAAAGGAAGGCACTCTGTGTGTTAATTGCTCATGGCCCCTGTACTCTGTGTGTTGCGATACGTACTTCTGATGTCCGCATTCTGTTTGTTATGCACTCCTGATCCTTGCTCTCTGAGTATTAGGTACTCCTGACCTCTGGACTGTGCATTATGTATTCCTTACCTTTGCACTTAAAGTATTATGATTGACCCCTGCACTCTGTACATTATACACTACTGGCCCCTGCATTTTGAGTGCTACCTACCCCTGCACTCTGTCTTTACGTATCTCTAACACCTACAATTTGTAATTGACCTGCTTCTGACTTCAGCACTCTATGCATTACATACTCATGACTTATGCCTTCTCTGCTTTACATACTCCAGACTGCTGCACATCCTGAATTTTGCACTCAGGGCGTTGCTTACTCTCCACCACTGCATTCTGTGTATTACATAGTACTGATCCTTGCATTTTTTACGATACATACTTCTGATGGCTGCATTATGTTTGTTACATACTCCTGATCCTTGCACTCTGTGCATTATGTACTTCTTAACCCTGTTTTCGGTGTACTATATACTCCTGATCCTTGCACTCTATGCATTACACAATCCAGATCCCTGCATTCTAAGGGTTACACCTACCTAACTCCTGCAATCCAGCTTATTACATACTTCTAACCCCTGCATTATGTGAGTTACATACTCCTGACCCTTGCACACTATGAATGATGTACTTCTGACCCCTGATCTCTGTACATTACATACTCCTGATCCCTGCATTATGTGTGCTATGTACCCCTGTACTCTGTCATTAAATATCTATAACCCCTTCAATTTGTGCCCTAAATTCTCCAGACCCCTGCATTGTTTCATACCCTGTGTGTTACATTCACTCTGTGCTCTATACACTGTGCATTCCATACTTTCTACCTCAGTATTCTGTGGGTTACCTAATCCTGACCTCTGTGCATTGCATACTCCAAACCCCTGGACTTTGTGCAATACATACTCCTAACCCCTGATTTCTGTGCACTACATGCTCTTGACTCTTGCACTCTGTGAATTACATGCTCCTGATTCCTACATTCTGTGTGCTACATGCTCTTTATTTAGTACACAGAGGGAAGTGGCTGGAGCATCTGCCAGAAGGGGACACCACTTCCTGTAAGTAACATATGCTACAATAGTAAATTACAGCTTTGATATTGGCCACATGGAGGTGGCATCTGCATAGATCGTTTGAGACAAGTGCATAAAGTAATCCCATTCTTTGAGTTCTTCTTTAATGCAAATATGAGCTACAGTATAAAATACTTACCTCATCCAGTGCTGTTTCTACAAAATATGTTGTACACTGCATGCTCCTGACCGCTGCATTTTATACCCTATGTTGTATGTTACATAGTCCTGGCTGCAGTAAGTTGCTGGTTGTAGTTGCCAGCAATTTTAGAAAAGTCTTCCCCTTAGGTAGGCATAGACAAGGTCTTTGCTAAATATCTAATTCAGCTCTTTTTCTGCCCTCCAGCGAACTTTGGCTTGGAGCATCTTGACATGTTGGCAACAAGGCCAGTGTAAAATGTTCTTTATTATTTCCAAGGAGTAAAATATTCTATAGAGCAACCAACACTAACGTGTTCCAGTCAAAATATGCTATTACTCATAGCCATGAGTAAGGTTGTCTTTTTGACTGAAGCGTGTTAGCAGATGGAGACTGCTTGTCTGGCACGGTGATGTGTGTGTCCTAGAATCTAAATTTTGGGTAATGCACTAGGTGTTTGCGCCCCGTATGTTTTTTGATGTTTGAGTCTTAGCCTGAGAGCTGTCTGATCAGGTTGTAGCACCTTATTCCTTTTTTTAAATTCACTGTAAGTTTTGACTTTTGCAAACCAAATTGTTCATTCCGATGTAGAGCTCTCCATGTTAGGCCACTAGGTTTTTGTCTTAACTGTAGTGAGTGCAAAGTGCAGGTATTTACTTGTTATATGCAGTTTTAGAAACTCAAAGCCTAACTCCAGGTTGACTTTAAGTAATTTGGTTGGGCCACATTGGCCCAAATTAACTATTTCCTTTACTAACAGATGTATCTGCTGGTAGTGCTGTATAAACTGTAGGTAGCTATAGCTAATTACACAGTGATATATTCTGGCAGCAGCACGGGGACTTCTGACCTGATCCCAGAACAAAATTGAGTCAGGCTGAGCAGTGCTTAGTCATTCATATGATTGTATTTTAAAAATGAATACAAGGCTTCCTCTGATTGACTCAGGTGGAAAGGCAGGTGGATAACATCACAATCTCTACCTCATCCAATCAAAGAAAGCCTTGCATTCATTCATAAAATACAATGCTTCCTATGAATGATGATCAGGCCAACTCAATATTGGCCCGGGAATGGGACAGAAGTCCCCGTCCTGCTGCCAGAACCCAGTGCTGTATATTGTATGTAACAAATGCTACATACAGTTTATGCAGTATTCCCATCTGGCACATCCATTAGTCAAGAGAATAGTTTGTTTGGGACAAATTGGCCCAAACTACCTACAGTCAGGTCCATAAATATTGGGACATCTACACAATTCTAATCTTGTTGGCTCTATATACCACCACAAAGGATTTGAAATGAAACTAACAAGATGTGCTTTAACTGCAGACTTTCAGCTTTAATTTGAGGGTATTTACATCCAAATCAGGTGAACGATTTAGGAATTACAACAGTTTGTATATGTGCCTCCCACTTTTTAAGGGACCAAAAGTAATGGGACAATTGGTTGCTCAGCTGTTCCATGGCCAGGTGTGTGTTATTCCCTCACTATCCCATTTACAAGGAGCAGATAAAAGGTCCAGAGTTCATTTCAAGTGTGCTATTTGCATTTGGAATCTATTGCTGCCAACTCTCATATGAGATCCAAAGAGCTGTCACTATCAGTGAAGCAAGCCATCATTAGGCTGAAAAAACAAAACAAACCCATCAGAGAGATAGCAAAAACATTAGGTGTGGCCAAATCAACTGTTTGGAACATTCTTAAAAAGAAAGAACGCACCAGTGAGCTCAGCAACACCAAAAAACTCGGAAGACCACTGAAAACAACTGTGGTGGATGACCGAAGAATTCTTTCCCTGGTGAAGAAAGCACCCTTCACAACAGTTGGCCAGATCAAGAACACTCTCCAGGAGGTAGGTGTATCTGTGTCAAAGTCAACAATCAAGAGAAGACTTCACCAGAGTGAATACAGTGGGTTCACCACAAGATGTAAACCATTGGTGAGCCTCAAAAACAGGAAGGCCAGATTAGAGTTTGCCAAACAACATCTAAAAAAGCCTTCCCAGTTCTGGAACAACATCCTATGGACAGATGAGACCAAGATCAACTTGTACCAGAGTGATGGGAAGAGAAGAGTATGGAGAAGGAAAGGAACTGCTCATGATCCAAAGCATACCACCTCATCAGTGAAGCATGGTGGTGGTAGTGTCATGGCGTGGGCATGTATGGCTGCCAATGGAACTGGTTCTCTTGTATTTATTGATGCTGTGACTGCTGACAAAAGCAGCAGGATAAATTCTGAAGTGTTTCAGGCAATATTATCTGCTCATATTCAGCCAAATGCTTCAGAACTCATTGGACGGTGCTTCACAGTGCAGAGGGACAATGACCCGAAGCATACTGTGAAAGCAACCAAAGAGCTTTTTAAGGGAAAGAAGTGGAATGTTATGCAATGGCCAAGTCAATCACCCGACCTGAATCCAATTGAGCATGCATTTCACTTGCTGAAGACAAAACTGAAGGGAAAATGCCCCAAGAACAAGCAGGAACTGAAGACAGTTGAAGTAGAGGCCTGGCAGAGCATCACCAGGGATGAAACCCAGAGTCTGGTGATGTCTATGGGTTCCAGACTTCAGGCTGTAATTGACTGCAAAGGATTTGCAACCAAGTATTAAAAAGTGAAAGTTTGATTTATGATTGTTAATCTGTCCCATTACTTTTGGTCCCTTAAAAAGTGGGAGGCACATATAGAAACTGTTGTAATTCCTACACCGTTCACCTGATTTGCATGTAAATACCCTCAAATTAAAGCTGACAGTCTGCAGTTAAAGCACATCTTGTTAGTTTCATTTCAAATCCATTGTGGTGGTGTATAGAGCCAAAAAGATTAGAATTGTGTCGATGTCCCAATATTTATGGACCTGACTGTATTTAAAGTCATAGTAAACCTTAAGTTAAGCTTTATGTTGACCATATGCTGTAAATTTTCTCACATTCAGCCCCGTATGCTGAAAGGGAGAAGTCTGTTGATTCCCACACCCATAATAAACAACGTGGATTGGAGAAACTCCCCTGCCAGCTATTGCTACATAGTTACATAGTTAGGTTGAAAAAAGTCCATCTAGTTCAACCAGTAAAATAAAAGAAAAAAAATATATATAACCATACAATCCCATATACACAATCCTTCACCCACAGTTGATCCAGAGGAAGGCAAATACCCCAGCAAAGCATGATCCAATTTGCTATAGCGGGGGGAAAATTCCTTCCTGATCCCCAAGAGGCAATCTGATTTTCCCTGGATCAACTTTAGCTATAAATGTTAGTAGCCAATTATGTCATGTACATTAAGGAAAGAATCCAGGCCTCTTTTAAAGCAATCTACTGTGCTGGCCAAAACCACCTCTGGAGGGAGTCAATTCCACAGTTTCACAGCTCTTACTGTGAAGAAACCTTTCCATATTTGTAGATGAAATATTTTTTCCTCTAGACGTAAAGAGTGCCCCCTTGTCCTTTGTGATGACCTTAAAGTGAATAACTCAACACCAAGTTCACTATATAGACCACTTATGTATTTATACATGTTGATCATATCCCCCCTTAATCTCCACTTCTCAAGAAAGAATAAATTCAGTTCCTCTAATCTTTCCTCATAGCTGAGTTCCTCCATGCCTCTTATTAGTTTGGTTGCCCTTCTTTGCACTTTCTCCAGTTCCCCGATATCCTTTTTGAGAACTGGTGCCCAAAACTGAACTGCATATTCCAGATGAGGTCTTACTAATGATTTGTGCAGGGGCAAAATTATGTCTCTCTCGAGTCCATACCTCTCTTAATACAAGAAAGGATTTTGATCGTTTTGGAAACTACAGCTTGGCATTGCATGCCATTATTAAGCTTATGATCTACCAAAACCCCCAGATCCTTCTCCACTATGGATTCCCCCAGTTGTACTCCCCCTAGTGTGTATGATGCATGCATATTCTTAGCCCCCGAGTGCATAACTTTACATTTATCAATATTAAACCTCATTTGCCACATAGTCGCCCAATTAGACAGTGCATTGAGGTCGGCTTGTAAGTTGAAGACACCCTGTAAGGACGTTATTCCACTGCATAGCTTGGTGTAATCTGCAAACCTGGTACTTTTAATCCCAGACCCTATATCATTTCTAAATATATTGAAAAGGAAGGGTCCCAACACTGAACCTTGGGGTACACCACTGATAACTTTAGACCATTCATTGTGTTGTGACAGCCAGCACCGGCAGCTACCAAAATACATAAACAGTGGCTGTATTTGATTAGATGCAGCTGCTGTGTGGCCAACAATTTTCTGCCTGGCTTTTTTTTTAATTTCAGATCAAAGATGTATAGCAGGAGAATGCCCACAGGGCCAACCACAGCCTAAATTTCAGCCACTTCATAAGGATTGAGTATGGCCAGCTTAACTATGATAACCCAAGCTTTATTTTTATACAACTTAACACTTAAAGTGGATGTTAAGCCACTGTCATATATTTATATAATCATGTGTGTTTCCTAAACCTGTGTGTTCTTTATAAAAAAAATGCCATCTATACCTGATTTCAGAGCGATGCTCATGTGACTGGCCGGCTCTCCCCTCTCCCGATCTGAAAGCTAGAGTGGGAGAGGCCGAAATTTCCCTGCTGACATCAGTCGGGAGGAGGAGAGGAGAGAGCCAGCCGGTCACGTGAGCGACGAGTGGTGCACTGAAATCAGGCTAGACAGCATTTATAAAACACAGAGACCAGAGCACACATGAATAGAAAACACACAGGATTATATAAAGCATTAAAAGTTATTTCAGCAGCAGGAGGGGAAGGGGTGGGCACTGTCACAAGCTGACAGGCAGGGAGGAGAGGGGGAGAGAACGGGGGTGAGCAGAGTGGAGAGCTGCGGATGACAGAACCTGACCACACTGACCACAGTGTCAGGGCTTAGCAGCCATGAAAAACCATGGTCAGTTTACAGGGGGGAGGGCAGAATCAGGTGGGATCAGCTAGGTATTTCAGGTATTACAGGGGGCCAAATGACACAGCACAAGCACTGTGCTTTATAACATGCTTTAAAGGAACTGGATCTTTTTTTTTTATGGTAACAAACACTTTAAAGTATAACTACGGGCAAAACTGTTTTTTTTTTAGTTTTGGACAAAATGGAGAGGGATTAGAAAGCTTGCTCTTGTTAGGGAGATTCACCCTCTCTATTTGTCCTGTTTACCATTATCATTGAAAGTAAAAGAAAATCCCAAATTTTGGGTTGTCCCTAGAAAAGTAAATAAGGGGAAATCTTCCAATGGGGACACTAATTCTGGTGACCTGGGGGTCCCCATGGAATTCCCTTAATTTGCAGAGATTTCCTCTCACTTCGTGTTTGGCTATGGGACAGGAAGTGAAGGCAAGTCTCCCCAATGGAACACAGATGGTGAAAAAAATTTGACAGGGGTTATAACCCCCCTTGTTCTATCCAAAATGAAAAATAAACGTTTTGCCTATAGTCCTACTTTAATGTACTGTATATGTAACATATGATGTATTAGATTGTAAGCTCTTTATTAGATTGTAAGCTCTTCTGAGCAGGGCCCTCTTAATCCTTTTATATTCTATTGTACCTGTATTATCCCGCTTTTATATTGTAAAGCGCTGCGTAAACTGTTGGCACTATATAAATCCTGTATAATAATAATAATACTAATAATAATAATATTATCTGAAATTGAGCATCTTGGTATTTACCGGATTTCAGTAATAGTGTTGTTATAGTTCAAAGCTTCAGCAAATGCAGACACGCCATTTTTACTGAAATTGTTGTAGGAAATCCTATAAAAAATAATAATTAAAAAAATATATTAAAATATAAATATATAAAAGTCCTGGAGGTCAGAACCTGTATAAATTCTTTGTTTTTCCTCCACCCTTGATGCATCTGCCATTGATCATATGTAAATTTTGCAATTTTTAGATCCAGGAAATATCCCTATCTAGGTTGATATAGATGTCTCCTGATTTCTTCATCAAATACACAAAGTATCCTGCTATTCTGGGTCAGTATCCCACATCATGAAATTTTTGGGACAATACAATACGGTTTGATGTAAATATCTCTATTACTTATATTTTGTACTCTTTTTTTTTTCTTTTGTTATTTAGATGATTGTTTTTAAATATACTTACCCCTGCGGAAGATATCTACTAGTAAACATCGAAACGCGTTGGGTCTTCTTCTGCCCGCTCTCGTGTGGCAGATCAGTGGTCCTTTTATTTTATTGTTTATTGTCTCATGGATGTACAAGGGACTCTGATGTTGCGTTCTCATGGTACAATGCATATGTGTCCAATCTCTGTATGATCACTTCGCTTGAATGATTATTTTTAACTGTATCAATAAATGATTATTACGTTTTATGTATCTACACCCTTTTTTTCTTGTTGAGTTTGTCTTCCCGGTTAAAGTCCTATTCAGGGGGGGTTTTCTCTTGTTTCTTTGTTTTAAAGCGGTTGTCTACCCAGTGAAAAAAATAAAAATAAAATAAAAACCTGCAAGACAATAGCACAATGAGCTAGTATGCCGCATACTAGCTCATTATGAAATACTCACCTTGAAACGAAGATCCGACCGGGCTTCTCGGTCCCCTCTGAGGGAGCGGACATCTTCCCTTGGATCTTGCTTCTGGGTACGTGGCTCCGGCACTGTGACTGGCTGGAGCCACGAGACGTCACTCCCGCGCGGGAGCCCGTCTTTCTGGCAAGGTCTGGCGCTATGCGCTGGGACATACATGGCGCATGTGCCGTAATGCTGCAGCTGCTTGGTGGGGGAATATCTCTTAAACCTTACAGATTTAGGAGATATTCATTTTACCTACAGGTAAGCCTTATTATAGGCTTACCTGTAGGTAAAAACCCCTCTAAAGGGTGGACAGCCACTTTATATTAACCAAATGTGCTTATTGTTGATAATCAACAGTAATATAGACACAATTTAAACAGATATCTGGACACCATAATGTCTTAGGGCCGGTTCACATGCAAATGATGCAGGAACCCTGCAAATCCAGTGCAGGTTCCTGCATTGCACAGAACTCACAAGGCTGTTCACACTGCCATGTGGGAACTGCTGGGAGTGTCAATAGAAAGCTAATAACACCCCCAAATCGGTTTGCATATCGCAATGTGAACTGTCAGTTTGGACAGGAATCGGATCGCATATGCGTTAGGATTTTGGTGCGGACCAAAAAAGGGTCCTGTGCGAGTTTGGTTCGAATGCAAATTCAGCCATACAATCTGTTTGCATCGCACAGACATCGCATGTGATTTGCACTGCAGTGCAGTGCGAATCACATGCGATGTCAGACAGCACAGCAGTGTGAACCGGACCTAAGGGCCCTTTTACATGGGCAATCCAATCAGGTCCGCTTGTCAGTTTTTCAGGTGGACCTGATCAGAAAGTCCATGCATTCCTATGGACAGGTGGGTGTAAACGGACTGTTTACACCCGCCTACCTCCAGGTCTGATCTGATCTGCTAAAAAAAACACTGAAATGGATCCATCCTTTTCTGTTTAGGCAGATGGGGTGGGGGGGTAGTCAGGAGTAAACAGACAGAGGAGACCATTTACTCCTGGCTGCCCTCAGAGCAGAACAGGCTTTGTCCATGTCCTCTCTGCAGAAACTGAGCGGACACGGATGCATCATCCGCCAGCTCTGATTTGATCAGCAGGGATCTGTAAGCTGATTCCCTGCTGATTGCAATGGAATCTGCCCCATGTGAAAGGGGCTTAACACAGAAAACATTAGCAGTCTTATCCTCTCCAGGTCCTGATGTGCTAAATATTACATAGAAATCAATAAAATGCCTGTTTTTTGTTTAAATATTCTAACAGGATCAAACAGTGAATTACAGAATTACAAATTTAAAGATAAGAAGGAAAGATGAATGCTACTTTAGCTGACCATACAAGGTAAGATTTTTTTTGAACGTTTGTAGAAATAACATTTGTCAGAACATTCTTTCTTGCCATCAAGGAGTTAACTCATTTTATAGTTAATTGAGTGACACATTTCTTTTAACACAAGAGGGGGAAAAGTGTTTTCAGTCAAATAAAAAAAAAAAAATCTCAAAGATTAATCCTAGTTATGATCTTTATAGTTATATCATAGTTTAGCTGCAGTCACCTGGGATCGCTTGCTCTGCACTACCATCATTCACAGGATGTCTTGTATCTTTTCAATGAATTTAAGGCAATTCGATGTGGGAGAGATCATGATGTCACTGCGCCGCTTCTCCATCTCATTCAATCAGAGAACAAAAAAGGTACAAAATGTTCTGCGATTGGTGGCAAAGGAGCTGGAAATTTCGGTATCCACAGCGGCCCCTCAAGTAAGAGATGCACATGCTTATGTTGGTCAAAGCTGGACCAACATGCTGTAAGTATGCAAAAAGAATAACACCTAGACTTCAACTTAAAAATAAAATTGGACTTTAAACTATACATGCAGAGCCTATGCCCTGTATGCAGCCATTGCGGAATACAGAGCAGTGAAAATGGATAGGCAAATGGACAAGCCATATTGTCAAGCCAGAAGAATTTTGTCATGACCACATTAACAAGTGGCCACTGACGGTCACCGTAAATAATCTTGAGTGACATATGAAAGTGTTTTTCATATTTGATACAGTATGTACACAAGACACAGACTTACAAATTCAATTGACATTGTAATGAATATATAATATAATTTCATACTCACCTTAAAATTTTCAAGGCACAGTTTTCCTTTAGACTGGCTGCTATTGAGATGGCGTCGCTATCTTCAAGTTTG
This sequence comes from Glandirana rugosa, assembly GCA_018402905.1. NCBI lineage: Eukaryota > Metazoa > Chordata > Amphibia > Anura > Ranidae > Glandirana > Glandirana rugosa. The sequence continues at coordinate 194,166 of BLSH010391642.1, forward strand.
TTTTCATCAAGCCTGCAGAAGACAGTAAATGGTCATAACATGGCTTCTCAGCTTTTGCCACACACCCATCAGCAATTTGTTTCTATGCTTACTTCACTGAATGCCATACTTATTAGTATCATGAAAATAGGCTTCAATTTAGATCAACAAAAAACAGGACATCATTATCATGTAACAATGGGATACAGTAGACATAAAAGATGGATCACAGCACAGTATGGAGTTTCCATTTTCCCATCAATGCAAGACAAATGTAAAAACTCCCATACATTGTGTATATGCATTTTAATATTGCTAAACTCATTTAAAGTGATAGTAAACTCAGTTTTTAAAGTAAATAATTATATAAAATAATAATAAGGCTTACCTGTAGGTACAGTGAATATCTCCTAAACAGTGCACGTTTAGGAGATATTCACTGTACCTACAGGTAAGCCTTATTATAACACCCCAGATGACGACCGAGGAGTTGAAACGCGTTGGGTCTGGTTTCCCTTCTGTCACATATGACTTTTTATTGAAGAGCTCTGATTTATCTTATTTGAAGTAAGCGTTTTTAATCCCTTTTTGCAATAAAATTTCCAAACGGTATTATGCTATGGTGGGTCTTTTTTTTCTGTTTCCCACCCTCTATGTGAGTCCCTGGGTATTGCCTCCATGATCAACTCCATAATAGGAGCGACTTGGACCTTCTTACCAGTGGCTGGTGGCATACGTTCCTAGGAATCCATACGGTTGACACAAAGGCCGGTAGTGCTGACCTCTGTATACCTTTGGGCGTTTTTTCCACCTGAATCTGGTAAGCACATACCCTTACAGTTACAGGTGGATTTCTGTTCTTATGATTTTACATTTGCCCTTTGGATTAACCATAGAGGCATTGCTTTTTGTGTGGATATCATCTGTCAACATTTTACAGCTTATAATTTGAGCTTGGACGTTTACTCAATTGGCGCTGCTATATTTTAGATTATTGTGAAGCCTTATTATTATTTTATATAATTATTTACTTTAAAAACTGAGTTTACTATCACTTTAAATGAGTTCAGCAATATTAAAATGCATATACACAATGTGCGCTCTCAAGGTCTGGCATACAGTGCCAGACGTTCAAAGCTCCGTGCCGTAGCTGAGGGCTCCCACATTCATGCAGGGGTGTGACGTCATTATGGCCTCGCCACTCATGTAGCCGGAGGCCGCAAAGCCAGAAAGAAGACTGGGGGAAGATGGAAGCCTGTCAGCTGTGACAACGCGCCACTGGAGGGCTTCGTTTTAAAGGTACGTTTCTCATAGTGTGCTAGTATGCACATTGCATTGCAGGGGATTTTATTAAGCTGCGGTTTACTACCGCTTTAAATGTATATATATAAATATATATATACACACACACACACACTATATTACCAAAAGTATTATGACACCTGTCTGTACACGCACATGACCTTTAGTGGCTTCCCAGACTTTGCAGCTATAACAGCTTCAACTTTTCTGGGAAAGCTGTCCACAAGGTTTAGGAGTGTGTTTATGGGAATGTTTGACCATTCTTCCAGAAGCACATTTGGGAGGTCAGGCACTGATGCTATAGGAGAAGGCCTGGCTTGCAGTCTCCACTCTAATTCATCCCAAAGGTGTAGACACACTCCTAAACATTGTGGACAGCTTTCCCAGAAAAGTTGAAGCGATTATAGCTGCAAAGGGTGGGCCAACTCAATATCGTACCCTACCGACTAAGACTGGGATACCATTAAAGTTCACACCAAGCCTCAAAGTGCAGCAAAAGGCTTTTCTCCACATAGTATCAGCTACTTAATCAGTAGAATTCCAATCATCTTGTTCAAGGTTACTGCTAAATATCTGAAAGTCAAGTTATAACCAGTATAACAAGAAAATACTCTGTGTAAAGAGGGTGAGCACAGTACAGAGGTGTTGCTGCAGAAAGCAAAGGCTCCAGCGATATAAATCCTGCTGTGTCCCAACATTAATGCAAAGCAGGGTCCATATACTACCTTTGTGTAAAATCAGAGATTTCAGATCAATATATTGGAATATTCTGAAAGCACTTAATTAATTGAGGAACTAAAATCACATATCTAGTCATGGCCATACTGTACATGCAGATCTCCAACTAACAATCCTGGATTTACCATTTATCAAAATAAGTATATGTTTAGGGCACTAAAGAAAGAGAGACACTGCAGAGTTATGTTACCTTGCTATCATGACCATTCACAGTTTAGCAGTGGAGAGTTTGCCATGTTCAGAGGCGGTTATACGCAGTTTCTGGATGCAGAAACATTCTATAGTATGGCCACATAGAAACTGGTCTGCTTCAGCCACTCTGTATTCAGCCAAAACTCATGGAAAAGCCAACCCTGGACATACAGTATCTGTATCAAGAATAAGGGCTCATACACACGGGCGTAAGGTGGCATAGCGTTTTCTGGTGTTTTTTTCAGCTCCCAATGTTATTCAATGGGACTAGAAAATGCTGACGTTTTGTAGCTGTACATGGCGTCTGCGTTTCTTAGAACAGATGACCAGCACGTTCCTAGTCTGCATCGCCGGAGCATATTTTGACGTCGGCGCCAAAACGCCAACTAACGCCATGAATAGCGTCAATCAGCTTTTTCCAGCGCCGGCGTTTTGCAGCTGTAACCACGGTTGGGTAATGTAAACCAGGAAATTCCTGTGTAAAATTATCCAAGAGTCCCAGCAACAAGTGGAATTGTGGGTATTGCATCATTTGAGCATGGCCAGCCTCATTGCACAACAGGAGCTCATTGAGAACGTCCAGAGCCACCCGGATATCTGGGATGTCTCCAACGCACATTATGGAGACCATCATTTTAAAATCCGGAGCTGGCAGCAGATCTGCCAAGGACTAGTGCCAGGATGGCAGGAGATGTCAGCGGCAGAAAAAAAAATGACCATTGAGTATAATGTCATTTGAAAGATCTGTTCACTGTATGTAAGTGCAAAATGTTAAACCTTCTCTCTCTCCTTTATTTTAGCTAAAACCATACAGAAACGGTGGAAGTCCCTCCGAGACCGTGTCCGGAGGGACTTAACCAAGGAAGAAAAAAGTGCAACACGTCCATTCCGCCAGCCTGGACTTCTTGTGGGAATACTACGCGCGGGCGAGCAGAAAGTACGTTATGTTCATTAATCAACGTCCTTTATTTAACTTTTTTTTTTATATAATTCTCCATATTGTGATTGTTACCCAAAAATGTGCATGGCTAATGACATTTTTTTCCCCTATGCATACTACTGCGCATGCATATGTTGTACAGTAACTGACAATATACCTAACATCATTATTTGCAGGACCACGTCCAACATTTCGCAGCCACAGGAGGAGGCGGTGGAAGAGCAAGAGGAAGGGTAAGAGGTGATGGGGACACAATCGGCAGCGGCAAGCATGTCCCCCATGTCTGCGGCTGAAGGACCTTCACAAGCACCTCCCCATGCGGTCAGCATTCCAGAGGCACCTGTACCAGAGGTAACTGTCCATCCTTTTGATACTGCAATGTCTTTCCATCTGTACACCAACCTGCTAATTTTTTTTTTTTTTTTGCAGGTCTCTGGGGAACGTGCAGTGCCTCAGCATGGGGAGGTGCTTGCTGAAATCAGGCATTGGTCCTAATGAGGAAGAGGTGTTAGGACTGTTGCAGGAAATACAGCAGGAGCGGCGGAGTACTGATCCATTCTTGGATCTCAACAACAGTACCGCCTGCTTCTGCCGTACATTGTATCATGTACTGCAGGACATTGGGGGAGATGAGTCAAGGCAGTGCATGGATCGAATATATGACCTTGCGAAATCATTTCGCCAGGCCAAAATGAGTGGGCGTCAACGGCCAGTCGATCCATGCACTGTCGCACAGGATCCGCTAATTTCCTCCAGGACATCAACACTCCTAGCACCTCCACCCTCATACCAGCCACCTCCTCCACAGCCATTTCCACAACCCATCATGACCCAGCATGTTTGCCTGCCAGGTATGCCAATGACCCCATTACCTCTCCCCCACTTCTCTGCATTTCCACCATCCTCCTCCTACCCAAGTCATATTTTCCCCCATCCCCATGGCCACCGTTACCCTCATGCCCAATCACCATGCCCTCCCACTGAGACCAGATCCCCCACATACCACCAGTTGTAAGCAATAAAGTAAAATATTTGCTACTGATATTATGTCTGATCGTCTTTATTATCAGCTAACGTGATCTTTCTTTCGTTATTTGGATTTAGTACATTCCATGCTGACCAGGACATGTGCATGCTAAGGCCTAAGGGAGTCATTAGCATGCGCGTGTCCTTGTCGGAATGCAAAGTACTTTCCATGCTGACCAGGACATGCGCATGCTAAGACCTAACGGAGTCCTTGGCATGCGCGTGTCCTTGTCGGAATGCAAAGTACTTTCATGCTGACCAGGACATGTGCATGCTAAGGCCTAAAGGAGTCCTTAGCATGCGCGTGTCCTTGTCGGAATGCAAAGTAATTTCCATGCTGACCAGGACATGCGCATGCTATTGCCTAAAGGAGTCCTTAGCATGCGCGTATCCTTGTCAGAATGCAATTCACTAATATAATATTCTAAGTAAAAAAGCCATACAATTGAGTAAAATGAATAACATGGGCTTTATTGAAAGGATAGGTAATTTTTTTTTAGACATGATCATCTTGCCAGGAAACTTCTCCACAAAAAAAGCTGTGAATTGGTTTTGGATGCTCATAACCCGTGCAGATGCTCTTAAGTCCATAAATTGATGACGTTGACTCTGGGGTGTGGGTTCCGGTTCTACATTACTTGTGTCACTGCCACGTAGGAAGTTGTGGAGCACACAGCACACCAGCACAACTTGGATGGCATTTTCTACATCCAGCTGCATGCAAGTCAGCAATACCCTCCATTTTGCATGGCAGACTCCGAAGGCATATTCGACAACCCGGCATGCTCGGCTAAGTCTGTAATTGAAAATTTTCTTTTCGTGGCTGAGTCCATAACCACTTTATGGCCTCATTATGTTTTCTGCCAGTCCGAAGGCCTCATCACCGACCATCACCAGTGGTAAGCTGGGCTCCTCGGTGCACGGTAGGGGTCTGCTAGGCGGGATGTTCATTCCTCCTTCATTTAAGCGGCGTCCAAAAGCCGACTCCCAGAATATACGAGCATCGCCTTGACTGTGCCTCTGAAGCAGCCAGCCTGTGTCTGGCGAAACCGGTCAGGCATGCACCCACTGAATACCTACTCACAGTGACCCAATGTTCACCCATCCAGGAATTGGAGGTCCATCTTGCTAAGCAACTTGAGATTAGAACTTTACAAGCATCAGGATCCGAAAAGTATCAATGTACATGCACCCCATAGGGAACTGGTGCCAGAATTCTTAATTTGGTTAGGTGAGCTATATGGAACTGTGCTGTCTTTACCTGTTGGAACACATGGACTGATGAATCCTATGGTTCATGGATACAAGGAATGCTCAGTGTGAGGGAGGCTTATGATATGCTTGTGGTTACAGATGGAATGGACTTTGCTCATATAACTTTATCTGACATTATCCCAAGCTAATAATTATAATAATAATTTGTTTCCTCCTCTAGACCTCTATACCTGTGCTGTCCCCTTGGCAATCATTCAGAGGGGGGGGGGGGGGGTTAACCAGCTTATACCTGAGACCTTTCATTGCATTTCTCTACACTAGGAATTTTCCCAAGGACTTGACTTCCATGCTTCCCACATATACTAACTCAGCACAATCACCAATTTGCTCTAATTTTGCCATGGTGAAGAGGTCAGAGTCCTTGTTATGTACATGTACCAACGTATGGGCTACTATCTATGATGGGGACAATTACCCCATGATCCCTGGAGGGATACTTACAGTATTGTCTATATCTGACTTCTGCGTATTGAAACACAATAACTGATATCGTCTTTATAGACCTCATTGGGTCCCCATGCCTGTGTATGTGAGTAAGGTGGATGTTTATATGTTTTTAAGTGTGTGTGGAATCATGTGTGTTGGCTACCTTTTTAATGAAGTCTAATGGATTTCCAGTATTCGTTTTTACTCAAAATTTTGGTTTGACTAAGCCCAGTGAGTTGTAGTACTGATTCACTATTTGAGAGTGGTTAAGTCAGCAAATAGTTTTTTTATTCTTAGTTTTGTTTGATAACTTCTATACCATTGACTCCCACCCTCAGAGTGATGGTTGATTAATACAGTTAATATATGCTGGATATTTTGTCACAGGATATATATATATTTTTTCATCTAGGATCTAGTTCTATGGATTATAATCTAGAGGATCTCAATCTAGGAGGTAGTTACTAGGCTGAGTTTTCCTTCTGCTGTGAGTTACAATCTATGCGCTAAATCTGTCATCCTGACTCAGTGGGGGGGCGAACATCCGAACATCATTAAAGTCTATGGGGGGAGTGGCTACGCACGGCATGGAGTAAGCTGCATCTCAGAGAGCCCTGCCTAAGATCCTGAGAAATCCTGTACACTGCATCGCCATCCTGCTACATACGGACCCGGGAAGGGTAAGGCTGTATCGAGCACACTCCCCGCTATCCATCCCTGTGCCTATTTGGAGTTGGCCATGTCCAAACGAGCGATGGGCTCTAAATCTGTGCTAGACACGCCAAGTCAAGATGGTGGGCTCCCACCACGCTCCGCCAAAGAAGCAGCGCAGAGACTCTTTGCCAGAAACAGCAGGGACCCTCCACAGCCACCGATGTGTGATCCGGGTGTGGACATGCTGGAGGAAGAGACGGGGTCCCCCGCCTGCTGGATGAAGCGATCGCTCTGTCGCATGTGAGTACCCAGGCCTCCAATATGGCGGCAGCTTCTCTCACTCATACCGCAGAAAAAGAGCCCACACTGAAAGACATTTTTGCGGCGGTCACAATGTGGCCATCACAGACCTGACTGGGGAGGTGAAGTGGATGAAAGTGGAAATATCCCATGATATGCAAAAGCTGCGTGAGCGCACCGCAGCAGTGGAAGGCCAGATAAGCACACTAGAGGATGAATGGCAGCCATTGCAACAGGATGTCAGATATTTGCACTCTATGACCTCTGCTAATACATCTAGATTGGAGGATATGGAAAATCGCCTGCGCAGGAATAACATGCGAGTGGTGGGCATTCCTGAGCGGGCTGAGGGAAAGAATCCGGTGGCCTTCATTGAGGCCTGGTTGATAGACACGTTTGGTAAGGACTCTTTCTCGCCCATGTTTGCGGTGGAGAGGGCTCACCATGTTCCTGCTAGGCCCCCAGTCCCTGACGTGCCTTTGCGGCCTTTTCTGATCCGCTTATTGAATTTTAAACAGAGAGACGCTATCCTGGCCAAAGCAAGAATCACCCCTGATCTAAAAGTGGATAATGTCAGGTTCTCTTTATACCCGGACTTTTCTGTGGAAGTCCAAAAACACAGAGCCAAATTCCTGGACATAAAAAAGAGACTGTGCAATTAGCATTCAATATTTTATGCTTTACCCCGCAAAATTGAAGGTCATTGCAAATGGCAATTCTCATTTCTTTGATAACCCGTCAGTTGCTCTGCAATGGCTTGATACAGAAGAGAGGAACCTGAGATAAAACCAGGTCCCTTAGGGCACAGTATTGCTAACTTTAAGCTTTGAAGGTGCTTTGTTCATTCACACCACAGGCAACACTATCTGTGTATTTGCTTTCTATTCCCTATTGAATGACTGCTCCTTTTGAAGTTGTTGTTTTGGCACAGTCTGACTGGTTCTCATGGAGTTGGAGCAGCTTCCAAGTACTACACACGGCCCACAGCCTGGCTAGGCTACTTTGGAGCCCCCAAGATAATGTCCTGAGTGGACAGGGTGCTCGTGTTGTTCGGGGGCACCCAGTGTTTAGTTGGACCCTGATGGTCCATGGATTCATGATGTTTGACCTATATTCAGGATGAAGTATGACTGTTTCATTCACTGCCCTGTTCTTTTTATTACCGATGGATCTTATTCCACTATGTCCAAACAAAGCCATACCTTATCTGCGCATTAAGAGGAGCTCTGATGCTGATTTGGAGAGAGAGAAGAGGAGGGAGTTCTTTTGGCCTCCATATATCTGGTCATACCTGAACTGGTGGCTGAGGACCACCATACATATTTCCTATGTGACAGTGGTTATCTTGGGAATTATCAGTTATTTCCAATATGCTAAAGATGGCGACTATAAAGGATAGGGGGCTAACCATCCTTATTTGGAATATAAGAGGTCTGAAAGATAACACTAAGCGTTTAGCAATGTTTAAATATTTTGTGGGGAGACAACCGCAGATAGTGTCTCTCCAGGAGACGCACTTGCTGGCCGCCTCCATCCGTCTGTTGCGCAATAAGAAATTTCCCCTTCAATTTCACTTTCCATTCTCTTCATATTCTAGAGAAGTAAGCATTCTGATTTCTAGATCAATATCATTTATACCGTTGCAGCAGCGGATTGACGGAGAGGGCAGATATGTGTTTCTCTTGTGTAAAATTTATAATTTTTTATGTATTCTTGCATCAGTGTATGTGCCATCCCCGTCCTCTTCAGGCCCTCTCAAAAAACTAGCACAATTTATATCCTTATATCTAGAGTTGAGCGAACTTCTAGAAGTCCGGGTTCTGCTGGTTCGGCCGAACTTCGGGACAAAGTCCGGGTTCGGGTCCGGATAGAACCCGAACTTTGTCCCGGACCCCGAAAATATTTAAAATGTGTTCTCTTTGTGTATAGACGGGAGAGGCAGTTAGGCGACGACGTTGCCATATTTACTATAACTAGATCTTTAGTCTTACGAATGAAGAGATCTTATACTTCTCTTACCTTTCACTTTAACTTCCCCTTTAAAGAATAACGCGTTGTCTGCCTACCTCCGCCGGTCGTTCACGCAGAGGACCTCTCTGTGATAGACGCCAACAGAGGGGTGTTTTATAAATTTGTAACGATTTGCGAATCACAATAGAAAGTCTGGAGAATATAAGGTTTATTCCTACCAATCGGGGGATAGGAAATATCAGCGGTAGAAATCGTAT
>BLSH010391642.1:207240-245185 GCA_018402905.1 Glandirana rugosa
CCCTGTTCACGGGATGTTTCTTTCACAAATTTGTTTTTTTTTTACCAAAGATAGGTAGCAGTATAAATTTTGGCCAAAATTTATGAAGAAAAATTACTAATTTTCAAAATTTTATAACCGAAACAAAGAAAAATTATTTTTTTTACAAAATTTTCGGTCTTTTTTTAATTATAGCGCAAAAAATAAAAAAGCCAGCGATGATTAAATACCACCAAAAGAAAGCTCTATTTGTGTGAAAAAAAGGACGCAAATTTCATATGGGTACAATGTTGCATGACTGAGTAATTGTCATTCAAAGTGTGAGAGCGCTGAAAGCTGAAAATTGGTCTGGTTAGGAAGGGGGTTTAAGTGCCCAGTTGTCAAGTGGTTAAAGTTATTTCCCTGTCCCCATTTCTTTGTAGGGCACTTGTCCCACCCTTACCCACATTTTCCTTCCTTTTGCAGACCTCTAGGACCTTCCTGGGCTTTCGTACAGCATTTCTAAGATTTTTCATTAAAATTACAAGAACCCCGGACCCGAACCCGGACTTTTTTTTGAAAAGTCCGGGTCCGGGTCCTGGACACCCCAAAGTTCGGTACGGACCCGAACTTTACAGTCCGGGTTCGCTCAACTCTACTTATATCCTAATGTTCCCATTATTGCTTTAGGGGATTACAATAATATAATAGATCCCATCTGGACTGGACATCCACTTTGGGCAGTGACTATTCAGGGCCCAGAGGGAGAAACGGTTTTGCAGCTATGCTTGAGGAGTTGAGACTGAGGGATGTCTGAAGAGAGCGGCATAGGTTGGACAGGTGTTACTCTTGCTACTCAGCCATGCATGGGGGCCTCTCCCGTATAGACCTGGGACTGGGTAGTGCTTCCATGCTCCCTCATGTGGAATCAGCATATGAGCCTAGATTGCTCTCAGACCACTCTCCTTTTTGGGAGAGGCAATTTGACTCCCAGGCCTATGTGGTGGTTGAATCCATTCAGGCTGACTCTGCCCCCATCACCAGACCCTATCATCAGTGAACTGTGAGAATTTCTTGATATCAACAGGGGGTCAGCTAGACCTGCTGTAGTGTGGGATTCCCTGAAGGCCTTCCTGAGGGGATGTCTATCTAAAGAAATCGCCAAAATCAAAACAAACACCAGGGAATGGGAATATAGGGCACGAGATGACCTACGGGACAGAGAACAGAAAATGATAGAAAACTCAAACCCTACTACTAGAGCGGGATGGCTCGAGGCACAGGCACTTTACCAGACAGTTGTTATGTCAGCTGCAGAAAAAAAGAGGTACTTCCTGCAACAAGGGTTCTTTGAGGAGGGGGAGAACACAGGCCACTTGTTGGCTCTGTTAGCCAGATCCCAGGGAGATCCCGGCATTATTACATCCATTAAAACTGGGGAGGGCGGGGTGGTTTCCACCACTCTCTAAATAGCAGAGGTCTTCCACCAATTGTACTCTGCAAAACTGACTGCTCCAGTAGAGGAACTGAAGTCGTATTTTAGCGGTATTACACTTGCTATACTGTCAGAGGCTGATAGGAGGGTGCTGGATTCCCCGATTACTATAAAGGACCTGACTGACGCCCTGTCCTGTGCCCCAAAGCACAAGGCTCCAGGAGCGGATGGGCTTCCAGCGGAGGTATACATGCGGTACAGGGAGGTCCTTCTTCCGCTACTGCTTGAGACGTTTAAGGAGGGAGCTGTCGCAAGGCGATTACCTACCTCTATGAATGAGGTGGTGGTGATTTCCAAGCCAGGAAAGGATAAACTTTTCCCGGATTCATACAGGCCCATTTCACTTTTAAATTTTGATATAAAACTTTTGGCCAAGGTACTGGCCACTAGACTCTCCAGTGTGATAGCCAGATTGGTCCATCTGGACCAGTCGGGATTTATCCCCAACATATCCACAGCAGATAATATCAGGCGTTTGTTCCTGAATCTGCAGATACCGGTGGAAAATCTGAGAGGCAGGGCTGTATTGTCTTTGGATGCTGCCAAAGCATTTGACAGCATTAAATGGCCCTGCCTCTGGGAAATTCTGGAGGGGTTTGGCCTGGGACCTAATTTTATTAATTGGGTGAGGGTGCTGTACTCGCCCCCCTCAGCCAGGGTGCACATCAATGAAACACTGTCACCTGCATTTGCTCTCAGCAGGGTCACACGGCAGGGGTGTCCTTTTACGTCCCTGCTGTTCACCCTAGTGGAGGAGCCTTTGGCCATAAAAATTAGGAATACAGTAGACGTGGTGGGCTTCCGGAGGGTTTCCCTGGAGGAGAAGATTTCTATGTATGTGGATGACACGCTCCTTTACCTTGTTGACACGGGGGATTTGCTCCGGGTGGCCATGCAGTTTATTATACAATATGGCCGCTACTCCGGCCTCACCATTAATTGGTCAAAGTCTGTCCTGATGCAGCTTGATCCTCTGACAGGGCCTTCCGGGAGACGCAGCTCTGATCCCGGTTGTTACCTCTTTCAGGTAGTTGTGATGTCCCCAACCCTCACTGTATATATCGGGCTTAACCTGAAACCGCTCCTGGATAGACAGTGGGAGAAAAGTTTGGCTTGGTGCAAACTTCCTCTGTCAGTGGTAGGCCGGGTTAACCTAATAAAAATGATTTAGGCCCCACAACTTCTGCAGAACTCCCCCATGTGGGTCCCTAATAAATGGTTCAAGACGATAAACGCACAATTCCGAGACCTCATATGGCAAAGAAAGAATAGTCGTATAAACCTTTATAATTTACAGTTTGGTAAAGATAAAGGGGGCCTAGCAGTCCCAAATACTAAATTTAATTTCCTAGCTGCCCAGTTGCAGCAGCTGGCTGGCTGGGGAGAGGTGGACAGTGTGAATCCTGTGGCACAAATAGTGGCCCGAGGGGCCTCGGGTCTCTCGGCCTCATCTCACTTGGAGATGGATCTCCCATCCCTCCCCCCCTCCTCGGCTAAGATGGTGCTGCTTAAAAGAACTTGGCAGGCGGCAAAGACTGCAGGAGCAATTAAGGGCACGCTATGTTTTACCCCCTTATGGGATAACCCAAACTTTCTGGAATTGGCTAAGCTATGAGGTTTCTCTGAGTGGAAACGCAGGGGGATCTGGTTCTTTCCTCAACTCTACCAGGATAATATATTAAAAACATATGAACAACTTTGTACTGAGTTCCAATTGAACCCTAAATTATTCTTTCAGTATCTGCAATTCCGCCACGCGTTGCAAGCGCAGGAGCAGACACTTGCGGTGTAACTGGCCACATCCCCTCTGATTGGGGAGATAGTCAAAGCTAAAGTCAAATGGGGGTTAATATCTAGAATATATTCTACCCTTTTGCTCTTGGCTCGGGATCATATGGGCCTGCAGGACCCAGTGGGAAACAGACCTAGGAGATATAGATGATGACCAATGGGACATGATTCTGGAATCAATTCCCATGGTGTTTGTATCAGCGTCGCATAAACTGTCCCAGCTGTTTATCCTCCACAGGACTTAGAAGACCCCGATCAAACTCCATGTGTGGGGGGTTCGAGATTCCCCATTATGCCCCAAGTGTAAGATCCACGAAGGTGATTTCATTCATATGCTTTGGCGATGCCCCAAGCTACTGGGAGGCGGTAACCCAAACTATAACTACCCTGACCCAAATACCTTTACCTACTACACCACTGGTAGGTCTATTAGGGGCAACAGATAGTGAAACGTACGAAAAACGTACATATCTTATGATAACCCGTCTCCTGTACTTGGCCAGAAAATTAATTGCCAGACATTGAATGGCACACACCACTCCTACTAGAAAGCAATGGATAGCGTATGTTAATTCTCTCCTCCTCAGATAACACATGACGTATAAGCAGCACAGGAACTCCTTAGGTAAATTCACTGCTATTTGGCAGCCCTGGTTGGATGACCCAGGGTTGGCTCCTCCAAGGTTGGCTTTGGACAGATTGCTTGCTTAGATTGTACCCATTGAGAGTAGGCTCATGCTGTACTATTCAGCGCCAAGTGTTATGACATCTGTTAAAAGTTGTTAAAGAAGTTTGGTGAGCATATTAGGGTTGAACACAATATTGAACATGGAGAGGAGATGGTTTGTCTTTGTATTATATATTTTTTCCTCTTACAGAAAGGATATGAGGGACGCAGTATTCTTTAATGTGGAATCCTAGATGGCAACCCTATGGGGGGAGGACAGAGAAGAATGCACACTGTGAACACCATGTATATTTTTTTACTGATAGAAAACTGCTGATTATTTCATAATCTATATGTAACATTGTGATTATATCTAATGTGATCGTACGGTCGTTGTGTGTATTGTGCCCTTCCTCTCTCAATAAAAAGTTTCTGATTAAAAAAAAAAAAGTCTATGGGACCCGAACATGAAAAATCAACAGTGCTAATTTTAAAGGCTTATATGCAATGTTATTGCCTTAAAAAGTGTGACCCGGGTCATGCCCTAGGGGACATGTATCAATGAAAAAAAAAGTTTTAAAATCCATCGTTTTTTTTCAGGAGCAGTGATTTTAATAATGCTTAAAGTGAAAAAAAAGAAAAATTCCTTTAAATATTGTGCCTGGGGGGTGTCCTTAGTCTGTGTGTAAAAGGGCGCATCTCTGTGAGGTCTAGAACATAGCCAGAGCAAAATTACATTTCCATAGGAAAAATTGTCATTTAAAACTATGGCTGTAATGTATTGCCGGTTCCTGGCGATATACAAAAAAAAAAAAATCACTGAAAAAAATTTGGTGTGGGGGTCCCCCTAAAATCCAAACCAGACCCTTATCCGAGCATGCAGCCCTGGCCGGTTAGGGTGGGGGGGACGAGCAAACCCCCCTCCTGAACCGTACCAGGCTACATGCCCTCAACATGGGGAGTATGGGTGCTTTGGGGGAGGGGGGGACTTTACCCCCCCCACCTCAAAGCACCTTGTCCCCATGTTAATGGGGACAAGAGCCTCTTCCCCACAAGCTTCGCCGGTGCTTGTGGGGGTCTGCGGGCAGGGAGGCTTGTCAGAATCTGGAAGCCCTCTTTAATAAGGGGGCCCCCAGATCCCAGCCCCCCCCCATGTGAATAGGTTTGGGGTACACTGTACCCCTATCCATTCACCAAAAAAGGAGTGTAGTGTAAAAAAAAACAAGAGGCAGTTTTTGACAAGTCCTTTATTTTTTAAAATAGCTCTCTTCTTTCTTCCTCCATCTTCTCCTGGCCCGGTCCTTGTTCTGGTCTGAAGATTGAAGACGAAGAGTGGAAGCAAGAAGACTAAAAGAAGAAGTAGAAGACCAGAAGAAGGACCAGGCCAGGAGAAGATGGAGGAAGAAAGAAGAAAGAACTATTTTACAAAATAAAGAACTTGTCAAAAACTGCCTCTTGGTTTTTTTTACACTACACTCCTTTTTTGGTGAATGGGTAGGGGTACAATGTACCCCAAACCTATTCACATAGGAGGGGTTGGGATCTGGGGGCCCCCTTATTAAAGGGGGCTTCCAGATTCTGATAAGCCCCCTGCCTGCAGACCCCCACAACCACCGGCCAGGGTTGTGGGGATGAGACCCTTCTCCCCATCAACATGGGGACAAGGTGCTTTGGGGGCAACCTCAAAGCATCCTCCCCATGTTGAGGGCATGTGGCCTGGTATGGTTCGGAGGGGGGGGGGGTGCTTGCTTGTCCCCATCCCCTCCTGCCATGCCTGAGGGCATGCGGCCTGATGTAAATTTGTTTACAAATTGTGACGAAAACCCCCAGTCAAACAGGTGGCAAAAAATTGGGCCTTGGGTGCTGGTGGTGCCAGAACACTGTAACCCCTTGCAGTTACTCTTGTTGGACACAGGAACAGGACCTGCTGTTGTAAATTAGTTTAACCACTTAAGCTCCGGAGCCCTTTTTTACACTTGTTGTTTACAAGTTAAAATCTTTTTTTTTGCTAGAAAATTACTTAGAACCCCCAAACATTATACATTTTTTTTTCAAACACCCTAGAGAATAAAAAGGCGATCGTTACAATACTATTTGTCACACGGTATTTGCGCACCGGTCTTTCAAGTGCAATTTTTGTGGAAAAAAATCACTTTGAGTTAAAAAATAAGACAGCAGTAAAGTTAGCCCAATTTTTTTGTATATTGTGAAAGACGATGTTATGCAGAGTAAATAGATACCATACATGTTAGGGTTGAAAATTGCGCACACTTGCGGAATGGTGACAAATTCCGGTACTTGAAAATCTCCATAGACGACGATTACGATTTTTTAACAGTTACCAAGTTAGAGGTGCAGAGGAGGTTTTTTGCAAGAATTACTGCTCACACTCTGGCGATCGCGGCGATACCTCACATGTGTGGTTTGAACACTGTTTTCATATTTTTTACATTTTTTTTTTTAACACTGTGGGGGTCATTTACTATAGTGCGATTCTGCCTTCGTGCAAATTTTAACATGCAGAATCGCAAATTCGCGCAAAAATGGAATTCACTAAAGCCCTGAGGGAGAAAATAGTCCCAGAATCAAATTCACTATAGCGCCCAGACAACAGTGACTGACTAAAAAACTAGTCGTGGTAGAAGCAAGGGAATTGCACATGGAAATAATCACCTTAATGGTTTTTAAAAATGTAGTATATTGTTTAATGATGATCTGCTTTTAAATTGTTTAAAAAAGTGATGTATAACCTGAAATATCATTGAAAGTCTGAAAAGAGCCAAACTTTTTTTCCCGACTATTCATCAGCAGAACTGAGCATGCTCAGACAAGAAAATTACCTTATTTTAACTCCCATTTTTTGCACAATACAACTTGTTGGACCAACTTCTCTGTACACACGATACAACGGTCATACGACTGCTTGTTGGTACTACTAAAGTTTTCTAGTTTGCTCATACCACTCCTGTTGTATGACCGTCGTACATCGGCTGTTCTAATCGCGCGTACTAACGGTCGGATTAGCATACAATGGTCGTTAGTACGACCTGTTGTATGCGATCGTCAAACCGTGTGTACGAGGCTTTAGTCTTTAGGGTTCAAATTGGATTTGGCCCACCCTTTGTGGCTATAACAGCTTCAACTTCTTCTGGAAAGGCTGACCACACGGTTTAGGAGTGTGTCTAAGAGAAGGTTTGACCATTCTTCCAGAAAAGCATTTGTGAGGTCAGGCACTGATGTTGGATGAGAAGGCCTGGCTCACACTCTCTGCTCTAATTCATCCCAAAGGTGTTCTATTGGGTTGAGATCAGGACTCTGTGCAGGCCAGTCAAGTTCCTCCACCCCATACTCACTCATCCATGTCTTTATAGACCTTGCTTTGTGCACTGGTGCACAGTCATGTTGGAACAGGAAGGGGCCATCCCTAAACCGTTCCTACAAAGTTGGAAGCATGAAATTGTCCAAAATGTCTTAGTATGCTGGCGCTTAAGATTTGCCTTCACTGACCTCAACCAAATAGAACCCCTTTGGTAAGGAATTAGAGCGGAGACTGCAAGCCAGGCCTTCTTGTCCAACATCACTGCCTAACCTCACAAATCTCTTTGGGAGGAATGGTCAAACATTCCCATAGCCACACTCCTTGTGGACAGCCTTCCCAGAAGAGTTGAAGCTGTTATAGCTGCAAAGGGTGGGCCAACTCAATATTGAACCTTATGGACTAAGACTGGGATGCCATTAAAGTTCATGTGTGTGTAAAGGCAGGCGTTTTGACAATATCGTGTGGGCTAACACATTTGTGAATTGTAAGTGTTCTTGTTTATCAGGTGCGATCGCTATAGAGTTAGGCAGACATGAAGAGACGGATTGAATGACACTGGTGGGCGTGTACTTCCATTGGGCATGTTGGTGTGCTAACAGTACAACCTATGTTATATAATTTACAGCAGTAGGGGAGGTTGGTTTGCCCTGCGAAGAGGCTGCATTATTTGCTGTGGTTTTTGGGGGAGTAGGGCTGATATTGTGCATTATGACAAAGGCCCCACTTGGGCTGTTAGTTGAAATCCTTGTGTATTTTGTCCATCAAAAGTGTGGCTTTGCTGTCAATGTTGTGTATTGTTGCTGTCTGACCATGCATTCATGGTTTGGGAGCATCTGCTGACCTCCTACTCTTTGATCTAATTTCTTAATCATGTACACAGAAATGCATCTTCCAGCAGAACGTCACCAATGTATGTGTGTGGAATGTAGGGTGGTGGGTATTCATAAAATGTCTTTTTAATATATATATTTTTTTTTTTAAGAATGACTTTTTGTATTTTTGTATAATCTTGCAGCTAAACATTTGTTGGCGGTTGGTGTCTGTTTAGAGTAGTTGTACTATGAAATGTGTAGCCTGCTATACACTGTGAAATTAAAGCTGTGTCCACTATAAGGCTTGGAAAATTTTTAGATTGTTAGCTTCTATGAGCTGGGCCATTAGATCCCAATTGTTAAATGTTTGTCTAAATGTACCAACTAATATACTAATGCCACTAAATGAATGTACATAATTGTGTTGTTGTCTCTTCAACACACCTGCAAGTAAATGATAAATGTTGTTTAAGTGGAGTCTTTTCATTTAACAGGTCTGGAGAATTGCAGGTAAGTGCCGGTTCACACTGCTGCACTGTGCAAGATTGCATCTGGTTCACACCGCAGTACAAGTCACATGCGCTCTCCATGTGATGCAATTTTAGCCATACAGTTAGTATGGCTGAATTTGCATCGCATTCGGACCAAACTCACAAAGGACCCTTTTTTTTTTTTGTCCGCACCAGAATTGGATTGCATGGGTGTTCACACCCATGCGATCTGATTAATGTCCGAACTGTTAGTTTGCACTGTGATATGCGAGTTGAAATGGGGGTGTCATTAACAATGTATTGACACTCCCAGCAGGTCACACATCGCAGTGTAAAATGCGAAGTGGGAACCTGCAGTGGATTTTCAGGGTTCCCGCATTGCACAAGTGTGAACTGGCACTCCTAATGAATTTAGCTCGTGTTGTACGTCTCAAACTGAGCCTTTGTCATTCATCTGCCTATTACTAAAAAAAAATTGATAGTGATCAAATATTCGCAAGCAAGTGTGGCTTTGTCCTCTGACTCGGGAATGTCATTGCTTTCGCCTGGAAGTGCCTTTTCTGGTCAGGTTCTCTATATAGGTGGATATAGCGAGGTCCCATTTTCGAAAAGATGAGTTGCTACTCATTTGACGGGTAAGTGTAGGAAATATACTTGTGCTTAAACTGTGTGGGGGGAGGATGTGGTAGCTATATTTGGTGGGGATGGGGTTAATTTATTCATGTGGGATCACCACACATACATTCACTTCCTGCCAGGGCAGCCATCAGAAATTTTGGGGCCCCTTAAATAGCTTTAGACCTACCCCCCCCCCCCCCTTCTGACCACCAACATTCCCCAGGGCCTTCCCAGTGGGCCATTCCACCACCTCTGCCCACTGGCCAGGGGTGTACACATGTTACAGCCGCAGTAGGATTTATACACCCTGTCACACTTACCAAATGTAGCCTGCCAAGCATGACTTATTCAAGTGAAGTGTGCAATGCATGCTAGTGTGGGATCCAAGGCTTTAACAAAACAGTGCACAGGCAGCACAGCCTCACCCAATGCTTGTAATAAGACCACATGCCGAACCATAGGTGCTAGTGGTCCCAAACTTGGACCAGTTGTGGTCCAGTGGGCCCTCTCCATGTGACCCAAGTTTGGTATTTTTATCACCTATGGTTCAGGAGAATGGTGTCCCCAAACTGGGTGCCCCCCCCATAGACTCCAATGTTAAGTCCGCAGTTCACCCGTCAATTGCTGGTCAATAAACCAAGTAAAAATATGCGCTAAACAAATAGAGAAAAATAAATAAAGATGAAAGTACAGCAGCTAGCTACTGAGCTATATAGATAAAATGCCCCAAAAACAAATAGAATAAAAATATCTAGCAGCGCATATCAAATAGATTAATTAAAAAATGTACAAGTTTAGTGTATACAAGCAACACATAAAGATCTGTATGAGATAATTGGTAACCAATGATCCTAAATAGACAAAGATGTCAAATCAATACATAGTCCTGAATGGTTAATAAATGTCTTTCATAAAGGAAAGGTAAAACACCCAGTGTAGAAAAGCTGGAAAGTCTGCATAAAAATATCCAGGCGTGAGTGAGAATCCACCACCTCTGATTGAAAGAGCTGCTTACCAGAACGGTATGGCTTCCAATTTAATGGAATAGCCAAAAAACGCCTGCAGGCACTTAATGGTGCGACACACCTAGACGTGCGACCCTGCGCTCCTACAGCTGTTTCCTGTCTACGATCATTTACTCCACACAAGTTTTATTTTTCTCTACAAAATGTGAGTGCTATTTACTGTGTTTACATTTGCACATTAAACTGGTCAGACTGGATTACGCTATGGTTGTGCCCATTGTTATATTTTTATGAGGATCGTTGGAATGTTTTTCCTTGCTGTACTGAAGATTGAGCGAGAGCGATATCCAGGCTTCATAGAGAGTCATTACGTCCCTGCAGGCGTTTTTTACCAATTATCACATACAGATCTATATGTGTTGGTTGTATACGCTAAACTTTTACATTTTTAATTAATCATCTATTTGATATGCACTGCTACATACTTTTATTCTAATTGCTGGTCAATGACTGGTCACTTTGAGGACATGGTACGACCAAACCATAGATGCCGGACATCCCAAACCAGGCCCAGTTGTTGCCCAGGGGGAGCTCTCTATGTAGAAATCGTGGGGTCCAACTTGACAGGTGACTTTGCAGTCCCAAGTCGCAGGACAAGTTGCACAAGTGTGAAAGGGGCCTCAGATATCCACCCAAAAGTGGAAGCTCTGCTTATCTCTCTCCTTCCCCTTCTGATGCCACATATTTGGCTCTTCTTCGGGGGGGGGGGGGGTGGGGGTACCTGAATTGGAACAATCACACACTAGTTAACATGCCGGCAGTTCGTTTGTAGAGAATTAACAGAATCCAAGATTAGTAAATGTATTTTCAATGGCTGGTTGTGGTCAAGTCCTTAGTGTAGTGGTTACCTTAAAAGCTTACAGGTTCGGATCCTACCGGTGTTCATATTCGCCAATGGTTTCCATTTTGCTGGGGTAGTTCCCATACACTTTTTCAAGCAAATCATGTCCATACAAACCTTCAATGGATTCTATGGATATGCGAACGCATGTTCGCCAATTAGCCAATGCACATCAGTTTCATTGCTTCCATACTATGAACTTTTTCAATGCATGCAATAATATGTATATGTTCAATAATATTTAGATGTGGAATTGGAATAATCACACACTAGTTAACATGCCAGCAGTTAGTTTGTAGAGAATCAGCAGAATACAAGATTAATAAATGTATTTTCTATGGCTGGTTGTGGTTGATTCAATAGTGTAGTGGTTTATTCCGATACGTTCAAAGCTTACAGCTCCAGGTTTGGATCCTACAGATGTCATCAGCACACCTTGCATTGTACGCAGCATTATATTTTGAAAATATGTGAAGGCATATTCACCAATTAGCCAATGCCCATCATCAGTTTGATTGCTTCCATACTATGAACTTTGGCAATGCATGCAATGGTATGTACAGATTCATTAATATTACGGTGTGCAATTGGAATAATCACACACTAGTTAACGTGGCAGCAGTTCGTTTGTAGGGAATGAAGAGAATACAAGATTAGTAAATGTATTTTTTCTGGCTGGTTGCGGTCAACTCTATAGCGTAGTGGTTTATTCCGATACGTCCAAAGCTTACAGCTCCAGGTTTGGATCCTACAGATGTCATCAGCACACCTTGCATTGTACGCAGCATTATGCTTTCCATTTTGCTGCAGTAGTTCCCATACACTTTTTCAAGCATATCATGTTCATACAAACCTTCAATGGATTCTGCAGGTTCAAGCCCAATTGACATCAGCTATTCCCATGTATGCCAATTAAGAAGGCATATTAGCGGTAGTAACACGATTCTGCGTTCACATGATCGCCTATTTGATATGCTAATTGGCTTAAATGGACGTTATTTTTAAGCGCGGCGCGATCGCATATTCGCGATATAGTGAATTAGCCCCTGTTTGTTTTAAAAAAAAAAAATCTGATCACTTTTATTGCTATCACAAGGAATGTAAACAGTCTATCAGTGCCCATTGGTGCAGCCTCATCAGCGCACATCAGTGAAGGAGAAAAATTATCTGTTAGCAAAATTTTATAACAAACTATGAAAAGGTTTTGTTTTTTGTTTCAAAAATTTCTGTCCTTATTAGTTTATTTAGCAAAAAATAAAAAAACCCAGTGGTGATTAAATACCACCAAAAGAAAGCTCTATTTGTGTGGAAAAAAATTATAACATTTTCATGTGGGTACAGTTTTGCATGTCTGCGCAATTGCAATTCAAAGTGAGACAGCATTGAAAGCTAAAAATTGGCCTGGGCAGGAAGGGGGTATAAGTGCCTGGTAGGCAAGTGGTTAATGCAAAGAATGTATTAAGGTGAAAAAAACTTTTATGCCTTTAGAACCCCTTTACAATACTAAAACCCCTTGTATGACACTATATATAGGTGCCAATTCCAGTTATTATGTGATACCTGAGTCACATAAACTTAAAAAAGAAATTCCATTACCATTCCTGACAAAGTCCTCTTTCATTTGTGTCTCACATGCTACACTCCCCGACACTGCAGCTCAGAGTGGGAGAGTTTCAGCAACAGAGGGCATACTGTCAATCCAGAAATAAGTGGGCATGACTAGGTGTAACCATTTGCTGGTTGACAAGCTACAGACCTGTGAATTAACAGTGACAATCCTGATAGCCAAGCACCCAGCAGCATTTTTTTTCAAAGCAGGGCCAGCCTACATGGAAGTGACAACTCTGCTCTAAATTCAGGAACAGTGCAGCATTGCTGCCACCGCATCACAGGAAGCTGCATTAGGTGGTCTTTACTGACAGCATCAACAGCTATTTGTGGGACTTTGCAGGGGGATTAAAAAGCTGTAAGATTAAAGAAAACTGTAAGCACAGTTCCATTTATAAGGAAGTGCTGCAGCACATATTATTGTTTTAATGGAAGGTTATAGTTCCACTTTATATCTCGCTTATTTTTAAGGGTGCACGGATGCCGCCCCCTCTGTCCTTCCCACCCCCTTATGCTAATGGATAGATTCATGCATAGCATGAATCTATCCATGGCCCCCGTGACCACTCCCTATTCATGCGGCCGGCCCCTTCAGGACGTCGGCCACATGAATTACAGGAACAGTGTTTTTTTAAGCACCTGATTAGAGCCATAGGCTCTAACAGGCTTCATAAAAGAGTGGCTTGGAGCGCACTGCATGGTGCTCATAAGCACACTCACATGTGTTGCAAAAGCAAATTAATGTTTGCTTTTCTAACACTGAATCACCTCTCAGCCAATCGGGAAGCGCGGGTATGCTACCTGTTTCCTGATTGGCTGAGAAGTCAGGCGATCCTACTGGACGCCAGTGTACATATTCGCCAGCACACTGTGGATCCTCGTCTAAATTTTCTTCACTTATAGAGATCACATTACAACATGGAACATTTTGGAGCCACGCAGGACCCCTTCATCAGGCATGTGACAGTTGCAGGACCCAGCTGGTAATCGTTGCAGCACCCAACTTCATAAGAGCCCGTTTGCCAGGAAAGTGTGCGATAGGAAAATAGACAAGCCTATTGAACGTCAGGCTTTCTCGGAGGAGGAAGATGCACAGCTGCACACTCCTGCTCGCCGGACACTGCTGCCTGCCTGCCGTCCGCTTCCTAGATGGGGTAAATGCTGGACTTTGATATCCCGACTGCCCTGGGGGATCTGCTGTCAGTGCCGCGAGCCCCGCGGCGGGGGGGGGCAGTTGTATACTCCTATAGGGTGATGCCTGTATACTCCTATATGGTAATGCCTGTATACTCCTATATGGTGATGCCTATATATACCGCTATCTGGTGAGGTCTGTATATTCCTATCTGGTGATGCTGTATATACCCCTATCTGGTGATGCTGTATATACCCCTATCTGATGATGCTGTATATACCCCTATCTGTAATGCTGTATATACCCCTATCTGGTGATGCTGTATACCCCTATCTGGTGATGCTGTATACCCCTATCTGGTGATGCCTGTATACCCCTATCTGGTGATGCCTGTATACCCCAATGTGGTGGTGCTGTATATACCAATCTGGTGATGCCTGTATACCCCTATCTGGTGATGCTGGTATACCCCTATCTGGTGATGCCGGTATACCCCTATCTGGTGATGCCTGTATACCCCTATCTGGTGATGTTGTATACCCCTATCTGGTGATGATGGGCTGGATACTCCTAAAACAATGGGTGGAATATATAAGGGGTGGGGCTTATGAGAAGTGGGAGGGGTCAAAAAGGAAGGGCGGGGTCTGGCGCCCCCCATCCTAAAATTTCACCAGCCGACACTGGTAACAAAAGCTATACTCCTATATGGTGATACCTGTATACTCCTATATGGTGATGCTTGTATATAACGCTATCTGGTGATGCCTGTATATACCCCTATGTGGAGATGCCTGTATACCCCTATTTGGTGATGCCTGTATACCCCTATCTGGTGATGCCGGTATACCCCTATCTGGTGATGCCTGTATACCCCTATATGGTGAGGCCTGTATACCCCTATCTGGGGATGCCTGTAAACCCCTATCTGGTGATGCTGTATACCCCTATCTGGTGATGCTGTATACCCCTATCTGGTGATGCTGGGCTGTATACTCCTGACACAATGGGTGGAATATATAAGGGGTGGGGCTTACGAGAAGTGGGAGGGGTCAAAAAGTAAGGGCGGGGCCTGGCTCTCCTCATCCAAAAATTTCACCAGCTGCCACTGGTAACAAAAGCTTTTTTTAAGCATTACCTACACTTTCAGGTGGCATCAATAAAAATACAGTGTATACACTTACCAGAGTTCTTCTAGTACTGTGTTTTTCTTCAGCATGGCGGCCAGTGCCTGCCCTCCAATACTTCCTATGCTGTTGCCAACCAAGCTACAATTGAAAAAAGCTGATGGTTATATATACTGTGATATTTGGAGTAGCTGGGATGCAGGACACCACAATGTCTGTCTTTATTGTAACTTTAGCAGGCTTGTCTTCAGCAAAGACTCTTAAAAAAAGCATTAAATAAACATGAACAATGTTTCTCATATAAAGGGGAACACAAAAAGATTGTGGTTTATTTCAGCTGCATAATGCCCATAGAGCACAGAAAAGTCAAAATACATAGCGGAAGCAGCAGCCATTTAATCCAATCGCGCAGGGAATGAACCTCCTTCTGTCCATGCTAAACTCCAATGCAGCTTACACACCTCAGACCCCCTCCTTTTCTTTTCACCTTCCTTGTTCATTAATTCTTTATTGCCTAATAAGTGCCCACTTGCAAAAAATAAGGGGATATACTCGTTCATTAACTCTGTATGTAAAAATAAGGGACTATATATCTGACATCCAGGATATATCCCTTTTGACAGGCACAATACATCAAAAAAAAGAAGGTGGTGGTAAAGAAATCGAAAAGCGCTTGGTCATTCAACTGACCAGTCGCAAACATTTTGATTTTGGTTTTGATTGGCCATGTGTAATGATGAGCTAAGGTTTGTCACATGAAGGCTGCTGGCCCAATCAGCTGCGGCAGGGGGGGAATTTCAGCCCTGAAGTCATATGTTACAAAGGTGTGATGGTGACATCATTGACCAAATATGACCAAATGGTCATATTTGGACAATGTTTAAAGGGAGGAAAGGACAGATTACCCCCCCCCAACTGCCAAAAAGGAGAAGAAAAGAAAAAACTAACTCTGACTCCAAAGCCAAAATGGAAAATACTATAAGAAAAAAGAGCTTTGAGTGTTTCTCCCAAAGTTCAAAACTAAAAAAAAAAAAAAAAAAAAACATAAACATCCGAAAAGGTTCAGTATATCAAAAGAAAAATGTATATATGTAATATACCGTATATAACTTTATTAGTTGATTATCCTCTAGGAAACATCTTCAGACTCCCCCAAAAAACATGTAAAGCAAACACGGTATGATTTATTTCTTAACCGTATATGTACATTTTATTTATAGGTTTTTACCAAAATTGTAATTCATAATTATCAATGTTAAAAAAAAAAAAAATAGAAATACTTTAAACTCCTGCATTGTATGTTTAACTACAGGTAAGCTTATAATAAAGCTTACCTGTAGGTAAAATTAATATCTTCTAAATGTGCGCCTTTTAGGAGATATTCCAGTGAGTTGCAGCCGGTGATATCACCGGCGCTTGGGCTCTGAAGGAACAATATACCAATGCTAATTATTTAATGAGAACTGGATGGCACTACCTTAAATGATCCCTTTATGGTAGAAATATTTTGTACATGTATAAATAAATAAATGTAATAAAAATTAATATAATAAGTGAACGAATAAATAAAAAATATAAGGTAGTGTTTCTACTAAACCTTGAAGTATTGCAGTGCTCACATAAACCTTATTACTCCAGGTGAGCGAGAACTCACTTGGTGTAGTATTCAAAGTGCAAACGTCCTATACAATATGGAAAACTTATAAGTATCTTAATTCATATATTCCTTAAAGTGCAAACCTACTATATTATTTAAAGTGTTCTGTGCTTATTGTTGAACCATAAGGTGTATAAAAAATCCTGTTCAAAATGTGTGTAACCCCCACAGGTGTGGGATAATTAGCAACTCAAGTCCTTCAATCCTTTCAAAATGTCAACCCAGTTACTTCAATCCATTCAGAATTACACAATTATACAGTTCAAATGCTGCTTAATAGGTTGATGTGCTAAGTCAAAACGATGATCTTGCATATTTCAGATTAATTCCCATAAATGAAAAAAGGTGAAAAAGTCTATAAATAATTAATAAATAATAAGAGGTGTTCTTCCAATTATGTGCATCAAGGCAATCCACTTTTTGTGAGTCACACGTGCTCCCCTAGGACCCCTCCTTACCGGACGGCGCCACCCCACACAGGGGTACAGCGCAAGGATGCCTGTCTGGTCACTTGTGGCACATAATTGGAAGAACACCTTTTATTATTTATTAATTATTTATAGACTTTTTTCACCTTTTTTCATTTATGGGAATTAATCTGAAATATGCAAGATCATCGTTTTGACTTAGCACATCAACCTATTAAGCAGCATTTGAACTGTATAATTGTGTAATTCTGAATGGATTGAAGTAACTGGGTTGACATTTTGAAAGGATTGAAGGACTTGAGTTGCTAATTATCCCATACCTGTGGGGGTTACACACATTTTGAACAGGATTTTTTATACACCTTATGGTTCAACAATAAGCCCAGAACACTTTAAATAATATAGTAGGTTTGCACTTTAAGGAATATATGAATTAAGATACTTATAAGTTTCCCATATTGTATAGGACGTTTGCACTTTAAATACTACACCAAGTGAGTTCTCGCTCACCTGGAGTAATAAGGTTTATGTGAGCACTGCAATACTTCAAGGTTTAGTAGAAACACTACCTTATATTTTTTATTTATTCGTTCACTTATTATATTAATTTTTATCACATTTATTTATTTATACATGTACAAAATATTTCTACCATAAAGGGATCATTTAAGGTAGCGCCATCCAGTTCTCATTAAATAATTAGTATATCTCCCATAAGAAAGAAACCACTGGGGGCAGCAAGCCTTTCTAGCACCAAAAACATCCAAAAGCGCAATACCCCTATCCTTATCAATATACCAATGCCGTTCCTTCAGAGCTCCCTTCAGAGCTCTGTGCCACAGCTGCAACATCATCATGGCTCAGCCTTTCAAGCGGCTGCAACCCGTTAACCCAGAAGGAAGACTGGGTGAAGATGGAAGCCTCTGCTCGGGTGACAGCATGCTGTTGGAGGGCTTCGTTTCAAGGTAAGTCTTTCACATGCGACGCATACTAACACATTATATATTATACCTTTACCTTGCAGGGGGAAATCTTTTTTCTATATTTAAAAGTTTACTCCCGCTTTTGGGAAAGCCAATGGTGATGCACCATACAGAAATTAGTTTAAAATGATTTTTTTAAGATAAGACTTCTATTCTTCATCTCCATATGAAAAAAAATAGAAATAATCAATATTAAAATGTGAAATATTTGCTTCATAAAAGACTTCTATCCTCTCCCTCCATTTGGGAAAAATATAATTGATGGAATTAAAATGTGAAATACTGTATATACTTTTAAATACAAATAATATAACATAAGTCTCCTTTTCTTACCTAAACCATATCAAGGTCTTGCTATTTTGTAATGCATCTGCAATAGCCTTTGCTCCAGCATCACCCACTTGATTTCCCCAGAGTCTGAAGGAAGACAATTCAGTATTACAAGTTATACAGTCACTCGTATAATAGGTTGAGACCTGGAAGTATTTCCTCTTACTTACCCCAGGTATTTTAGTGAGTTATTTTCCCTTAGTCCTTCTGCTAATATTTGTCCACCAACCTCAGTTATACGGTTATTCCCCAATCTTTGGGAAAAAAACAGATATCAGCTTGCAGTTTACTTTAACAATTGGGTACAAGTCAACTAAAATGCATTTCTGACCATTGATTTTCTTTTTTATACGTATGTGGGGAATACATTATCTCAATCAAAACCATGTATTTTATTGTAAAAGAAATAGAAAAAAAGAAGAAAAATACCTTTTTTCCTGGTGGTATATATTACATTTATTATGCATTAACTCATACAACCAGTTTGATTTTGTTTTTGATAACATAGGAAAAGCTTAGAACATTTGCCAGTTTTTTTATTGCTGATTGTATGCAAGTTGTAGAGATTCCCCCTATCTTTCTGTTGTGTCATTTTAATAGGAAGTGGTAATAATCTTTTCAATGGCAATAAAAGCACTTTATTTAGTTTAGTACCATATGTGCCCAACATTTCTTTCATAGATACAACATATGTACCTTACCTTAAAGATAACAAATTCTGCTTCTCTTTCAAGAGATGTGCAATAGAATTCATAGAATTGTCTGTCAGTCCATTGTTGAACAATCTAGAATGATTAAACACAGCATTTGGTAGAGATAAACAACTGTCTTGTACATAAACGTTTAAACCCTCAAATATATTTTTTTGCAGTCCACTCCTTGTTACTGAAGTCCAAAATCTTGAATTCCCCATGATAATGAGATTAAATACTCTTTAAAAGCAAAAAACATTTTTTTTTATAAAAATAAGAAACATGTCATAGTCGCCTGCTCTACTCAATGGTATTGCACAGAGTGGCCCCGAACCTACACTTCTGGGGTCCCCGACCAGCGATCTTGGCTCCTCCTCTTCTGTGTCTGCCACCATAGGAAGCTGCTTGCTACAGGACAGATGTGGAGGCTCGCTCACAAGCTGGGCTGTGTGCCTGAGTTTTTTTGGTGTATAAAACTTTATATATTTTATATTTCTTTGTTGTGCCTTTAAAGCCCCGCCATGTCAAATAAGAATTGAGTTTCTCAAGTAAAATCAGGATGTGGTGCCTATAGGCCAAAGTTGTTACCTTGTAAAAAAACATTTTAGCTTTAGAACCACTAAAGCCCAAATCCAGGAATTAGAGAAAAATCTTCCTTTGCAGTGGAACCCCCCTGCATTCCGAGGCTTAAATGCCCCTTATGTCTAGGGGTGCTGGAAAAAGGAGAAATACTTACTTTATTGTGCATCTCAGCAATGCTCCTTCAGCAACTGGTCTCCTACAGCCTCCTCTATAAGGTCACAGTGACACTCCTGGTTCTTCAACATACAATACATTGTTAATATCCCTGTATTGTATGTGATGACACCTGAGGCACCGCCCACACGCTGAAGCTTCGGGGTGAAGAGAAGAACATGAGCGCTGGGTGGAGCGTGGCTCTAAGGTAAACGATATTGTCTGTGATGTAATGCTTTCCCTAGCCATAATGGGCAATGGGGTTCCAATGTAAGGGTAGATGCTTTCAAATTCCTTGAGTTCGGCTCTAAATTACCCTTTGTCATCAGATTCATACTGAAGGCTGAGACAACACCCTCTCTAGATTTGGGTAGACAACTTACAGTATATTTTTTAGAAAGTAGAAAAGCAAGCTTCCTTTGGAAGTTTCTGCATCTATACCCACATCGGCATTTAAGAAGCAATTAGAAACTAGGCAGGTCAGCCCATCGCCCTTCTCTTAAAATGCACTGTGGACTTAGGTAATAGTTTTTTGTTGCTTGGTGTCCTGTATCAATGTTCAAAATTGTATAGTTACTCTCTACCAGTGGCAGTTGGTGCTCAATATTTTGGGGGGCATCATGCAATCCCCCCCCCCGCGCGTGCGGGAAGGTGACGATCAGAGGCCTCCTTACCTTAGGAGGCACATGCCAAGGATCTTGCTCCTTTCCGTTGCTTCTCCTCCCGGCTGAACAGGAAGTGGATCCAGAGACCCAATTGGCTGGAAGTCCTAAGACTCCCTGGCCAATCGGGTCTCAGGACTCGCTTCCTGATAGGCCGGGAGGAGAATCAGGAACACAACAGCGAATATTAATTCGCTATTGTCACACAACTGGGTGGGCTCAGGGCACAGTGCTGTGCGCCCCAAGCCCATCCTTTTTTAAGCCATTTAGACCCTCAGGCTCTAATCAAAAAAAGAACCCCATTGGAATCCATGCATCCGCCGCCCTGCATTTAGATTAGGGGCTGGGCGCATTGGATTAGGGGGGCAGCGCCCCTGCACCCTGTATGGACGAGCCACCACTGCTTTCTACTTGTCTGTGCTCTGTCTGATCAATGCTTAAGGTATCTTAAAGTTATTGTAAATGATCACCTTTTAAAACAACCCATTCAGTTTAAAATAGAAATAAAAGGCAAACCATTTGTGTATAGATATAAAAAAATTTATATTTCTCTTTTCCCCTTTTTTAAAAGTGATCACATGCCCTCTGTTCTCAGCTGCATAAGAGCTGGGGGAGGAGAAGCAACACACAGAGAAAGGCTGTACAGGAGGGGGGTGTTAGGACAAGTCTGATCATTGGAGGAGAGTTTGCTGAGTTCCCAGGATAGCTAGAGAACTGACACTGGTGTGCACTCTGGCTTAGTGTGGTCAGTTTTTAATAGGAAAGCAAAGGGACTGGCAGGATCACCAGGGATTTAAGACAAAGGGAGCAATACAAAGGGAACAGACACATATCAGGAATATGAAAGGTTAGGTTTACATACCCTTTAATAATCAGACTTAATTTACAATCTTTATTTTCACCACATGACTGTAATCTTCAAATCTCACAGGATTGAAGTGAAAATAACTGTCATTTTTAAACATATGAGCAGTTATATGCGATTAGGGCCTTTGACCATTCATACAAGCAGTAACATTCAACTAGGGCCCCTGACTGACGTTGGACACAGTTTGCATCCAGGGCCAACAGTTTTAGCTGCACAGAAACTGGCCACAGGTAATTGTCCAGTTTACATGGGGGGGCACAGACATAAAAAAAAGAGATTTAACCATTTCAAAACATGAATGAGGTGAAGTTTTTACTTTGCAAAAGAAACCCCAATCACATGCAGGGAGATTTTTTTAAAAAGTGGATTTTTGCTTGTACATGATTGGATGATAGAAGTCAACAGAGCTTTACCTTATTCACTAAGCTCTGGTAAAAATTCCTTTGCCAAGTGCAACTTCACTTGCAAAGTGAACAGCCTGTTTACCTTTAGTAAAACCCCAATATCTATGGCACATATTATGTAATTAATACGTTCAAGAACAAATCAATAATCAGAAATGCTGTATATTATGTGCAGGCATGTTCCAATATGCTGGAAGATGTGTATGACAAATAAACAAGGCAAGTCTTAAGGGGACACTGTACCCATATGTGTGGCATGCTTTTAAAGTGGTGCAATGCTGTCTGAGTGCACTTATTATGTGAGTGTATTTTCTTTTATTTTTTTAATAGAGGGATTTATGTGATTACGATAAAACCCTATTCCAGTTTTTCTTTTTTGAGTGGAGGAGCCAGTGAAGTGTGAAAGTGGTGGTGATTCCTTCAGGAACTAGAGATCACCAGGAGGGAAGACTAGCAGACCCTTGAGAAAAGACCCCTTAAAGGGGAAGGTGCAGTTGACCTATTGTTTCAGACACTAGGTCCACATGTTAAAGAACATGTCAACCGTACATTTCATATTCCTGATGTTTGCCCACTGTACCATGTAATTGTATGAAAAAGTATCCTGTTTTCTTTGTTTTGGTTCAATTGTGTGAAATACCTGGTGTTTCTGCCAGTCCATCTGCTTTCCTTTTAAAAACTGACCACACTAGGCAGGAGAGCACAGCGTGGTCATTTTCTGCCAGTGGTGGGAACGCAGCCTGCTCTCCTCCAATGATGAGATCTGTGCTGACATGTTCCCCTCTGCACACTAATTTACTGGGGGGATCAGTGTACTGCTTTTATCCTCCACCAGTTCTCTGAGCTCCTTATGCAACAGAGAAAAGAGGTCATGTGATCACTTATATACAGTGGGGAAATTATTTTAGGTCATATGATCACTTATAAACAGTGGTGAAATTAATTATTTGATCCCCTGCAGATTTTCTAAGTTTGCCCACTTACAAAGAAATGAAGGGTCTGTAATTTGTATCATAGGTGTATTTTAAATGATAGAGACAGAATATCAACTCAAAATCCAGAAAAAGCACATGATACAAATGCTATAAATTGAGTTTCAGTTCAGTGAGAAAAAAAAGGATTTGATCCCCAAGCAGAACATGACTTAGTATATGGGGGAGAAACCCTTGTTGGCAAGCACAGAGGTAAGACTTTTCTTGTGGTTGGTTACCAGGTTTGCATACATCTCAGGAGGGATTTTGGTCCATTCTTCTTTACAGATCTTCTCTAAATCCTTAAGGTTTCTTCGCTGTCTCTTGGCAACTCAAAGTTTCAGCTGCCTCCATACATTTTCTATAGGGTTAAGGTCTGGAGACTGACTAGGCCACTCCGTGAACTTAAAGGCATTGTAAAGGCAGAAGGTTATTTTATCTTAATGTATTCTATGCATTAAGATTAAAAAAAAACCTTCTATGTGCAGCAGGCTCGGGGCTTCAGCTCCCCTAATATACTTACCCGAGCCTGTCTTTATGCAGCCATGTTGCAGGAGTGTCTAAGCTGCCCAGCACTCCCCTTCTCATTGACTGAGACAGCAGCGTGGCACGATTGGCTCCCACTGATGTCAATAAAAAACATTCAGCCAATCAGGAGAAAGAGGGGGCACGCCATGTCATGGCTCTGTCTCTGAATGGATACAGGGAGCTGTGACTTGGCTCAGGTGCCCCCATAGCAAGCTGCTTGCTGTGGGGGCACTCAACAGGAGGGAGGGGCCAAGAGCACAGAAGAGGGACCCGAGAAGAGGAGGATCCAGGCTCCTCTGTGCAAAACCACTACACAGAGCAGGTAAGTAGTTTCAGCTCCCTCCATAAATTTTCTATAGGTCTGGAAACTGGCTAGGCCACTTAAAAACCTTAATGTGCATCGTCTTAAGCCACTCCTTTGTTGCCTTGGCAGTATGTTTTGGGTCACTGTCATGCTGAAAGACACATCCATGACCCATCTTCAGTGTTCTGGCTGACGGAAGAAGGTTCTTGTCCAAATTTTTACAATACATGGCCCCATCCATTGACCTCTCAATGCGGCAAAGTCAGTCTGTACCTTTAGTAGAGAAACAGCCCCAAAGCATAATGTTTCCACACTCAGTGGTTGACTGAAGTGATGGTGTTCTTAGGGTCATAGTCAGCATTTTTCTTCCTCCAAAAACAGCAAGTCCCCCTCTTCAAGAAGGCACATGTACAGTCACGCCAATGAACATCTAAATCAGTGGTTCTCAACTCCTGTCTTCAGGACCCACCAGCAGGCCAGATTTTAAGTATTACCTTGGGGAGATGCAGACTAGAATACTTCAATCACTGAGCAGCAAATTATATCACCTGTGATGCATTTCAGTTATCCTGCAAACCTGGCCTGTTAGTGGGTGCCGAGAACATGAGTTGAGAACCACTGATCTAAATGATTCAGAGGATTGGGGGAAAGTGCTATGGTCAGATGAGATCAAAATTTAGGTTTTTGGCATTAACTCGACTCTCTGTGTTTGGAGGAAGAAAAATGCTGACTATGACCCTAAGAACACCATCCCTACAGTCAAGCACAGAACGAGCTAGAAACATGATGCTTTGGGGCTGTTTCTCTGCTAAAGGTGCAGGCTAACTTTGCCGCATTAAGGGGCCAAGTATTGTAAAATCTTGGGTGAGAACCTTCTGAAGATGGGTCATGGACGGGTCTTCCAGCATGACAATGATCCAAAACATACCGCCAAGGCAACAAAGGAGTGGCTCAAGAAGAAACACATTGATAATTGTAAAGTCTCATTTTTTTTTTTTAAATAACAAACATGTTATATTTACCTGCTCTGTTTAGTGGTTTTGCACAGAGCAGCCTGGATCCTCCTCTTCTCAGATCCCTCTCCTGTGCTCCTGGTCCCTCCCTCCTGTTGAGTGCCTCAACAGCAAGCAGCTTGCTCCCAAGCCAAGTCACAGCTCCCTGTGTCCATTCAGACATGGAGCCGCGACCTGGCTCTGCCCACTCTCTCTCCTGATTGGCTGAATGATTTTAATTGACAGCAGCAGGAGCCAATCACGCTGCGCTGCTGTCTCGGTCAATGAGGAGGGGAGTCCCAGGCAGCTTAGACATTCCTGCAACATCACTGGATAAAGACGGGCTCAGGTAAGTACAGTGTCTCACAAAAGTGAGTACAACTCTCACATTTTTGTAAATATTTTATTGTATCTTTTCATGTAACAACACTGAAGAAATTACACTTTGCTACAATGTAAAGTACGGCTTGTATAACTGTAAATTTGCTGTCCCCTCAAAATAACTCAACACACAGCCATTAATGTCTAAACTGCTGGTAACAAAAGTGAGTACACCCCTAAGTGAAAATGTCCAAATTGGGCCCAAAGTGTCAGTATTTTGTGTGGCCACCATTATTTTCCAGCACTGCCTTAACCCTCTTGGGCATGGAGTTCACCAGAGCTTCACAGGTTGCCACTGAAGTCCTCTTCCACTCCTCCATGATGAAATCATGGAGCTGGTGGATGTTAGAAACCTTATGTTCCTCCACCTTCTGTTTGAGACTGTCCCTCAGATGCTCAATAGGGTTTAGGTCTGGAGACATGCTTGGCCAGTCCATCACCTTTACCCTCAGCTTCTTTAGCAAGGCAGTAGTCGTCTTGGAGATGTGTTTGGGGTCGTTATCATGTTGGAATACTGGCCTGCGGCCCAGTCTCCGAAGGTGGGGGATCACGCTCTGCTTTAGTATGTCACAGTACATGTTGGCTTTCATGGTTCCCTCAATGAACTGTAGCTCCCTAGTGCCAGCGGCACTCATGCAGCCCCAGACCATGACATTCCCACTACCATGCTTGACTGTAAACAAGTGACTTTTGTCTTTGTACTCCTCACCAGGTTGCTGCCACACACGCTTGGCACCATCTGAACCAAATAAGTTCATCTTGGTCTCATCAGACCACAGGACATGTTTCCAGTAATCCATGACCTTAGTCTGCTTGTCTTCAGCAAACTGTTGCATCATCTTTGCGCATCATCTTTAGAAGAGGCCTCCTTCTGATGCAGTGTGTGGCGTATGATATGAGCACTGACAGGCTGACCCCGCACCCCTTCCACCTCTGCAGCAATGGTGACATTACTCATACATCGATTTCTCAAAGACAACCTCTGGATATGATGCTGAGTATGTGCACTCAACTTCTTTGGTCGACCATGGTGAGGCCTGTTCTGAGTGGAACCTGTCCTGTTAAACCGCTGTATGTTAAACCATGCTGCATCTAAGTACCAGGGTCTTGGCAATATTCTTAAAGCCTAGGCCATCTTTATGAAGAGCAACAATTCTTTCTTTCAGATCCTGAGTTCTTTGTCATGAGGTACCATGTTGAACTTCCAGTGACCAGTATGAGAGAGTGAGAGCGATAACAACAAATTTAACACACCTGCTCCCCATTCACACCTGAGACCTTGTAACACTAACGAGTCACATGACACCGGGGAGGGAAAATGTCTAATTGGGCGACTATGTGGCAAATGAGGTTTAATGTTGATAAATGTAAAGTTATGCACTTGGGGGCTAAGAATATGCATGCATCGTACATACTAGGGGGAGTACAACTGGGGGAATCCATAGTGGAGAAGGATCTGGGGGTTTTGGTAGATCATAAGCTTAATAATGGCATGCAATGCCAAGCTGCGGTTTCCAAAGCAAGCAAAATCCTTTCTTGTATTAAGAGAGGTATGGACTCCAGAGATAGAGACATTATTTTGCCCCTGTACAAATCATTAGTAAGACCTCATCTGGAATATGCAGTTCAGTTTTGGGCACCAGTTCTCAAAAAGGATATCGGGGAACTGGAGAAAGTGCAGAGAAGGGCAACCAAACTAATAAGAAGCATGGAGGAGCTCAGCTATGAGGAAAGTTTAGAGGATCTGAATTTATTCTCTCTTGAGAAGAGGAGATTAAGGGAGGATATGATCATCATGTACAAGTATATAAGTGGTCCATATAGTGAACTTGGTGTTGAGTTATTTTCTTTAAGGTCATCACAAAGGACAAGGGGGCACTCTTTACGTCTAGAAGAAAAAAGATTTCATCTACAAATACGGAAAGGTTTCTACACAGTAAGAGCTGTGAAAATGTGGAATAGACTCCCTCCAGAGGTGGTTTTGGCCAGCACGTTTGATTGCTTTAAAAAAGGTCTGGATTCTTTCCTTAATGTAAATAATATAACTGGGTACTAACATTTTTAGGTAAAGTTGATCCAGGGTGAATCCAATTGCCTCTCGGGAATCAGGAAGGAATTTTTTCCCCCGTTATAGCAAATTGGATCACGCTTTGCTGGGGTTTTTTGCCTTCCTCTGGATCAACTATGGGTGAAGGATTGTATATGGGATTATTTGGTTATGTATGTATATATATATATATACACAAATGTTTTTTGTTTTTTTTTTGGTTGAACTGGATGGATGTCTTTTTTCAGGGTGTACTCACTTTTGTTGCCAGCAGTTTAGACATTAATGGCTGTGTGTTGAGTTATTTTGAAGGGACAGCAAATTTACACTGTTATACAAGCTGTACACTCACTGCTTTACATTGTAGCAAAGTGTCATTTCTTCAGTGTTGTCACATGAAAACAATAATATATTTACAAAACTGTGAGGGTTGTACTCACTTTTGTGAGATACTGTATATTATGGGGGCTGCTGCACACAGAAGGTTTTTTTCGTTTCAATAGATTTTTATTAAAGTTTTAATAGACAACAATGAAATGTCAACATCCACTTTGATCAAGTGACATATATGGTGCTTGTATAACGAAACATTAGTATCACAATAAAACTTAGACATGAGGTGTGGTCTGTTTTGAGTATACAACAACTTAGACTTTAGCTAGGAGAGATCAAAACAAAGAATCCCAAAGAGGCTACTGTTGCTAAGGAGCCAGGATTCCTGACCATTAGGTTGGCATTAATCAAAAACACTAAAAGTGAAATAAATTCCAGGGTGGAGGTTATGTCTGCCCTTGAAGGAATATTTTGTGGCCTAATGTCAGTCCCAAAACCGGGACTCCAAGTGAGGGTAGGCCTCACTGGCCACTTCTGTAGTGAGCCTCGCACGGAGGACCCCGGAGGCTGGGCCACCCCCCCCCCGACACCCACATGGGGACTCGCTGTGTCGGGAGAAGAGTGCCCCACCCCCCGAATCCCCCCTCGGGGGTCAGTAAATTCCCTGCCCAGATATGGGTAAACTGTACCATAAACTAAACATTGAAACAGCAGAACATATTGAGATCAACCTTTTGGGGAAGGGATCCTTCAGGGCTTATTGAAGCCCCGTGTATTTATAAGGATACATCTTAAAGCAAAAGGCAAGTGTACAAGCACGAAAGAGAGAGAGGAGAGGAAAAGAGGAAGAAAGATATTAGAAGTAGATTGAGTGAGGAAGAGGAGGTGGTTGTAGCTCTATACTGTAAACAAGCAAACTGGGAACACTAGAGGCCTGGAATTAGAGAGGTGCCTACGAAGTTAGCCCACGGCTCCCAGACCATCTCAAATTTATGAAGGTTATCCAGAAGGATACTGGCTAGCCTTTCCTGAGTCATAAGCCATGATATTTTCCTGATGGCTGCCTTCGAGGAGGTCCGTTCTAGCTTCCAGGCTCTTGCAACCGTAATTTTGGCACCTAACAATATGAATTGGATTAATTTTCTGTTAGCTTTAGTGGAATTAGGGATATGGTCATTTAAAAGAGCGATAGTTGGGGTCCTTGGAAGTCTGTTGCCTGTGACCTTGTGGATAATACGGAAAATTTTGGCCCAATATGAACGTATTCTTGGACACTCCCACCAAATGTGAGCAAACGTGCCCTGGAGCTTGCAACCTCTAATGCAGCATGGGTCATAATTTGGAATAAATCTGTGAAGTCTAACCGGGGTGAGGTACCATCTCATCATTACTTTTAAACTGGCTTCCATAATACTGGTATTAAGTATGCCCTTATAGGATCTAGAACAGGCTGTTTGCCATTTGTCCAGATCCCATTCAAATTGCAGATCTAACTCCCAGTTGATCATAAAAGATGCTTTCCTGGTAGGTAGCGTGAGAGCTTCATAAATGAGTGAGATGCCCCCTTTTTGCAAAGATGGCTGACCGCCCCACTGTTCATAGGATGTGAAACTAGGTGGAAGAGGCCTCTTTGACCATATTTTATGAAGGAAGTTCGATATTTGGTGGAATCTAAAATATTCTGAATTCGGGAGTTCCAAGGCCTCTACACAATATTCAAGCGTGAGCAGACCAGTGGTTGTGAAGAAGTGACCTATACGGAACATACCTTTGTTGAGCCACCACTGAAAGACTTTGATTTTTAGACCCGGGGGAAACTCAGGGTTATTGAATAGGTGAGCTAATTGTCTGATAGGGGAGACCAAGGAGGAGTTGTGTTTGATTTTATCCCAGAGGGCTAGTTCATTGGACAGAGTGGGAGCTAAGATAGGGGTCTCTCTTTAGGAGGGCACCACAGGAGGAAATCCAGGGTATGACGGGGGGTAGCTTCTCTTTCTATCCGAACCCAATGCTGTTTCTCCTGTTTGGTGTATATGGAAGATAATTGGGAAAGTCTAGCCGCTTGGAAATATTTCTCCAACTGAGGAAGACCCACACCGCCCCTTCGCCTATGGAGGAATAGGGTTTGCTGGGGAATCCTATATCCAGCGTTACCCCAAATAAATTTAAGAATCTTACTCTGAAATGAAGTGATGTGGTCTCTTCGGATTGGGACCGGCAGTGAGCGGAAGAGGTACAAGAGCCTAGGGAGTAACGTCATTTTGACTGAATTGATTCTTCCTAACCAAGAGATATTCAGCTTGGACCACGTTTTAAGATCTGCTTCAAGTTTGCGGAAGAGAGGGGGGGTAATTGGCACTGTAAAGGGTTTCATATTTGGAGGTGAGATTAATCCCTAAGTAAGATATTGACGAGTCACTCCATTTGAATTTAAAGTCTGATTTAAGATTGGAGATAACCTCTGAGGGAAGAGAGATGTTTAGTGCTTGAGACTTGGCGAAGTTAACCCGAAGGCCTGAGATTTCAGAGAAATTATTAAGAAGCCTGCAGAGGGAGGGAAGCGATAGCAATGGGGACGTTATGAATACTAGGAGGTCATCCACGAATAACCCGCATTTATGTTCCTGCTTACCACATAGGACCCCTTTAATATCTTGATTATTTCTAATAGCTGTAGCTAGGGTCTCTATTGCAATAGCAAAGAGTAATGGGGATAGAGGACACCCCTGTCTCGTGCCCGTCTTAATCGAGAACGAGTTGGAGTAGAAGCCCTGCATCTTGATCAACGCTTGCGGGAAAGAATATAGGGACCCAATCAGGCCTAGGAATCTTTCCCCGAAACCCCAGTATTTCAGCAAGGAGAATAGGTAGGACCAAGAGACTGAATCAAACGCTTTACGTAAGTCCAGCGAGAGGAGCATCCTCTTTTGGGCCAGACCACCCGTCCAGTTGGATTGCAGAATAGAGACTATATTAATAGCTCTTCTAATTTGATCAGGACCTTGGCGTGTTGGGATAAATCCAACCTGATCTCTGTTTATATATTGATTGATAAAAGAAGCCAGTCTATTAGCCATTATCTTGGTCAATATTTTCAAATCGTTATTTATAAGGGAGATAGGCGGTAGTTGTCTATGTCTTCAGGGTTCTTCCCCGGTTTGGGGATAACCGTGATGTACGCTGTATTTAAGTGTTTTTCGACAGAGTCACCTTTCATTTTAGCGTTAAAAAATCGAACCATGTGGGGAGCTAGTGTTTTGGAGAAAGTTTTATAATAGGGGCCCGAGAAACCATCTGGCCCGAGAGCCGAGCCTTGTTTGAGGTTTTTGATGACCTCTGCCACCTCCTCTTCTAAGATTGCTTTATCCATTAGTTTTCTGTGTTGATCTGAAAGGAGGGGTAAGGACACATGTTCAAGAAACTTGTTTATATTTTCTGTATTTTCATTAGTCCCCGGGCTATAAAGTTCCTCATAGTATCTTTGGAAGGCCCCTATAACTTTGTTAGGGTTGGATGTGGGGGGCTTCCCGTCCGCCCTGATTTTAGGCATCATAAGATGTCTTGTCCTAGGGGAAAGTTTTCTAGCAAGTAGCGAGCTCAATTTGTTATCCTGAGTATAGAATTTATTCTTGGACCAGCGGATGGCCTTCTCTGCTCTGGTAGTGAGTGCTAGATTTAGCTCTAATTTTGCTTTCTCTAGTTTGTCTAAGAGTAAAGGGGATGGGTTAGACTTATGCTCTGCTTTGAGTGTTACAAAGGATTCCTCAAGTCTTAGTAAAGCCATGCCTCTTTCTCTTTTGATCCTGGACGCTAGCTGAATACGTTTGCCTCTGATAAAGGCTTTATGAGCGGCCCACACTGATTCTGCTGAAGTTTCGTCAGTCACGTTAATGGAGAAGAATTCTTGGAGATTTTTATCAATTTCAACATTAATTACTGGGTCTGATAACAGGGACTCATTGAGTCTCCAGTGTGGTCTGGGAAAAAATTTTGATCTGAGTAGTATGGACATAATCACTATCGAATGGTCTGAAAGGACTGTGTCATGAATACTGGCATCTAGGATAGATAAAAGAATGTAGCCGGGAGTCAATAAGTGGTTAAGTACGAGTTGTGGGGGCTAGAGAAATGGGTGAAGTCTCTTTTGGTCGGATGTTTGTCCCTCCAGATATCCACTAGGTTGTGTGTATGTAAAAGTTTGGCTATCCTCAAGCTTTCTTTAGAAGGATGCAATAGTTGTTTACCTAGGGGCCTTGATTTGTCCAAAGATTGGTCGAAGGCTGAGTTGGAGTCTCCCCCGAAAATGATAGAGCCCTCTAAAAGGGGGGAGAGGGTATCCAGCATCTTCCGGAAAAATCCCAACTGGCCCCTGTTTGGGGCGTAGTATGAAATAAGAGAGACAATTTGTTCATCTATGGTACAGAAGGTTTTTTTTTTATCTTAATGAATAGAATGCATTAAGATAAAAAAAACCTTCTGTCTTTACAATCCCTTTAAGGGTGTATAGTATCAGCCAGTGTGTGAAAATGTATGGAGGCAGTTGAAAATTCGAGCTGCCAAGAGACAGCCAAGAAACCATTAGGATTTAGAGAAGATCTGTAAAGATGAGTGGACCAAAATCCCTCCTGAGATGTGTGCAAATCTGGTCACTATCTACAAGAAACGTCTTACCTCTGTGCTTGCCAACATGGGTTTCTACACCAAGTACTAAGTCATGTTTTGCTTGGGGATCAAATACTTATTTTACGCACTGAACTGCAACTTCATTTATAGCATTTGTTTTATGTGTTTTTTTCTGGATATTTGGTTGATATTCTGTCTCTACAATTTTAAATTCACCTATGATAAAATTATAGAACCCCTTCATTTCTTTGTAGGTGGGCAAACTTACAAAATCTGCCGGGGATCAAATAATTATTTCCGCTACTTTAAAAAGGAAAAAAGGTATTTATAATGTTTTTAAATGTATACAAAAATGGTTTGCCTTTTATTTCTATTTTAAACTGAAGGGGTTGTTTTACAAGGTGAGGGTTTACATATTCTTTAAAGGTGGCGGGACACACCTTTTGGTATTCATGCATGTTGAAGACTAAGGAAGACACTTTATTCATAAGCTGGGAGGGCACACAATTAAAGTCATTTACTGTATATGAATACAATAATAATTTCTTTTGAGGAAAATACGTTTTGAATGCTTTTCACAAGAGGAAGAGTGCACAATATTATCGGTTTATAAAATTGAAGTGGGATATTTCACTTCTTTGATTGAATTGCCTGGACATTTATTAAGCACTTGCATTTGGTTAATTCACACAAATTATTGGAGTAAATAGTTTATTAAACAGTAAGCGGACACAATGAGGGTAGCGTGGTTGCATGGCAAATTACACCTACATTTTCAAATTTTCAGCTCATGCACCAGATCCCCAACATATGTAATGCCAAAGCTATTAAAGGTACAAGTATTCACTGCTCAAATTGCTTGTACATAGGCATTTTCCCTAAACATCTCCAGTCTCTTAAGTGAAAATTGTAGCTGCTGACTTTTAATAAATAGCCACTCACCTGTCCCACGATCCAGCAGTGTGCTCACCCCAGCCATTTTCTTCCTGTGTCCTCTCTTGCCGGTGCCGGCATCTTTACTATGAGTGCCCACTGTGAATGGTTCCGCAGTCTTCTGGGACCTGTCATGTGTCTCAGAAGACTTCGGGGGGAGGGGAAGGAGAACTTCCGCTTCAGATCGCCTAGGGCAGGGGTAGGGAACATGCGGCTCTCCAGCTGTTGTAGAACTACATTTCCCATGAGGCATTGCAAGGCTGATGGATACAATTACTCCCAGAAGCATGATGGGAAATGTAGTTCTACAACAGCTGGAGAGCCGCAGGTTCCCTACCCCTGGCCTAGGGGGTTGGAGGGGAAGTGGGAGCAGGCGCCTGTTAGAATCAGGTAACCCAAAAGCTCCATTTCACAGGATCGGGGGAGGAGGCCTTAAAGCGGAACTTTCCCTTTTGGGTGAAGCTCCACTTTAATAGTCAGTTTTGTCTACACAGTTATCCTCCAGTTATTTGATTGTTGACCAAATACAAATAGTGTACCTAAAAAGAATTTCAAGGTATATTGTACATACTGTGTATAATGGCACTTATTTTTAATGTTGTAATATGTACTTACGCAAGCTTCTGGAAATTTGGCCATGCTAATGCATGCTCTAAAAGGCTGCAGAGTCCCTTGTCAGTGATATTATTGTTTCTCAAGCTAAAAACAAAAAGTATTCGCTGTTAGTTAACTTATTTCACAAGACAACATTTTAAGGCTCAAACATTCACTAGCAATAAATAAGTCTCATAAAACTAGATAGGGAGATCTAACCCCCCTTCCCTATCCCCACCACAGTTTCCTCATATTAAATCAGTGTCCTTTAGGCTACTTTCACACTGGGGTGGGCAGGCAGCAGCAAGTTTAAGTGGGGCTTTTCCACTGTTATAGCGGCGCTATGGCGCCCCATAAGGGGTTAAAAAGGGGTTTTAAATGCTGGCATGCTGCGCTTTCGAGGCAGTGTGCAGCCGCTTTGGAAGTGCTTGCCATTTATTTCAATGGCAGGGGCAGTGGAGGAGCGGTGTAAACAACGCTCACCGCACTGCCCCAAAATTGCTGCTTGCAGTACTTTTTGTAATGTCCTGCAAGCGTACCGCCCCAGTGTGAAAGCACCCGGGCTTTCAAATTGGGGTGGATTGGGGGGGGGGGTTGAGGCGCTTTACAGGCGTTATTTTTAGCTAAAAACACCTATAAAGTGTCTCAGTGTGAAAGTGGCCTAATGCCAAGCACTGTGATAATTTAATTGTAAGATCTCATAAACAAGGCCCTCCCGACCCTGTTTTAATGAATTGTATTGTAACTGTACTGTATCTCTTATATTTTAAAACGCTGTGCATACTGTTGGTGCTATATAAATTCTGAATAATAATAATGTGGCCATACTCTACAGAAAATCCTATCTAGTCCTATGGAAAATTCTTTGGAGGGAAATTGATCAAATAGTTTTACATTGAATAATATACATTGTGACGATTGGGTGGGGTAACTTAGTTCTCTAGGTTCTTGCAACCCCCATCAGTTTTGGTGTCTAAAAACATTGAATTCATATGAGTGAATTTTTGACTCCAGAAGTCAAGAGTCCAGTAACTCATTGACCTTTTATACACCCTAATTACAAGCAAAGAGATCACAGGCGAACCCCCTTGTGTGAACTTATGTGCATGTTATCAGGCCAAAATCACCAGGGTATGTAAACTTTTGATCAGGGTCATTTGGGTAGTTTCTGTTGTCATTATGATTTAAAAAGAGTAAACACAGTTGATTGATAATAAATGGCTTCAGCCAAACACTAACCATAAGTGAAAGAAATGTTTTTTGTTATCATTCATATTTTCTGAAAAATGGCCAAGAAATCATAAATTCTGCCAGGGTATGTAAACTCATATTAGTTATCAATCTGTATTGCTGCAGCCTGAAATGCCTCAGACCTCACTCACACTTGCAGGGGGTCTGTTTGCTGCTGGTCATCGGGGACTCCTTGGGCACTGCGACTGGCTGCAATTAGCTGGCTGGCGAGCTCTTGGATCTCGGTGGCTGGGGCAGACGGCACCTTCCACAGTGTGCATGGTGATCTGACTGCAGATGAACATGTGATGTGGGGCTACTTGGGGCCTACGGCAACATCACCCTGAACGCACCCGATCACGTCTGATATGGGAGGCTAAGCACGGTCGGCCTGGTTAGTGCCTGGATTGGAGACCAGGTGTTGTAGGATACACCGCAGGTGGATGTGTGATTAGCTGCATGTAGTGGTTTACTGCTAATGTTTAGCAATACCTCCAAATATTATATCTCCAGTCTTTTTAGCTCATGTGTGAGCCAGTAACAATCAACTTGCATAGAGACCAGCCATATTCACTAAGGTGAGAGCAGGTAAGTACATCTGAAGCTAAAAGGATTGCAAAGCTCTCCAGCCCTCAACACTAGCACCGCTTTTCAAGAGGAGGAGAGGCAACCTGATCATTCAACAGGAACAGGCCCTCTTTAGCCCTGAAGGAGTCACTATGGAGTTAACTGCCAGAAGAGGCAAACTAAGGAGAGCTCACTACAATAATCATTGTGAGCGATATTTTGCTTGTGGTGGCTGTGTTGTCTACTAAGATGCGATACCAAGTTTCAGGCCAGAGAAAGAAGCAAATGAGGAGCCAGAGACGGCGAAGATCTAGAGTCTCTAATGGTCCATACTAAGCCAAATCAAACAGCTGTGTTTATTTAAAGGTGACCTCTACCTCAGAAGCAGTTGGCTAAGGAGT
Organism: Glandirana rugosa; assembly: GCA_018402905.1. NCBI lineage: Eukaryota > Metazoa > Chordata > Amphibia > Anura > Ranidae > Glandirana > Glandirana rugosa. The sequence continues at coordinate 242,788 of BLSH010391642.1, forward strand.
CTTTATCAGACTAGCTACATATGCCAGCCTTCTAAAATTGATGTTTTGGCTCTGTCCAAAATTACTGTTTGGATCGCTGTTCGCTAAGCCTCAGGTACTAAGCCAAGCAAACAACTAAGTTTGTTTAAAGGGTACCTCTGCCTCAAAGGTGCCGGCCAAGCAGTTTTTGTCTGATTAGCCAATGGTGACATCCTGCCAGCAGAACAGGCAATATCCTTTGCAGTGGCCCTGGAACAGCAAATGGATGTGAAAATGAAGAAGGTTTATACTACTATTGAGTAGTGTTTGTGGGCTCCTGTTGAGCTCATCTTTGTAGCCTGGCGGTCCGGATCTTAGATGGGATGAAAGCAAAGTTTGGTCAGTAAGGAACTCTCTAGGATGTCTGTTCCAGGAGTAAAATGAGGTGGCCATTGAGGCAGTTCAGCCACGGTGCTGTTGCTCTAGTAGTTAACCCTTATGGTTCATCCCACAGATGACACATACCTCTTCTAAGTCAGATTGGTGACTGTCCAAGTGGGAGCCAGTGATATCTAGAGGGAGGATTAATGGCTTATGCGAATCGCCGATGACCAGAGGATAGCCAAAAAGGCAAAGTAAAAAGGATTGAATGACAGGTTAAACCTGGGGTAAACTATAGAGGATAATGGAAAAAAAAAGGTCCCCTTTAAAAAAAAAGTTTAACGCCGGACACAGTGCACTATGGGAAGCATGACTTTGTTGCAATCACATGATTGCAGACATCACATTTCAATAGCAGGGTTTATTCCTGCCTTGTGGCACTTTGCTCTGCGTCTCAAGCTGCCTATTTGCTCCTGGTGGTGTCAATCACTGTCCGCTAGATTGATCTTGGAGGAGCCTCGGCGTCACTTTCGGCCATGCAGAGAGAAGCCGGTCTCCAGGCTCCAGCCCGCTCACCGCAAGCTGATCTCTGCACACTGACAGCCCGCTTGTCCGCGAGATGATCTCTGCACACCCCTGCCTGCCTATTAGATGGGGTAAGTGCAGGACTTGTCCTGACTTCGGGGGGGAGGGGTCTCTGCAAAGTACTCCACCTGTGTTACTGGCTGCAAAGTACCCCCACCTGTGATATTGGCTGCAAAGTACCCCCACCTGTGATATTGGCTGCGGAGTACCCCATCTGTGTTATGGCTGCAAAGTGCCCCCACCTGTGATATTGGTTGCAAAGTGCCCCCACCTGTGATATTGGCTGCAAAGTACCCCCACCTGTGATATTGGCTGCAATTTACCCCACCTGTGATACTGGCTGCAATTTACCCCACCTGTGATATTGGCTGCAATTTATCCCCATCTGTGATATTGGCTGCAATTTACCCCCACCTGTGATATTGGCTGCAATTTATCCCCACCTGTGATATTGGCTGCAATTTACCCCACCTGTGATACTGGCTGCAATTTACCCCCACCTGTGATATTGGCTGCAATTTACCCCACCTGCGATATTGGCTGCAATTTACCCCCACCTGTGTTATTGGCTGCAATTTACCCCAACTGTGATATTGGCTGCAATTTACCCCTAACTGTGATGCTGGGGCTCTATACTGTGTCCTGTGATACTGGCTGCCATATACCCCACCTGTGATGCTGGGCTGTATACTGTGTCCTTTGATGCTGAGCAGTATACTGTGTCTTGTGATGCTGAGCTGTATACTGTGTTCTGTGATACTGAGCTGTATACTGTGTCCTGTGATGATGAGTTGTATACTGTGTCCTGTGATGCTGAGCTGTATACTGCGTCCTGTGATGCTGAGCTGTATACTGTGTCCTGTGATTCTGAGCTGTGTACTCCTGACACAATATGTGGAATACAGGGGACGGAGTGGGTGGATTATATAAGGGGTGGGGCTTATTAGAAGTAGGAGGGGCCAAAAGGAAGGGGGTGCCTGGCGCCCCCCCATCCTAAAACTTCACCAGCTGCCACTGTATATATATACAGCGTGGGCCATTTATATGGATACACCTTAATAAAATGGGAATGGTTGGTGATATTAACTTCCTGTTTGTGGCACATTAGTATATGTGAGGGGGGAAACTTGGTTGGTAAGGGTAAAATAATTCCACATAGGTATATTTACCGGGTGCGACATATATATATGTCACCGTCGACCACTTCAAAATCCTACCCCCCCGCGGTCCGTGGGGGAAGGAAAACCGGGGAGGATGAAGATTATTCGGGGTGGGGAATATATTAGGTGGGTGAGGCAGGGGACATAAGGTGTATAACACAGTCCTCATGTGTCGAGTCTTAGTGTCCTGTGTCATATGTCGAGTCGTAGTGTCCTGCGTCATATGTCGAGTCGTAGTGTCCTGTGTCATATGTTGAGTAGTAGTGTCCTGTGTCATATGTCGAGTCATAGTGTCTTGTGTCATATGTCGAGTC